>OV651813.1:43841619-44441619 GCA_927349885.1 Psylliodes chrysocephalus
AAACCCCTTACAGTATGCTTGGTTTTATGACAAAAATATCGTTTTTTTTGTGGCGATTGAAGATAATTTGAACAAAGTGTAAACTTTTTAATGCATTTTTTTTAATCTAAGTAAAGTAAGACCGATAGCTTGCTTAATTTGTAACGAATTCCGTTTGACAATACATTATTAGGTATTCTATATTACATAAGCGTAGCTTAAAATGGAAAAATGGCAAAAAAAATGGTTTTTAGAATGTTCTTTATGATCATCTTTTCAGCATCACTGCAGCATAATTCTAGGTTGTATTTGATAGAAAATACTTATTTCTTTTGCTGTAAAATGGATTAGAGTTACTTTTGTATTATATTTGCCATTCTACTATAGAATAGTTTTTCTCCTAGCCTTTAACAGCATTTCAATGAAGTCAACAAAATTCTTAGGATGCATTATTCGTAATTACTCTGAGATCAATATAAACTGATTAACCCTTCAAGTCCGGAGTTTTTTAGTTTTTAAAACATGAATAATATTTAGTATGTTTGCTTGAATATGTCAACAGTAACCCAAAAAGAAAAACAATAAAAAAAATTAGTTACTTTACTTTTCTGTAAAACTGAGGTTGCCATATGACATAGGGTCAAAGTTTCAGATATCCCAAGTAAAAGTCACTAGTAATAAAAAATATTTATTTAGAGCACAAAAAGTACAAAGTGATTAAAGCTTTATGAAAATTAATATTACAATTTAGGCAGAGACCTACATTACACTTAATGCACATAGTACGCATTATTGACTTGCAATTTTCTCCAGCACAACGTTGCTTCTTTCCATCTGGAATAGCTGTAAGCAAATGTCCAGTATTATCGAACCTAATGGCATCTGATATTCTGCAAAAGGACCTGCTGGAGTTGCTTATACGAGGACGGCATCCAGGTTTTGGAGGATTTCGCACTCTTTCTAAATAGGTTTTTACAATTTATCTTCTAAATTGAAGCTACGTGAGATTGTTACCTGCTTTTTTAAATAAAAACCATCTATTCTGTATAGTAGCGTCTACAAGCCAAGTGAACAAATACCACCACCACTTCTTGCCATGTAAAGCTATGCGATACCTGGATATATTCTCATTCAATAGGTCGGTACCACCCATAGAAGCATTATATCTTGCGATGACATGAGGTTTTTCTATCTGCACAATTTTTTTTCTGTTTGAGAAAACCGCGTTACGTTATTTATGGGGGTAATTCCATAAGATGTAGATGCCACCGTCACTATATTATTGTCCGCCCACCTTACGAACATGATGCCATTTTCTGTCTCAATAGCTGAATCAAATGAACCTCTTGGTATTTTCTTCATGATAGCTTTTGATGCCAGCTTTTCGGAATTCTGTTTTCTCTTATTGTGCCGCTGTGCGCATATCCCATTTGTTTTAAGTGATATAGTAGATTAAATCCGGTAAAAAGGTTGTCAAAGAATAAAGAGTACCGAAGTTGTCTTTTCTCTTCTGGTAATTTGTAGAACATGGAAATAAAAGGAGATGACGCCTTTCCAAAAACTGGAAGCAAATTAGCATCCATGTACGGGTAAGTTCCTTGATATGCAGAGACGTTAACAAGATAACCACTTTTTGTATTGACACTCCATAGTTTGTAACCAAATCTTATGGGTTTTCCTCTGATAAACTGTTTGCAGGAGTGTCGTCCAAACTATTTAACCATAGATTCATCGTAATTTAAATCACGTTCAGGCACAAAGTTAAGAGATATTTTTGCTTCAGTTTATCCATGAGTGGTGGCAATTTTAAAAATTTAAGAAGGATTTAAATCGTTATTATTTGTGCAATGCAAATGTCTAAAAATAAAAATAAATATGTCTCGGCGCATAGCATCTTTGACTAACATGTTGCCCATATCTTTATCTGAATCCTAATAAAATTTCTTTCCAGGCAAAGAATTATATCCGGATAATATAAGTATGGCAAAAAATGTTTTCATTTCATCAAGTGTAAGATTTAGGCCAAACACATTTTGTTGCTGAGCATACAGTTCTGTCTCAGCAACCAAGAATCTAAAGATGTTATCATCAAAAAATAATTCGAACATCTCGGTAGGCGTTAAACATTTAAAGTTTTCATAATTACCTGGAGGAAATGGCTTCTCTCCAGCGTCCATATCGCCCTGCGTCCATTCCAAGACATTTGGGTAAATTTTGTGGAAATCATTTATATTTTCGGCAACATTCTCCAACACGGTTTTGGCGTCATCCTTTGGATCACTGTTGTCCTCTGGATCGCTGTTGTCGATAGGGACAACCACCTCTGCGGGAGCTCTTAGCTGATTTGTTGACAGGTTGTCGACCAGACCTCCGCCGTCCTCCTCTCCAGACTCTTCGTCGCTAATATCACCTTCCGGAAGCTCAATATAAATCTTATCCACCTCCGTATCATTGTCATACGCCAGCTGCAAAGCCTCCTCCAGAGTTAAACCACCTCTAAAAAAAAACCAAAACGTTCGGTTATAAGTTTCTAACACAAAAAGGTCATAAAAACTAAGTGTTTGCTTTAGAAATAGTTTTAAAGCAATGTTCAATAAAAAATATATATTTTTGAAAAAAGGCGGCAATAGAAGGTCCTAGCGTTGTCATATTGCAACATTAAATTTTACGTTATGATTTTAAAAGTTACAATAAATACACATAAAATTTGAGAGAACTAGATACATTTAGAAGTACTACATCAAAACATAAGTATATAAAAAACTCCTTTAGTATATATTTTTGTACTTACACGAGCTTGAAGTCCATATTTTTAGCTGAATTTTACAACACAACAATTTAAATACTTCTGCTAGAGACACATACCAGATTTACTAAGAAAAATGGCGTGCAATATGGAACAGGAAGCATTAGAAAACAATATGTGGAGTCATCTCTTGCGTCGCACTACAAGTTTATGAACAGGAGGAAATCTGCACAGGCATATCTTTTGTCATTGTATAAAGAACAAATAGTAGTCTCACCTTATAGAAGTTTTATTGGAGCGAAATGGATACTACCAATAGATGTCGCTAGTGAATATGGATAAGTCGATATTTGTTTGCAGTGGGCGGAGTTGAGGGTCCACCTGAAATTTTAGTGAAAATGATGGAGACCGATCGATGGATTTCTATTTTTAGCTCTTGGATGAAATTTCATTCTTCGTGATGCATTATTTGGACTATTTTCTATCTAATGTTTGTTATTGTGCGTTTACGGGTAGTAGGTATTGTGAATGAGTTGTGTTTATGTTTTATTACGGAACTATTTTACTGTTAATAAAGGATGAGTTCCCAACAAGAGTACCTACATGATTTATATATATAAAAAAAAATTAAATTATAGTTTAAATTAGTTTTTGGAAAGTGTCAAAAATGTTTACCGAATTCAGTAAAATGATACTGAAAAATAAAAATATTATAGCCATTAATCATTTTTGAATTTTCAACTTTAACACCCTGCATTTCGAAAACGGGTATTTTTTTTTCTAAGCATATTTCGTTTAATAGTTTTATTATTAATCAGATAATATTTAGTTGTACTATGTCCCATTCTTAATGATATATATTATGATATAAATTAGTTAACTATTAATTGATGTTTTAAAATTAGAATTAAAAATTTGTGTATTTATAACTGTTTTGAAATTAAAATAGAAGGAAAATATGCTTTTGTTTTTCTTTTCCTTTACAGGTTTTATCCGAATTAATTTAAAATAAATTATATAATATTAATAATAGCAATAATAATACATTTCTTAAGTGTTGAGAAAAATTGTATTTTTAATTCAAATACTTAAGTACTTAGCATAAGTAATTATAAACAACAGGTTATTTCTTTAATCTGGTGCGTAACAATGTAATTAAAAAAACCCTTAAGATGGTTGGTAAATAATATAAATGAATTCTTAATATTGAAGTAAACACAATGGATTCTATAAGGATTATTGGTTGGGGCTCGGCTCTGGGGGATAGGGCATTTAAGATCGAAATATTGAAACTAAACTTGGTATATGGATATATTATCCCATAAAAATAAAAATCGCTTTAAAAAAATTCACCCCTCCCCACCCCTATCTGATATGGTGAGGGTGGCATCCCCAAAAAATTAAGTTAGAACTTTTTAAATAAAAAAAAGTCTACGATTTTTTATACATAAAAACCCAAAATTACAATTTTTTTTAACTTAAAAAAATCCCCTTACAATTTTTTTTGAAAAAATTTTTTTTTGGACTTTCTGACCAATTTGATAAAAAAATTGAAATTTTGGGTTTGTATGTATAAAAAAATCGTAGATTTTTAACTGTTGTGTTAAAAAGTTCTAACTTGATTTTTTGGGGATGCCACCCCCACCATATCAGATAGGGGTGGGAAGGGGTGAATTTTTTTAATGCAATTTTTATTTTTATGAGATAGTACATCCATATACCAAGTTTGGTCTCAATATCTCGACGCTAAATGCCCTAGCCCCCAGAGCCGAATCCCAACCGGATAATTTTTGTTGGTATTTCCAATAATCCTGTTGGTTAGGTTTGGAAAATATAAGTTATTTTTAGGAATAATTCTTGTAAGAGGTAGATTGAAGTGATTATTCTCAGGTGGTTCTTTACTGTTTTATTTAAGTCCAAGCTACAAATTTTTTTCTTTAAATAATATAACTTAAACTAATTTTAAATTATTTTTTTAATTTCTTTATTATATTTAATATTATTTCTACTTTTTCTAACAATAATCAATTTAAGATATCTACTTTGATTGAGCCAAAATATTTAGCAGAGGAAGTTTTTAATATTATATAAACATACTGTGTGTGAATTTGGCTAAGCAGTAACCTTTATTTCTAAAAACAGGAGGACAATGTTACTTGATAAATGTATATTTAGAATTAATATTTACCACCATCAAATCGCAGACCTGGACACAATTTTTTTTTTTTTTAGCAATACGGGAGAAGCAGAAGTGACATTTTTACAAATAAAATTAATTTCAACAAATTTATTTGAGATCATGTATAAAATTATTCATTATTAAAGACACCTTTTATGACCACTATTGCATATTCAAAAAAAGCTTTAAATAAAAGTTTGTGGATATGACTGACTTTTTTTTAAATATACCATAAAAACACGTATTCAGATTTCACGGAATACAACACAAATAAATTTTTTTAAACGGGATACCCTCTATGTTATTAAATTTCTGGGATATATTTTTTTTCTAATTTCACAAATGTACATTATTGATAACCCTATCTTATACCGTCTGTTCTCGAGTAATATAACGTTGATAATGTAAATATGAAAAAGTTAACATTATTAAAGTAAAAGATATGAAAATCACAACTATTATGTTTGATAATAAAATAATCCAAATATAGTGAGGAAATACAGTGAGGAAGAGGTAAATATTTATAGATTCGACGTTTAATTAATTAGGAAAGAATAAAAATCATTCCGAAAATTGAATAAAATATACAGGGTGTTAGTAAATAAGTGCGACAAACTTCAGGGGGTGATTCAGCATGAAAAAATAATGACAGTTTGCTATATAAACGTATGTCTGAAAATGCTTCGTTAAAGTTTTTCTTAAAAACTGACGATTTGTTTATTGCTCTGAAACCGGTCAAGATATGCCCCACACGAAAAGATTTTTTATCACAGATTGAACGAGGAACTCAAAAGTGATTTTTAATTTGAAATATCTCAGTGGCGTACAATTTTTTTCTTTAAAATAATTGAGATCATTACCCGTATGCGCGCCAATGATGAACATAAAGTTCTTAAATGCATGTCAAAAAATGCGCAATAACTACCTCTTAAAGCCCACCAAATTTCATTTGCATATCTCGACGGGATCCAGAGCAATAAGTAAACCATCAGTTTTTAAGAAAAACTTTAACACCCCGTATTCGGAAAAAAAAGCATTTTCAGACATACGTTTATAAAGCAAATTGTCATTATTTTTCATGCAGAACCACCCCCTGAAGTTTGTCGCACTTATTTACTAACACCCCATATATGTATATATGCTATCCCTATTAAAAAATATTCATGTTAAATCCTGTGAAATATGCACGCCACTGATATGGTCACTTGATGACATTTTTACAAAATTCGGTCAATGTAAACATTATACAATAATAATTATGGCATAAAGGGAGGGTAATTTATAATGAATAACCCTGTTAGGTACCTAATAATTTTCAGTAAAAAAATTTTAATTAGCACTTTTTTACGTAGATTAAAGGAAAATGTAATTTCGTGTTTTCTTGGTGCAGACATTTTGCGAGACACTGTATATTCAAATCCAAAATGATGTATATTCTTTTAACACATACCTAATACAAATTTATTAGCAAAATTTAAATACTTGTTATTTTCGATATATTTCTCCTTTAGACACACACATTTTTAGTTTCATTGTCAAAAGATTTAAATAAAATTACCGGACCTTATAATATTCTTTTATAATTTGATGATCTCGAGTGGCCATAGCAAAAAGACGAAATTTGAGCATGAAGATTTAGATGTCATTAACGTAAAATTAAAGTTTTGAAATTAATTTAAATTTTACCAATTTAGAAAATAAAATTAATTAATAAAAAAAAAAGTGTCTACTCGTGGGTTTGAACTCGGAACCTTTCGATTCATAGACGAGTACTCTAAATATTGGTTATGGAGGCTTACTAGAAAGTTTTACTTTTTAACGTTGATAATAAGATTGCTTTTAGTTTCATTAAAATCTCAGTTTATTTTTGAATATAGACGAATATCTTGTGGAATGCTATTATTTATTGATTTTTCACAAGAATCACTAATTTTTAATTATATTTAATTTTAATAACTAAAAAAATATATATTGACAATTAATTTGATAGAATTGTCACTTATAAAGTTCTAATATCTCACGTAGAAGGCGTATCTAACCAGTAAATAAAATCGTTAGTTCAATTATTGTACCAATAGATGTAGGGCGCGATTGCCTCCAATAACTTTTACATGGCGATTATCCTACTATAGTTCTTTATACAATGCTTTTGTTGCCATATGGCAACGCCAGGTCTTTAAGGGTTAAAAATCATAGTATTTATATGCTACACAGATTTGTGTTCAAACTACAATTTCGTTATGATACCAAGACATGCAATTACTATATTTACTTTATTAATTCTATTTAGTGTAGATTTATGTCAATTTGGCTTCATTTTAATAACTAATAATGACAGGGAAACCCATGGGTCATAGGCCCTCTCGTGTTTGCAAGGAACTCGCTGTCGGGTCATAAACATCTACTGAATCCTCTTGATACATAAATATCTATAATATTACCCGTATTTAATTTACTTTTTTGTTTGCCCGCGAAATTTTGTTGTTTTTTAATTTATATAGATTTTTTTTCATTAATTATTATCATTCAGTTAAGAATTAAGAAGAGGACACAGTTTACAACTACCCTGTATATCTGTTAAACATATTACAAATTTATTTTATTAATATTAATTAACAAAAATTAATATCGTAGCTGGAGTTAAAATTAAAGACGATAAAAAAAACTATAGAAGAAATATACACGAGCTCAAATAACAATTCTAAATAATATTTCAATATTTCTCTAAACAAACTAGTCATTACTTTGTGTATATAGGTACTATAATGTGTAGAGGGAAAGCAATAAATTTGCCCCACCCCATAAAAAAAATCAAAATAAAGAAAAAGAAAACCGAAGGGAACAGAGACCATTTCTTCCATAACATTCTTGACCCCGTCCATGCAGGCATAGTCAAGGCCACGACTCGGTTTTTATAATCTTGCACAATATTAATGTTAAATAACTACAACTTCACGATAAGTGATGTTATTAGTGAAGCGCCTGCAGCTCTGTTGGAATAAAACATCGACCATCACAATATTTCATTATTTTTACGTTAATAGAACGAAGAAGAAGCGTATAGCGCACAATGGGAGGACGATTACGGTCTGGGAATTTTTCGAAAAAATCCTTAAATGAGGATCGTTGTTATAGTTCGATCAAATTGGCCGTGAGATTGGTAGTTTCAGGTGGATATTCAATTTATTTCATTTTTATACTTTAATCACCAATGTGGTCTTTAATCTGAACTAGCGCTTTTGAAATTTTTTTCAGTGTTAAAAATTTGTAAAATGACTTAATTTGTACTTCAAAGTAATTTGCTATTGTAATTTTGTTTTTGTTAGTAAACTTTTGCTAATATTAGTAAAGGCTATTTTAGAAGTAACGACGATAACTTCCCGCTTTTAATGTGACTATTAAATAATTTATTTTCTAAAATTAGTTCGTTTAATCAAAATTAATTTCATATACCTTCGACAAAAAGGAAAATTGAAGAATACTTGGATAATACGGTAAAGAAAACCAAAAAGTTGAACTAAACACAAAATTGCGTATTACCCGCACTATGTTGACTATATCGAAAGAATCCTGATGTTCCAAAAATTACTTATATTAATTGCCTTAGCTTACAGAACCGCATAAGAAATGAATACATTAGGAAGAGAACCAGAGTGAGAGGTAAC
The DNA here is from genome assembly GCA_927349885.1 of Psylliodes chrysocephalus. Classification (NCBI taxonomy): domain Eukaryota; kingdom Metazoa; phylum Arthropoda; class Insecta; order Coleoptera; family Chrysomelidae; genus Psylliodes; species Psylliodes chrysocephalus. Next base: position 43,850,189 of record OV651813.1, read on the forward strand.
ATTTTTTAAAAAAACCTGCCCAATTTCTTTTTCGAAAACTCGCAGGAGTTAAAAGGACTCAGGTAGACCGGAAGAAGATATAGATTATTCCAGGGATCAATGAATTTCTGAATTTCGTGAAGTTGTAAAATATGGTTTTATATAAATATGGTTAAATAATCGCAATTTTAGGCCAGAAGGGTAAGCCTAACAACTGGATAATTACTGAGGCCCTTCCTATGGGGCCTCAGTATTGCATTCGTCCAGACGAAAAAATTTTCTTACCCCCATTTTTTAAAACTTTTTTTCATGTTTCCGAAAATGCAAAAAAGCAAAAAAAAATTTTCGTCTGGTCGTCTGTGTATATGTATACTGTTCTAGAGTTATCTAGAACGAAAGTTCTTATTAACTTGCGGTTTTGATTTTTTTGAATAATTACTTCTAACTTAGAACCCTATTGATTTTCAGAAATTTCGGTTCATCCTAACTACTTTAATAACAATTTTCTTAAAATCCGCCTATGCATTTCTTATGAGATAATTTTAGGAATTCCAATTATTTCTAACGTCAACATTCCTAACATTCTTAACATTACATAAATTGCAAATATTCTCTAACAACAGCTGCTGCTAGTAAAGGTGAAATTTCTAAGGCGGGTTGCGACTACTATACTTGCAACCATAGCCATTTTGGAGGCTCTCGAAATTAGTCGCCAAGCCTGCCAATTTTTAAAAAATATATAAGCAGTTTCTTAAAAACGACTTTTTATGGTAGTGCTAACTTAAGCGTACTAATATTTGGCTCCTAGCTACAAAAATACTTTCCTCAAATTTACTGGTTCTCTGTCGCAACCCCATAGAATAATTAACCGGCTATTTTATTTGACAAAAAGCAGAATAATGCTTGGTTGTACCTGTCAATTATCAAGATGTCAACTGTGATGTGTGAATGGCTCTTAAATGTCAAATTATTTAAAAATGTATGCTTCTTTTGATATTTATTGCAAATAATTTGTAGTGTATCTCAATTCAGGCTTTCCATAAATAAAGGTATAGCAAGACATAATATAATGTTCTTATACAAAGCACTTATTATATAAAAGAGAGGTAGGATATAATGCTGGTTTTTTGTAGATAATTTTAATTATACGATTTTGGATTACATAGTCAACCAGCGAATTGTAAATAATTAGTAAACTCCTAGTCATAAATTTCCTCATATCATAAAATTTAAAAATGAATCTTCTTGCCTTGGGATTTTAATGACGTAATATGATTAACCCATTTCAAATTTTGATCAATTATGATACCGAGGCATTTTGTTGTGTTTTTCATTTTAATTATAAAGTTGTAATTTATTTGTATGTTGAAACAAGGACTTTGTAAATTACATTGCTCTCTATGGATCTACATTAACACAAAAAGAGTTTTGTGGCTATAAGTTGCTATATCCTATCGTAGCAAAACTATTAATAATTTAGTATTAATATATCATAAAGTAATTTTTTTAAATGAAGTAGATGATCTCAAAACAGAAATAATTTATAAAAAATGCTGGTAAAACGAGAAATAAAATAACAAATTAAGGGAATTACTTAAAAAGGGCAGGTTTAATGAGTATTATCACAAGAAAGTATATCCGTTCTGTTTATTTATCAAGTATTGTTTGGGGTTAATGTGTAAATTTAACAAAATTTAGTCAAGGAATATACTATTTTGTGTAAATTCTGCATATTATTGCAAAATAAATGTACAGAGAAGGCTACTTTATGTATTAACTCATCTTATACGTAGCCCAGCTAACCGCCCCGCGAATAATTCTACTTAATGTGTAAATTTCGCAAAACTTTGGCCACAATAGATAATATTATATATGAAAATTCTGCATTATAAACAAAAAAATGTACAAAGGAGGCTGCTTTAGGTGTTAGATCTGATCTTATACTTATAAGATGCTAGCCCGGCTAACCGCAATGCAAAAAATGCTACTTAAAGAGTAAACTTCAAAAAACTTTGGAAGCAGAATGTAGGTACTATGTAAATTCTGCATTATAGACAAATAAATGTCTGGTAACTCTGGTTTTATGCTTATAAAATGCAAGGACGCAAAAATGCTACACAAAGCTCATTGATTATTATATTACTGTATGGGTAAATTCTGCACCTTCAAAAAAATGCCCCTTTATGTGCACATGAATTAGCCATTGATTAAATATAGATTTAAGTTGATTCAGAATCAGAATTTAAGAGATATATACATGAAACTCGTCATCTTCACCAGAACAGACGTTCGCATAGTAAGGATCAAATTCAGTATCAGGATATTCTGGGAGCGGATCCTAATAGCAACATCTCTCTCGAAAAACCAATCAACGAATAAATGGTAAAAAGTTGGGAAAATATTTGCAAGACGGTTTGGAGAATGGCAAAATATCAAAGTTCCTTTACGACATCAAAACCTGGGTCCCCCACCTTAAACTCCAAACCAAAAAGTTTAGTGACTAGTCACGTCATCAAATAAAACCGACAGCTATTTATACATATATGCTGCAAGACCAACTTGAAAGGTGATGGAAAGTTTAGCTGAACCTCTGTAAGCTAGGCTTGGAGGGAACAGAAATAGACGCATCAAAATAAATGCAAATGTAACAAAAGTATTATCAGACATCTACCATAGAATATATGCATCGTTGGCACCTTATATATCCGTCTTTAAACACAAATGTGAAAAATATTATAGAAAAAGAAGGTATCGATGATTTTTCATTTTAAAAAGAATCTTGTAGAGATATGGAAGTCAGACAAAGCATTTGAAAAAACTAGCATACTTTTAATTTAAAGGCACAAAATAAAAGCAAACAATAATTTCAATCAGTCTTTGTTCAAAGACTGATTGGCGCCTACTTTTAAATAGCGACTGGAGAAAACGAGGCCAGAGAAAGAGCAGGAGAAATACAAAACCCAAAGTATGAACCAACAAGTATTTAGAAAAACAGAGAGGGGAGAAGGAATTATTAGGGAAGAAAATAAAGGTAAGAGAGATTGCTGGTAGACTGAATAAATTTGTAAAACATGTGGGCTAACTTAACTAATGATAAGAAGGTCCTAAGATATGTTAAAGGTTTTAAATTATTCTTTAAAACATAAAAGAGCTTTCACCAAAGGATGTTTTCTCTTAGAGAAAAAAACTAACCTACATACATCATTAAAAAAAAAACTTGTGCTAAAGAATGCAACAGGTGTTTGCTTGCTAAAGAACAATAGTTTGGTTCTCATATTTTTTAAGACCCAAATGAAATGATTTATCTTTACAAATATATAGATTCTCGCACTTCAAACTGAAAGATCTCAGGTCTGCCCAGAATATTTTGTTACAGAACAATTTTGTCAAAAATTAACCAAGAGGATACCTCTTATCTCATCTCAGTACATAAAAAATCTGGAAATTACTTTAAAAAAAATAACTTACGAATTTGAGTGTCTTACATTTGGTTTTACCATTTGCTCACTTTAAACCGGTATTGCATCAACTAAGGCTTTTGGAAATACACGTTAATGATTTCCTAATTAAATCAAACATTGTAATACAACGGTTGATGCTTTACAATCTCTATGACTAATCATAACAAAAAGGTGTTTTTATCTTAAGTGTGTGAGAACTCGATGCATTTCTTGTATAAGTACTAAATTAGAAAGACCAAGCAGAAGGCATAGTGATTGTACCAAAATGGGAAACTCAACCATCCCATGTTACAGAAAAAAATAAATAAATGCTTTTACGGTACATGTCAACATTAAACCTAGTTATTCTCTTCAGCAAACCTTTATTTAGAACTCCTTATTACCAGAGTTATGCCCTAGCTCTCATTATAAATAGTCCCTAACTTTCATTATAGAAATTCTGAATAATAAAAGAAAATGTATATTAGGAAATTTCTAAAAGGGTCATCCAGTTTTGCCAAAACACAGTTTTAAAATACTTTAGTAGTTTCTTTCACTTGAAAAACTTAAAACAGCTAAAAGCAAAACTTTTTATGCTTGCAGCCCAACGGGTATAGACTTTCTCGAAAATTAAAATTGAAAATGTCAAGGTGGAAGCTAACAATATACAAATATTCATTGAAGAAATGCTAAAACTTCGACTCCACAACGAGCCCAGCTTTTATTAGTATTTTCATTTTCCCACGAATTACCTCAATTTACGCTCGGCAAAAACAATTTTTATTTTATGGGGGAAAAGAAAAAAAACAAAGTCCCACAGGTCTTTAGGAACTTTTATTCTAACCACTAACGCTCCAGTTCACCCAGTATCACCCCAAACTATTGGGTGGGTAGCTCAAGCACATACCTATGTACCTCGACCGTCCTCATAATATGAGTCGATATCGAAACCATTAGAAAAATTGAAGGACAAAGAGATCAGTAGTGTTTAACAAGTTTTACAATTACGACATAAAACCAACATTCGCAAAATTATTAAAGAATTATAAAACTAGATTCTTAAAATTCAATATTATTTTTTGTTACGTTGTTTAATGATTAATTCATTAGTATTTAATTATTATTGTTAATTTTGTGGGAAATTTGTAGTAATATCTTTTTTGCATATTCTATTGTATACATTTACGTAGAAAGCAAAAATCTAGTTTTATTTTGAATAGAACATTCTCTAAACAACTACATGGTTATCTTTATTTCCACTAACAAGGATGTAAAGCATAATTAATGGATCAAACGACTTACCTGAAGGAAGTTCGATCCTAATTATGCAAGCATCCTTGTTAGTGGAAATAAAGTCCCACCTCCACCATATTATTATTTTTAACAACAAACTACTAGGCTTTACAACAGGTAATAAGTAACTTAGGCAGGCAGCGATAAAGAGTAATATAAAATTTTAAATCTGAACATGTGGGTCAACGGCGTAACATAGGTATACTACATGGTTTCTTTAGTTCCACTAACAAGGATGCTCGCATAATTAGGATCGAACTTCCTTCAGGTAATTCGTTTGATCCATTAAATTTAAATACAGGATTCTTCGATATACATAAAACTAACTGACATTTACATTTACAAACTATCCACTGCTGTCCACCTCTACTGTCTGTCTCAGTGTTGCCAACCTTACGATTTAAATCGTATTTATATGATTTTTTAACTATCTGTACGATGTACGATTGCATCAGTGAGATCGTACGTAAAAATATGATCTTCACTTTTTTAGTAGGTATCTGCAATAACTTCAGAACATAAAACAATAAAAATAAACAACTACTTGCAAAGATTCATAGGCCGTTTGTAATTTCTGAAGGCAGTCATTTTCGTTCTCCCTTATCGTGATTTTGACCATGGTGATTTTGTACAAACACAAACTATCACGGTATAAGAAAAGCTTGCATGCAAAATTTCAATCACTTTCAAGTGACATTCATTGATTACTTTATGTCTTAATTAAAAGTTTCTTCTATTTTCTTTAGTTTTTTTTGTTTTAAACATTTTTATAAATAGATAAATAAATTATCATGTCAAAGTTTTTTTAATTTGTTCATTCCATTTAAGCTATATTATGCTATATATGTCTAGGGTGTGTCATTTTTGAGCAACTTTTTTTTTTCAACTAAAAAACAGACTAAAAACTTTCAGGAAGGTGAAAAAGAAGCTTCTAAAAATTTGAGCTCTTAACATTAAGTGGGTGGTGCCTATTCCTAACATTCCATTTTCCATTTAAATAATATGAAAAAAAAATTCTTATTTCTTGTTTTTGTAGCTTTGCATTTTAGCATTGTAAAAATAAACTGAAAAATTATTTTGGTAGGAAATTGAACGCTCTCCAAAAAAGTTTTAATTTATTTTTTATAGAGTTAGCCGTTCTGAATATATTCAAACTTAAAGTTGCAAATGTATGAAATTATGACTTTTATTTTATTAAACTAATACCGATGTCTAAAAAAATATTTTCAAAAAAAAGTTATTTGTGTTCATTAAATTTGTTCAATTATGTATTAAATAAAACGATTAATTTGTTATTGTGTTAAATTTTTAATCTTTCTTTATTTTTTATAATTTTACTATATTATTTTTTATTTTTACAAAGCTCAAATGTCAAGCTACAAAAATAAGAAAAAAGAAAAAAAATTCCATGTTATTTAAATTGATAATGAAAGTTAGGAAATGTTAATATTAAAAGCTCAAATTTTTTGAGGCTTCTTTTTTCACCTTCCTGATAGTTTTTAGCCTGTTTTTTAGTTGAAAAAAAAAAATGTTGCTCAAAAATGACACACCCTAAATGTACCTACCTATTGTATAATTTTTTGTCGAAATACCATTTTTCTACTCTACTCATACGATCTCTTTAAAAAATATATTTGGCAACACTGAGACGCATAGATGCCGCCATCTTTGCTGCGGTCGTTGCGTTTCCTATCTTTATGTCTCTAATCTCTGACCATGGAAGCATTATTGAACAACTGATTATTAAAAACAGAAATAACTAACAATAGAAAACATTAAACTTTATTGAGCGTTTATTTATTAATTAATATTTATGTATGGTATCAATATTGTTAGACTAATCAATCCAATTCTCGTAAATCAAATTTTGCACGTACTCTAAATTAATTTAAATTGTAAGGTTATGGTTCAGTTTTCATTTATTAAAATAATATATTGCCTATTATAAAATACAGTCAATGAAAATAAAATAACACGTCCCGTCCAAGTAGAAGCAAATAAATTATAAAATTTGATAAATCATCTATAAATTACTTTTTTATGAGTTAACTGTTCTTTTCATCTTTAACCGCGCTATAATTGTAATAAACATAAACAAAGCTCAACCGACATATTTCTAATTTTAATTGTATATATGGGAAACACTAGAAATATTATTGTCCGTTAACATTGGATATTAGATTTTGAAAGAGTAAAACCAAATTTGGTAGATTTTCACACTTTTAATTTTAAAAATAAAAATTTTTAAAAAAACACTAACATAACATATGTTTCGAAGTAAAACTTCTTTTTCAAATTAGATTGGTACACATCCGGACCATTAGGGTACCTCTCAATAAACCTGGTTTGCTGCAAATTAACAACTATTACATATTACTTTTAAGATATGCAATATATAAAACTTACCAGCTTATTATATAGAAAAGCTAGAGATAATACACGTAGTTACTGAATTTGTACTATAGAAATAAAACACTTTTAAATCAATAGAAGTTATTGTAAAATTTCAACTAGTTTCGTCCTATGTGGCCATCATCAGGCATATAATTAATAAAACCAAAAAAAACCAAAATTGTTAGGCAATAATGACGAAATCTAAGAATTAAATGATTACAATATATAATAAACAAAATTTTAAAATTCATCCAGTGGATAGCTATTGCGTGAACTTAATAACCACTACAATAGCTATTTGTGTTATAAGAGAGAAAAGTGCTACGGTCACTTAAAATAAAAAGTCACCACAATATTTTCTCTATGATCACACGATTCGAATTTTACTATATTGTTAGATTCGTGCAATATTCAAGACGCCGCCACTGCCTAAGCCATACTTGGATCTTGGATATTGGATACACACACATACGCGCTCGACGAGTAGAAGACCGAAAAATCAAAAAAGACACTTATGATCGACGTGGGTTCATATGCACACGTTCGACGCTCTCTAAATTTTAATTAATAATGATTGTTAATAACTTTCTTGGTATTAATACATTTTATAAGAAGTGAATAAGTGTTTAATTTGGTGAATGTTTATATTTGAATAAAAGACGTATTATTTTATTTAAAAAAAATCCAGTGGCTTGAATAAAATATAAACTAATAATTATTAAAACAAAAACGATAAATTAAATCTTAAATCAGAAGTAGGATAGTGTTCACGTTACACACAGACTAAAACAAGTGTATCAAAGATGATTTCATCGCAGAGATGTTGCACAGTTCCAAAAACAGCAGAACAACTCCTGTATCATGGATGATTTCATCGCAGAGATGTTGAATGGTTCCGAAAACAGCAGAACAACTCCTGTATCATGGATAATTTCATCGCAGAGATGTTGCACAGTTCCAATAACAGCAGGACAACTCCAGAACAAGTTGATTTGCTCTTATTTTGGTTAGATACCGACAATTCTAAGGTTTGGTTACAACAGTTCGAAAAGATAAAGATAAATTTGAGTGGTAAGACCTGCAGATACAGGTAAGAGTTAAACGCTTTTTATTGGGCGATGCTAAAAAAAAAAATATGGTTTGAGCATTGGTCTCCAACATTAAGAGATTGGTTTAATTTTTAATATGAACTTTTAAGAGTCATTTTCACACAGAAAATGGTAGTTTGTTCTTTTGACAGCTCACTTTGTAAATCTTATACAGCTTACGTGCATAAAAAAAAGGACTGCTTTATTAAAAAAAAAAAAATAATAATAATTTTAAATTTGAACTTCATTCAGTCATTTTCACATAGAAAATTGTTTGACGATTATTTTTTGAAGTCTCTACCTTTGACAGCTCAACCTAATTTGTATAAATTTTATGTTCAAAACAAAAAAGGTTGCTTCATTGAAAAAAAAAAATGTAATTTTAAATTTGAACTTGTTAGAGTAATTTTAATAGAGAAAATTGTAATCTCTTCTTTTGACAGCTCACTCTTTAGTTCTTATGTAGCTTATGTTCACAAGAAGTTTTGGCTTTGTTAAAAAAATTACGTGTTCTGACCTAAATGAATTGATTGTTTATGGTATTCATGATACTAAAGTACAACGAGTCTGTAACTATGCGAAATTTTAATTTAATTTCAGATTTTATTTCCTATTTGGGTACTGTCACGAAACCCTTAGCTGTGACAAATATTTCTAATTCTAGTTCTGAAAAAATCAATCGCTTTCAGCACCTGGAAAAATCAGAACAATTAAAATCAAATTTATCTTGCTTTAAATGCGGGCGTATAGGGCATCAGAAACGCCACTGTCCTTTACGTAATGTCTCGCAGCATTTCAAGCAAGATAAGCCATTAAAAAAATAATTCATTTTTTAAGTCAGTTAACCAAACTCAGAACGAAACCATAACAAAAAATAACTCTCTTAAAAGTAATAAAAGTAACTTTTGTTTAAAGTCAGGTCACACGATTGATTCTTGTTTTGTTAAGAATTCCATTGACAACAGACGCAACGTAAACTTTATTTTATGAGAAAGAAAGAGTGTGCCTACGAAAATAAACATTAATCAACCGATATGGGTTTATTGAACAGCCCGGGTTAATTTACAGGAAATTTCTATGGGCATAACTCCAGACAGTTTATTTCAAAATATAAGTTCGGAACAGATGTTAAAATTACAAGCAAGCCAGCTAAGTCTAGGTACACGTTTAATATTTATGTTACCGATTATAATGACGCGTATGGTACGTATTATAAAGCGACAGTTACCGGGTGTTTTAAAAATTTCCGTGGATTTTGGAATTAGTTTAAATCAATAAAAAGTACTTGAACAATATCGAGTTGAATTACGCCAGATTATTAAAATAAAAATAAAAATTACTACAATTTGTGGTTTACTAGTTTTTCTGTTTCTGCAGTAAACAACTGTGCTATGGAAATTAATTTAATTAATAATTTTATTGCCATGTCGACTTTTAGCAAAATTGTTTCACAGGGTTTGATTTATTTTAAGCAACTTTTAGTAGCTTTAGAAAAAGCATGTTTTTTCGTAATTATTTGAAAATGTTTTTACAAAAAAAAAAATTGATTTTCTTGGATAAAAGATCTCCGCCGAAGATGGTAGATCGGAGTAGAGAAAAATAGAGGCGTTGATAAAAACTTCGTCCGAAAAATTTTAAATAAGTCAGGCTTTGGCCGAGCGGGTTATCATTAGTGGCTGATTTGCAAGACTCAATTTTTTGAAACTGAAAGTAAAGTAAATGTTTTCCAAGGTTAATCCTTTCCTTTCCATGGTCCATAATAAATTGTATTTCCCAAGGTTGAAATTATACCGTTTCCCAAGGTTGAAATTATACCGTTTCCCAAGGTTGAAAGTATACCGTTTCCCAATGTTGAAAGTATACCGTTTCCCAAGGTTGAAAGTATACCGTTTCCCAAGGTTGAAATTATACCGTTTCCCAAGGTTGAAATTATACCGTTTCCCAAGGTTGAAATTATACCGTTTCCCAAGGTTGAAATTATACCGTTTCCCAAGGTTGAAATTATACCGTTTCCCAAGGTTAAAATTATACCGTTTCCCAAGGTTGAAAGTATACCGTTTCCCAAGGTTGAAAGTATACCGTTTCCCAAGGTTGAAAGTATACCGTTTCCCAAGGTTGAAAGTATACCGTTTCCCAAGGTTAAAATTATACCGTTTCCCAAGGTTGAAATTATACCGTTTCCCAAGGTTGAAATTATACCGTTTCCCAAGGTTGAAATTATACCGTTTCCCTAGGTTGAAATTATACCGTTTCCCAAGGTTGAAATTATACCGTTTCCCAAGGTTGAAATTATACCGTTTCCCAAGGTTGAAATTATACCGTTTCCCAAGGTTGAAATTATACCGTTTCCCAAGGTTGAAATTATACCGTTTCCCAAGGTTGAAATTATACCGTTTCCCAAGGTTGAAATTATACCGTTTCCCAAGGTTGAAAGTATACCGTTTCCCAAGGTTGAAAGTATACCGTTTCCCAAGGTTGAAAGTATACCGTTTCCCAAGGTTGAAATTATACCGTTTCCCAAGGTTGAAATTATACCGTTTCCCAAGGTTGAAATTATACCGTTTCCCAAGGTTGAAATTATACCGTTTCGCAAGGTTGAAATTATACCGTTTCCCAAGTTTGAAATTATACCGTTTCCCAAGGTTGAAATTATACCGTTTCCCAAGGTTGAAATTATACCGTTTTCCAAGGTTGAAAATATACCGTTTTCCAAGGTTGAAATTATACCGTTTTCCAAGGTTGAAACAATACCTTGTAGCATGGAGTCAGCATACTTCCATGATGGGTAACTGCTAAAAGTATAAAAAGCAGTTACATTTATTTAATTTGAGATTACTAAGTTGTTGATGTATTATAGATGCAAAGGTGCCGAAGTCCGATGATAGGAGTTTCGAGAACGAAACACTGGTCAGTCCGGCCGTGTTAGATTCGTGCAATATTCAAGACGCCGCCACTGCCTAAGCCATACTTGGATCTTGGATATTGGATACACACACATACGCGCTCGACGAGTAGAAGACCGAAAAATCAAAAAAGACACTTATGATCGACGTGGGTTCATATGCACACGTTCGACGCTCTCTAAATTTTAATTAATAATGATTGTTAATAACTTTCTTGGTATTAATACATTTTATAAGAAGTGAATAAGTGTTTAATTTGGTGATTGTTTATATTTGAATAAAAGACGTATTATTTTATTTAAAAAAAATCCAGTGGCTTGAATAAAATATAAACTAATAATTATTAAAACAAAAACGATCAATTAAATCTTAAAATATTGTTTATTTGGCATATACCACTAACTTAACCAGCAAAGCATATTTTATGTGTATAATGGGTTGCCTACTTGCAGATTAATAGCTTAATTTATGATAAGCGTAAAAAATATTTGTTTGGTAGGATGTAGATCTCAAAAATACTTCTAAGATCGGTCAAGCAGGGAACGCAGTGGTTGCCTACTGCAACCCTGTTGCATCGCGGACTGTACTAGTTTTAGAATCTCGGGAGACAGTACGCGATGTGACGGGACCGCAATTGCTGTTACAACTTAAGGGTGATTCTCACTGGGCGCGCAGGTCACACTACGCTCACGATCCGCTCACAGTCAAGGATTGGAGGTAGTATTCACATACTACACTCAACTGGCGCTCATTTTTGATCAGTTTTATAAAAAGCGTCGACACATGCGTGTTGTAAGATAAACAAATTTTCAATAATAGATTGCAATTGCAATATGCTTGGACGATGAAGAGCAACAACAGAAGAAACGTAGAAAGATATGGGTACACGATATTTTGAAAAAACGAAAAACGGAAGGAGAATTTTTCACTTTACATAAAGATCTTGTAGACGATGAAACAAATTTTTTTCAATATTTTCGCATAACAAAACATACATTCCAGTACATTTTGAATAAAATTTCAACAGATTTTAAAAAGCAGAATACAACATTTCAGGCATTGTCACCGCTAGAGAAGTTGACTGTTTGCTTAAGGTAAGTAAGTTCAAAATGAGTGAATAAACTATTGTACATTGACATTATTTTCATTATTTTTTATTAAGCAAACTATATATATTTTGTTTTTCTTGTTTTGAATTTAAATTGTAAAAAAAATTGGACAGGTACATTTTTGGTTTATTATACTTTATTAATACAGAATTATTATTACAAATAAGTATGAGAAGCAGTTTAATTATTACTGCATCATTTGCAGCAATAAAAGCTGTGCAAATTACTTATCGTAACCGCTAGTATTAGGAAGTGCTACATATAAAAATCAACCAATTGCATAACTTACAGGAAAAAAAACAAAAAAACAGAACAACACAAAAATAGAACAAAAAAACAGAACAACAAAATAAAGCGAAACACAAAATCTGTCCGACCTAAATAAGTGCATCGGGAGAGAAATTTTCATAACAGGATGATGTAGAGAATTAGGGAGTAGGTACAGTTGTTGGGGAAACTTGTGATTGGGAATGTGAAGAGCCAAGCTATTAATCTGCACGTAAGTAGGCAACCCATTATACACATAAAATATGCTTTGCTGGTTAAGTTAGTGGTATATGTCAAATAAACAATATACTAAAATTCGAATCGTGTGATCATAGAAAAAATATTGTAGCGACTTTTTATTTTAAGTGACAATGTAGCACTTTTCTCTCTTAATACACAAATAGCTATTATAGTGGTTATTAAGTTTACGCCAAAACTATTCACTGGATGAATTTTTAACTTCCATTTATTATATATTGTAGGCATTTAATTGCTTAGTTTTCGTCATTATTGCCTAACAATTTTGGTTTTTTAATTATATGCCTGATGATGGCCACATAGGACGAAACTAGTTGTAATTTTGTATCCTTTTTTGGATTTTAGCGGTAACAAAGTATGTATAACAGCTTGAGCTTTTTCTAAAATTTCCGGAGGAGTGCTCATAATTTCATCACCTTCACTACTAACAGATATATTTGTAGGTAAAATTGAGAAAATGTTCGAATACAATAATATTTTATTACAAAAATTGACAATATGAATAATAAGACGTTTATTTCCATAGCATGCTAAGAAAACGCGACCTGAAAAATTGTATAATGTGTTGCCGACATTTAGGGGCATCACTGTTTTAATCTAAAATATATCTCGCTAATTCTAAAGGTTTTTATGTTTTTCATTTCACTAAATTTATGTAAATAGACCAAATAAAGTCGAACGTATATAAAAATTTGATTGCAATTTGATAAAACTAAGAAATGTAAGTTTTCTTATCAAAACGCACGTGTATGTTATGAGATCTCATTACGTGCATGTTATTGTTAAATGTCATTTACAAGAAATGTTGACAGTGCGATTTTTAACTTTTACTGATATGGGCGTAGAAAAAGGTATTATTTCCCAATAATTTGAAAACTAATGTTAAATACAAAAATCATTATTATCAAACTGTTTCTTTTCAGAAAATTATCGATGGTATAAAAATATATTCTTCATTTACAGTCGACACAAATGCTTAGACGATATTCAGCACACATCTCTTTATAATAATTCTCACACCGATTTCGGGCTTTTTGCTGTTTGTATTTCGAAAGCAAAATTCACATTGGCCTAGGGAATCCTCTTATGGTCTTTGTATAGTGTCTTCTTCCTCATAATTTAAAATCCTATGAATATAAAATCAATACCTCCTCTTGTTTGATTATCAAATAAAAGTATTTCTAGTTTTTTTCTCCTAATCTACGTGGTATACAATAATATAACGGCCTAATTTTTTTTAGTACAAATGAAACCAAGAACATAAAGAAGAATGGACCGATTTTCATTTAGTTTCCACCAGTTGTTTTGGAATGTCGGCTTTATTTTTCCTTATTGTCCCAACGATTGTTAGTTTTTCTCTAACAGTTTCTCTGCAATCTCGTAAAAAACTAAACTGATAAACTGTTCTAATTACATACAAACATTCACACAAAATTCAAAATAATGTATATTTCAATCACCAACTAAAATCAACTACAATTATATAAATTCGAATATACAAGTCCAGTCAAGTCATAAAAATCGTATTTAAAACAAAAATCAATCCCACCTCTCTTTTAAAGGTTGGTCCTCTGCCGGTCGGAATAACACACAGAAAATCAATATTTCCAAAACTAATAACAATCATTATCGCAAAAAGCGACAGCCAATGAAAAGAAAACATAACATAATTCCGTGTTCCGTTTTTAAGAAGCCCGAAACTCAGGTAAGAAAGACACAGCGCAAAAGTGATCTTTAGACATCATAAAACGAAATTAGAGACAATAAATCTTAGTCACGCCTAAATGTGACATGTAGTAAATTTTAATCTATGTAATCAATATTATATTATTTACCAAATATGTGAGTGTAATGTGCACCGTTTAGTGTTTAGTGTAAATAAAATCACCAAATTGGAAAGTGTTTGTTTTAATACATAGAAGCTTGAAGCACCGTCCTTTTTGTAGTCCAGGATAAGCTCAATAGCTTGACTACCTCATCTAGAAAGTCAATATTTACCAAAGATAAGGTAATATCGCCCCATACACCAATTATCCATAGTACAGTTTCTATATTTACCATAGATTTCTTTAGTGAGCTCTAAAACATACTGCTTTGGAGAGGAATATGAATTTTTTTATTTTCTTTTCCTACCCAAAGTTCTGTAGAAAACATGGAAACCAGTTTCGAGTCATATTTATTTGGTTTATTAGGGATATATATTTTAAATGGACAACGACTCATAAATCCCAAAAGTGTCTCATCGATGATTTAATGCTAATAGAGTGTAATTCTGTCTGCAACTTCTTTTAAACATTTCCCAAACTTCTCTTAGATCAGCATTTTTCATGTTTTTTTTATTTTATTTTTTCCTTGTCATCAAACCTCAAGTAGTTAATTAGTATTTAGAAACGATTTTTACTGATGATATTCCTAAAAAGTACAGGTCCGAAAACTGGCGACATAAAACTATTCTTAATAATAAATTTATCAATGCATCTGTTTAATTTAAAACAACTACGGTACAGTTCACTATTTCACAAGTACGAATTGCTCTCTTATTTTTATTTCATGAAAATTTATTTAGTTACTTTATATTGAGTTTATTGAAAAGTTTCCTTAATTTTCGAGCACGTCCCTGTCGACTATGGTTCGTTTCTTTAATGCCTCCGCCGGTTTTGCAAAGACCAATAGTTGTGATGAAGGTTATGATCGCTAAGAATAATTGAGAATTACTCTGGTAATGGAAGAAAGAACTGGAAAAGATCTTATGGTTATGGCCACGGAAAGAATTTTTATTTAAATATAGAAAATGGACAATTATTGCTTTACACCGCTTAAAATAATAAAGATGCTGTTGTCCATTGGCTTTCGTGTTGCGTAGGTTTCAATTTTTAATCATTTCACTATTACAAGAGTCAGTGCTCCGGTGTAAATGATACGAACAGTAATTATTATTTACTAAGGATCTATCCCATTGATATAAAAAGTTGTCGTTAGACCATGAAAATAACAACGAACAATCGAGAAAAATTATAATTGGAAATGGCTGTAAAATTTAAATTGTTTGGGATGGTACTTTAGCTACCTCTATATAATAACTTTTATTATAGGTATGACATTTTTATTGTAAATAAAGTTTATTACTTTGAAATAATAATACAAATAATTTATTTAATATCAAGATCATAACCAAAATTAAGATAAAAATACATAAATTGTTAAAAGTGTAGATTTACGTCTGAACACAAACCAACTCTTCTTCGCAATCCAGAAGCACGTTATGCAACATTTGCAGTGAGTTATTGATCTCGTAGTATGAGAGCCCACTGCAAATTTCGACCGTCATCTAATAACGCAATGAAATATGCTCCAAAGGCATGTAACAACATTGTACTTTACCAATTTGCACCTGTGCCAATCTCTATCCTGAGCAAAGTGGTTAAAAAAAAATATTTTATATTCAAAAAATCACATAAGACATGACAGCGACAATTGTGTTCTCCCTGAAAATTACAACCCTAATTCGTTTTGAACCTAGCTTTTAAACCTAAATTATTATTATTTTTACCTACCTTTTAAACCATGTTTATGTGTGAAAGGTATAAGGATGGCATTGTATAGACCATTTGCAGAGAGTCAATAATAATTATAAACTATTGTTAGACAATTCTTTTAAACCATAATCATAGTAGTTTTTTTGTCGTTTCTAAGGCAACCTGTAAAAATGAATCAAGAATAGGCATACAAATAAATTTTTAATCAGCAAAAATTGATTCATATTCTTATTGATTTTTACCTACTAATCGTGGATAGATGGTTTTGTGCGATGTTAGGAGGAAAAAAATGTTTCCCTTTAACGATATATATAAAGATATATTTAAATGTTATGTTCTGTAAAACTTTAAGGGCAAACAAAATTATCGCTGTCATGCTTTACGTGATTTTTTTTTAATAAAATATATTTAAGCCACTTTGTTTAGGATTGGAATTGGCACAGGTGCCATTTGGTAAAGTACAATGTTTTTACATGCTTTTGGGGTATATTTCATATCGTTATCAGATGACGGTAAAAATTTGCAGTGGGCTCTTGGGCTATCTTTCCACTTTTCTGCTATGCGAATTCTCAATTCTTCTAGATTATGAATTGGCATTTAAAATCGATGCCATATGAAAAAAATCGCATATGTTTAAATTACAAAACGTATGGGCTTTCAGTATTCATGCTTATAATTATGTCATCAAAAAATTATCCAAGATATTTTCTGTACTGTTGTACCATCTTGTTGGAAATGCCCATTTTGTAATCGCGCATCTTCCAGTTGATTCAAAAAATGGGACCTTTGTTCCCAACGGAGTATCTGAGATCCAATCCAATTCGGAAGTTGACTACTGGAAAAATGTTGGTACAAAAGACAATCCAGCTGACTTTTTATCCCGTGGCATTGATTTTAGCCCTCTCAAGGTTTCTAAATTCTGGAGGCATGGGCCTTCCTTGCTCTCGAATTCTACAGTTTTACAAGCTCAGGAAGAGCTACCTGAAATAAAAGAAATAACACGCTATATGCTAACAGTTCCCTTTCATCCTTTTCCTTTTAAAAATTTCTCTAATTTTTTAAGAGTTCAGAAAATTAGTGCTGTTGTTTACGCTTTTGTCATAATGGCTCTGTATTAGATAAGTCTTCGATTTTCTGGTCCAGTTACTAATTTTAAAATAAAACATTCCATAACATGTATAGTAAAATCAGTTCAATATCTTCGATAAGCTCTATTCTATCCCTCAGTCCCTTTTTGGATGAAAAGGGTGTTAACACAGTTGGAGAAAGATTGCAAAATTCAACATTTAACTTCAATAAGAAACATCCAGTTTTGCTACAGGCATATTATCCTTTAACAGCCATATTGTTTCGAGAAAAGCATATGAGTCTTCTACCTGCTGGCCCTCGGCACTTATTGTCAGTAATACGCGAACAATTTTGGCCTATTTGCGGCAGATTTACTGCCAAGGTCTTAGTTTGTGATTTCATTTTGTGTTTTCGCGCAAAAACCAGTTCAAGTCACTTCGATAATGGGGGATCTCCCTTCGCAAAGAGTGACGCCCTCCTTTCCCCTCTCAGTTACCGGGGTCGACTATGCAGGTTCTTTCCTCCTCAAAACCAAACAAGGTAGAAATCCTTCTACCTATAAGAGTTATGTAAGTCTTTTTATTTGTTTATCTACCAATATAGTTCATCTGAAGCTAGTGACTGACCTCACCTCTGATTCTTTTATTTGTACTTTAAAACATTTTATTTCACGAAGGGAAGCGAAACTAATTTTGTCGGTAGTAAAAATTAACTGAATGATCTAGGCATTTTTCTTAGATTGCATGAACATGAAATTCTTGATATCTGTGCAAAAACTAAAATAAATTGGCAATTTATACCTGTTCGCACCTGATTTCGTTATAATATAGGAGACGGGGGTTAAGTCCATGAAGTGGCATTTTAAAACAATACTTTATAAGTCCTTTATCCTCAGATCCGTCGAATCTTTTTCCTCTCACTCCATTTCATTTCTTAATAGGAAGATCCATGACTTCGATTCCAAGAAGTCAACCTGGCCGATATTGATTTTAATCGCTTATCAAGATTCCAACATCTTCAGCAGCTACATCAACACTTTTGGCGACGTTGGTCCTTAAAATACGTATCACAGTTGCAGCAACGACAAAAATGGAAAACTAATCGTTTTAATATTCAAATTGGCACTCTTGTTCTTCTAAAGGATAAGTACCTACCTCCTTTAAATTGGCTTCTTTAAAGAGTTGTGCAGCTTTATCCTGGATCAGATGGCATTACCAGGGTTGTCACCTTATCTACTTCCAAGGGCTCCATGAGAAGATTAGTCGGTACAATCTGTCCACTTCCTTTAGAACATTAAAGATGAAGTGTCATGTGCTTTGTGAAGTTTCGGTTAGTCGTCATTGAAAGTTATTGTGATGTTTGTTTATTTTAAACAAGAGTTTATTTATTAATAATTTATTTAAACACTTATTTATTTTACAACACTACTATTCTAATTTATATTCACCACTGACTATCTACTAATTACTATTTATCTTCACTGTCCATATAATAACTGATTGCACTGTGTTTTTCCACCAATATTTATATACAAATTTCTAAAGTTTGGTGGAGTCTAGAAGCTCGTCCACCAAACTAGAAATACTTGGAATAGACCAGAAATATTATTTCGTCCTTTCTCGAATAGTCATCGAAATCACCTCCGCCATAGTCGTCCCATAGGTTTGGTCTTAAGGGGTTTAATTATGTATAATAATCGAACAGAGAAGGACTTGTAGGGTTAGAGCATGACTAAATAATGAAATGGCTCACATAACATTGCCCCCTCCTTAAGAGATAGTTCCTCCTGAAACTCTTACGAAACTAGACTGGAATGGTTGTATTTGCAACTGAATCCTCTTTTACAATTTCCAGTTGCATGAAAGTAACAAGGGACTGTCTTCGCTGTAACCTGGGCACTGGGCGAATGGCTGCAGACCAGTATCTGAACTCCGGTATCTTGAAAGATTACTTCCACCATGTCCCTAATGATCCTTCAATCCAGCCGGCATGGCTACTTTCTGTACATTGGACTCCCGCACATGCTCCCTTAGACTAAGTAATGCTTCCCATACATCCTGATAGGTGGATCGATCTCGGAAGGTGTTCTTCGTTATTAAATAGAAAAGATAACGCGACCCGTCTTGAAGTTTCAAGGCTTTTCCAGGGGCTGGTAACTGATATTGAAGTTCTACCAGTCGACCAAACTTCTTACGGAACACATATGCCAGTCCTCGCGCATCTTTGATGCTGGCGGAAGTACTATGAACCAACGAGTAGTTTTTCGGAAGCGAGAGCAGAACTTGGTATTGATCGGTCGTAACACCATATCTGGCTTTTCCAGTACCTCCATACGCACCCATAAATTCTTCAAAGACAAGGTCTGGTGTTTCTCGAAGTTGGTTTATTTCTTCTTTATGGTCACCCTCAAATGGAGCCAGCCGGTTTTGGTGAACTACCTTCGGTTTACCGTTTGGGATCTTACTTATACGGTAAATTACATCATTTATTTTATTCTTGATTAGGTACGGACCTTCCCAAGACCTTTGAAGCTTCGGAGAATAACCCTTTTGTCTTTTTGGGTTATGGAGCCAGACTTTGTCGCCTTCTTTGAAACATCCTTCTGTTGTTTGGGTATCGTATTGCTTCTTCATTCTGTCGCTGGCGATTTAAAGATGGGAGCGAACTAATTCATCCATGTCGTCCATTCTTCTTCGTAACTGGATCACATAATCTTCACCAGCTACATCTTCTCCAGGTCGCATCCAAACTCGAGGTCGCACGGTAGTCTCATCTCACGCCCAAACAAGACCTTTGCTAGTGTTTGGCATGTTGATTCATTGACAGCGGATCTATAAGCCATTGCAAAGAGTGAAAAATACTGATACCAATCTCGCTGATGGTTTGAAACCACTTTTGACAGATATTTGCCAATGGTCTTGTTTATTCGCTCTACCATTCCATCGGATTGTTGGTGCAATGCTGTGGTTCTGGTCTTCTTCATGCCTAGTCTGTCACAGATTCCACGGAAAAGTTGACTTTCAAAATTTCTGCCTTGGTCACTGTGGATCTCCAAGGACACTCCAAATCGACAGATAAACTCTTTTATAAATAATAATAATAATAATAATAATAATAATAATAATAATAATAATAATAATAATAATAATAATAATAATAATAAAAATACATCTGCAACAGTTGCGGCCTCTTGATTTGGAATGGCATAGACTTCCACCCACTTTGTAAAATAATCCATAACCACCAAAATGTATTTATTACCATCCTCGGTCGCGGGGAATGGTCCAGCAATATCTAAGACAATCCTCTCAAATGGGCTACCAACGTTATATTGCTTCATGGGAGCCTTCTTTTTCCGTTGAGGTCCATTACTCATAGCACAGGTGGTACATTTCTTACACCAGTCCTTCACATCATCGGAACTGTTCATCCAGTAAAACCTTTCCCGAACTCTCTGAAGGGTTTTCCTAACATCGATATGTCCTCCTGATGGACTGTCGTGTAACTGACGGAGTACTTCAGCTACTCTACTTCTTGGAATGACCAACTGTCTTCTGTTCTCGGAACCATCATCATTTTCAAGTACTCGCTTTAATAAGCCTTCTTCCAGGATAAAGGAGTTCCACTAAGCCAAGTATGACTTAGGTACTGGAGAGAGATTAGATACTTCTTGTCAAGTAGGTCGACGATTTTCCTCTTTCCATTGTCGCATCTTCTTCAAAACGGTATCGTTCTCTTGGTCTTCCCTAATTTTAGCAGGGACCCACTCATCGTTGACTACAGTTGTTCTTAGTAGTCTACTTTCTTTGGATTCCGCTTTGTTGTAGTGGGAGCACTCTGCTGGACACGGTCTTCTAGAAAGAGAATCGGCATTTCTGTGGCTTATTCCGGCTCGATGTTCGATCTTAAAGTCGTACTCTTGAAGTCGTTCAATCCATCTGGCGATTTGACCCTATGGGTTCTTAAATTGCATCAACCAGTTAAGGGCTGCGTGATCGTTCCGGATTAAAAATTTCCTTCTGTACAGATATTGGTAGAAGTGTTCCACGCACTTTACAACTGCCAGGAGTTCTCTTCTTGTGACGCAGTAATTTCGTTCAGGTTTCGAGAGTACTTTACTAAAATAACCTAGTACTCTTTCTTTACCTTCCTGAATCTGTGAAAGGACTCCTCCAATTCCCACATTACTAGCGTCAGTATCCAGGATAAATTCTCCCTCTGGTAGTGGATAGCCTAGTATTGGTGCTGTTGTTAAATGCTTCATTAAAGTTTCGAAGGCAGTTTGGCAGTCTTCGTCCCAGCAGAATTTTCTCGATTCTTCTGTGAGTCGCGTTAGTGGTTTGGCAATATCTGCAAACTTCCTAATGAATTTTCGGTAGTACGTACAAAGCCCAAGAAAACTTCTTATTTGGTGTTTGTCCTTTGGTTGTGGCTACTCTTTAATAGAAAGGACTTTTTCTTTATATACAGCCACGCCATCCTTGCTGACTACAGGACCCAGGTAATTAACTTTATTTTGGAATAGATGGCACTTCTTGGGGTTTAGCATCAGTTGGGCAGCTTGAAGTCTTTTAAAAACATCTTCCAAGTTCTTTAGATGTTCATCAAATGTTTTCCCCAAGACTATAATGTCATCTAAATCTACCAGGCACGTTTTCCATGATAACCCTCTCAATACATTTTCCATAAGTCTTTCAAATGTTGCGGGGGCATTACATAGTCCAAATGGCATGACATTGAATTGTCACAATCCAGATCCGGTGGTAAAAGCTGTCTTTTCTTTGTCTACTGGGTCCATTTCCACATACCAATATCCAGACTTTAGTTCTAAGGTAGAAAATAGTTTACTTCCGGCTAATGTGTCCAAGGTATCGTCGATTCGAGGAAGAGGATAACTGTCTTTCTTGGTTGCATTGTTCAGCTAACGGTAATCCACACAGAACCTTGTAGTTCCATCCTCTTTCTAAACCAGGACTACCGGAGAGACCCATGGGCTGGTAGAAGGTTCTATCACCCTATCTTCCTTCATTTCCTGAACAATCCTTTCAGCTTCCTCTCTCTTGGCCTTTGGTAATCTTCGAGCTGATTGACGAATCGGTCTGGCGTCACCAGTGTCAATTTTGTGTTTTACAATAGAAGTTCTCCCTGTTTTTCCTCCTTTTGGTACAAAAATGTCGCGATATCGTCGAAGAAATTCCTTTATTTTCTTTTTCTCTAATGGATTCAGAGATTGACCAGCAACTGCAATCATTTGCTCAAATTTGTCGTTGGAATTATCAGAAGTTGTTGTCTGACGAATTATGGAAGTTACTGGTACACAAGTTCCGATTCTGGTCTCTTTCTTGATGGTAATCGGGTGATCATTAACGTTTATAAGACGGACTGGAATTTCTTTAGCAGTCGTGATCAACCCCTTTCCGATCAGAATGCCTCGTCCAACCTCTTCATCGTGGTTCCAAGGTTCCATCATGACAGGTGTTCCTTCTTCCATTGTTTCTTGAAGCCGTGCTACTATAACGGTTTCACTTCTACCAGGTACCATTGTATCCTCCTGTACAGCAACTAGCACGGTACTGTCCCCATATGGATGTAGGAATACCTCTTCGGCACCAACTTTGATCACTCTGTTTTTAAAGTCCAACTGGAAACCATGTAAGTTCATTACATCCATTCCAAGAATAACATCTTCTTCGATATCAGCGACAATATCAGTGTGAGTGAACTTTTGTGTACCAATTCCCAATTGAACCTGGATTTCCCCATGGATGTTAGCACTTTCATCTGTGGCAGTCCGTAGTCGCAATCTTGTTGATAGAAGTTTCTTACGGTTATTTATAGTTGTTGGTCGTATAATAGTCCTAGTTGCTCCAGTATCCACCAACAGTGTATACTTTTTGCCATTTACTTCGCCGTCTACGTATACACTATCATCGCAAAGAGGCATTTCAAAAAGGCTATCAGTATGAGAGGATCTTTGAAATGGTTTAGGGTCGAAGCTGCCCCCTCTAGGCAGACCCGCTCTAGTTTTCCTGCGGCGTGTTGTCTTGATTTGTTGGGACCCTAGGGCGTTTGCACCTGATAGTTTTCGTCTTTATCCTTCTGTCAGTAAGGCTCTTCATCATATTCACCAGTTGATCGAGTTTGCCTTGCTTTTCTTCCTCTTTTAAGGTCCTCACTTTATTGTATTCACCAGAGGCCTGTGTAGCTGCCTTATATTCATGGGCAGCGGACAAGACATCGACCAATGTTTTGTGACGGGCTAGACGAAGTGTTTTTTGCATCTCGTGGTCACGGAGTCCATCAACAAATGTTTAGACTGCCAAACATTCCATCATGTTTTCCGGAGCTGATGGATAGGCAAATCGCACCAACCTGGCAATATCTACTAATATTCCTGAAGAGTCTCGTCTCGTTTCTGTTTACGATTCTTCAACTGTGACTGGTACAAATGCTCCAAGTGTTCGTGGCCATATCACATATTTAGTCTCTTTTTGAGTTGTTTAAAACCATCTGTTTCTTCCACGGGTATAGTCTGAAGGACATCCAAAGCGTCTCCTCGAAGAGCGATAGTCAAATTTATTGCCTTCTCTCGTTCAGACCACTCGTTTGTTCTGGCAGCTGTTTCGAACTGCTTAAGGTTGTTCGTCCAAGACATTTTCCCGTCAAAAGTTGGGGCTTTAACACAAAGAGAGTTTACAGCTCCTTCCAATTATAACTTCGACTCCACCTCATGGCACTTAATTTCAACGTCCTTGGCTGGGTCTGAATGTTCCAGTTCTTCTTTTCCATTTCTTTTATTTTCTCTTCAACGGAAGACATTATTTTCTCCCCAATGGAAGAAATCTTATCCTCCATAGAAGAAATTTCGTTTTTCATGGAAGTCATATCAGAAGAGATTTCATCTTTTAAAAAAGACATTTCGGAAGACACTTTTTCTTCTTAGGAAGAAATATTGGACGAAAATTTATTTTCCATAGAAGACATTTTGGTTTCCAAGTCGGAAGAAATTTCGGCTTTTAAAGAAGATATGTCAGACGAAACTTTACTTTCTAAGGAGGAAATATCTGAAGAAACTTTACTTTCTAATAAGGAAATATAATTTTTTATAGAGGAGACATCAGAAGAAATATCGGTTTTCATGAAGATCATCTTTCTTTCCATATCGGAAGAAATTGAAGAAATTATAGCGGAAGATGTATCATCCGAAAAAAGGTACGTTTCCGGATCCAAACCCTCACTTTCTAGTGTTTCCTTAATACGTTCTGCCAGCTCTGTTTTCTTCCCTGTTGTCTCCAGATCACGATCTTCTAGTTCTCGTCGCAGCTCAGACACTTTCAAATCACACAGTTTTTTTAGCCATTATTATCCACTATTTATTTACACTATCTCACTTCGCGACACCAATGTGATGTTTGTTTATTTTAAACAACAGTTTATTTATTAATAATTTATTTAAACACTTATTTATTTTACAACACTACTATTCTAATTTATATATATTTCGAATGTCTTTGAATCGTTCACTATTTATATTCACCACTGACTATCTATTAATTACTATTTATTTTCACTGTCCATATAAAAAGTGATTGCACTGTGTTCTTCCACCAATATTTATATACAAATCTCTAAAGTTTGTTGGAGTCTAGAAATTCTAGAGTACTAGAAATATTTGGAACAGACCAGAAATATTATCTCGTCTTTTCTCAAATAGTCATCGAAATTACCTCCGCCATAGTCGTCCCATAGGTTTGGTCTTAAGGGGTTTAATTATGTATAATAATCGGACAAGTTGAGCCTCAAAGGCCAAATAAGACAGAGAGGGACTTGTAGGGTTAGAGCATGACTGAATAATAAAATGGCGCACATAACATTATCTCTTTCAAGGTGAGAAACTATTTTGTAAACGCCCCTGTCCATTTTTGATTTCCTAGAAATATGCTTTCGACCCCACTTCGAGGGCTTAACAGACCACACGTAAAACCTTGTATAACTGTGTGTTAAAATAAAATCTTAGTTCTGGAATCAATTATTTTATTGAAAACTTGTAGATTCTTCTACAATACTAATAACCATGCCAAATAGTTTTAGTATTTTCAGCTAGATGACTTCAATTTTTTTTGACCGATGCTACCAGTCTCTCTGGAAGCTAAACAATAATTCAGGATGTTTTTCAAGAAAATCTGCCATGGTGTCTAAATTTGAATACTGCCAATTTTTTATTTTTGTTTGGTGTTTTGACAAATTTGACACAAGCGTTTAGTTTGAATTGCAAGGTTAAAATGTCATTCTGTAAAAGTGGCCAAAGTACAAACACAAAACATGCCAAAAAATAGGACCCACCAATCTTATATGACATATTTCCATCTACAACATTTAAACTACACAGCCAACTCTAATTATGATTTTACTTGAATAATCTATAATGCTATTCTCTGCTATGCGCAGCTCATCCGGTAAATATTCATCCGTTACATAAAAAAAGGCATTTCGGAACTGGTTTTATAAGTAGCTATTTTAGTTTCTTTTTGCATACAGTTTTATTTTTAATATTTTTTAAAGCATTTGTAACATTTTAAAATTCCTTGTAAAAATGTCATTTTGAATGGGTGACATCCTGTATAAAATTGGTATTAAAATAATAAGTTTAATTGTCACCGCACGCAATATTTCTAAGAAAGGGAAATTTCGATTTATTTGGTCATTTGATGGATTTTAAATCTTCTTTCGATCATTCATTTAATATTTTATCGTTGAACCGATTACAAGTGTCTGCAAGGCCACCGAGAGCCATGGTGGGTCCCCGGGGCAAAACATTGGGAAGGGCCCCTTATATATTATAACTAGGGTTGGCAGATTTGGGAACGGCGGGGTATTTTTATAAAAAATCAAGTCCTTTCTTTGTGAAATTTCTAAAAAAGTCCTCAGCAAAATCAGGTCCTTTCTTGTTGAAATCTAAACAAAAAAAAGTCCTCAGCTTGTATTTTTCGTAAACCAGGTATTCCCTTTTGTGGCGAAATTCTAAGCTGCCGGGCCCCTCTTGTGCCCAGGCCCTGCTACTTTTTGTTTAGTTGTAAGTTTAATTTTTGAAAATCAATTTATATTTATTCAATATGTATTTGGTAATTCCTTTTGTGTTGCTGGAATTACATATTGTTTATATTAATTATTTCTTTAATTGTTGGAAATTAAAAAAAATAATTAATGAAAAGTTTGATTTATATCTCATATAAGTGCCTCGTGAAAAGCAGAATTTACTTTTGTTTAACAAGCGAATTCTTAGCAGTGTGAAAAATAGACTACCTATTTTTATCTTCAGACATATCTATCTACATATATACCTTGTAATCAGAGGTTGGCTCATTGGGTCAAGTATAAAATCTTCTGAGAACTACTATTGTACCGGTCAAGATATAGTGTAAAATTTTTTGTCAGTTAAAATCATTATTTGTTTTTGTCTGCTGATACAGATACCTGTACAAAGTTGTACTTAACAAGCAAATATAATTTAAAATCAAAAGGAAGATTTAATGATTTAATTTTTTATTTATGGATTCTTAAAAATTAATAGAAAAATTATGTTTGTAAAATTAATCTAAATCACTACCATCACCCTCATCACCTTCCTCATCAGATTCACCGTCGCTTAGATTAATTACAAGTCTTTTTTAAAACTGGTACGTGTCGTATATATTCGCTTTCAACCTTTATTACATGGTTTATAGCATTTCTCCAGTTCTCAGAGGTAATATTTGAGAACTCTTTCATTATAAGTTTTACAACGCTGTTGGAATTTTTTGGTAAAGTAATATTTATTTTTACTTGTTTTTTAAGTTGGGCCCATAATAGTTCAATCGTGTTCAAAACACAGTAGTAAGGGGGTAATTTTAACACATTATGACCATTTTTCTTGGCCATTTCGTCGACGATATGTTCCTTAGCGATTATTTTTGTATATAGAACTTCTATAAGTTGGGCCCTCATATAATGCTCTTCAAAATATAAAACTTCTTCAATTAAAAAATTGTTGATGTTTTCTTTGGTAGAATATTTGATTGGAATCATACAAGTTTTCCTTGAATGATATGATGCATTATCTAAGACAATCACACTGTTTGGATGTAGTGCTGGTAACAGTTTTTCTTCGAACCAAGACTTGAGAAGATCTCCTTTGATATCCTGGTGATAATCTAAAGAGCTATCTTTAATGTGTTTTGAGCTTAACAATAATGATTATTTATTGTTTCGGCCTTTACTTGATGAAAATCATAAATAGTTAGTTTATTTTGTAATGTTATTGATGTTTTCTTAAGTACTTTGTTTTGTTAAATTATTTCGTATATATATTGAATACCGAATTGTAAATAGTCACATTTGAAAAAGAAGTTGTACTTCGAAACATATGTCATGTTAGTGTTTTAAAAAAAAAAAAAAAAATTTTATTTTTAAAATAAAAGTGTGAAAATCTACCAAATTTGGTTTTACTCTTTCAAAATTAACAATAATGCATCATTTACCCAGCCCTCTTCTTCACCGCATTGTTATATACAAATGAATTTACCTCGAGCATGGGGAACTACCGTTTTATATTTCCAACTATTATTTGTCCAGGCTTTACGAACAGTATCGAGGCTATCGAATCATGTTTCATCCAAGTAATAGATGTGCCTTCCTTCATTGCGATACTCCCAAATTTTCGATATATTTTCGTTTCTCCACTTTAATAAACGACTATATTTCA
Source organism: Psylliodes chrysocephalus (assembly GCA_927349885.1). NCBI lineage: Eukaryota > Metazoa > Arthropoda > Insecta > Coleoptera > Chrysomelidae > Psylliodes > Psylliodes chrysocephalus. Next base: position 43,878,265 of record OV651813.1, read on the forward strand.
TTATTGTCTGTCTTTTATTTACTATTTTATATCTAAAACTATGTTTTTTTAAATATTCCAAGTGTTCTATCAGAACATACCTCAAGGACATGTTTCTTTTTAATTCTCCCAGAATACCTCCAAGATTTGGCACGATGTTTAATGTTTACATAAAAAAAAATAATTAATGAAAAGTTTGATTTATATCTCATATAAGTGCCTCATGAAAAACAGAATTTACTTTTGTTTAACAAGCGAATTCTTAGCAGTGTGAAAAATAGACTACCTATTTTTATCTTCAGACATATCTATCTACATATATACCTTGTAATCAGAGGTTGGCTCATTGGGTCAAGTATAAAATCTTCTGAGAACTACTATTGTACCGGTCAAGATATAGTGTAAAATTTTTTGTCAGTTAAAATCATTATTTGTTTTTGTCTGCTGATACAGATCTGCTAGTTTCATGATTTTGTATACTGTAGCCTGAGGAATATTTGTTAGCATCTTTTCGGGGAATTCATCGACTACAAAGCCGGTTAAAAACTGTTAAAATAATATTTTTAGCGTCTTCTGATAAATGTTGCCTTTGGAGTTTAACTGCGAAATAGATTCTGGTAGAAGATCTACCCAATCTGCAAACTGACTTGTTAATGGTTGATCTTGTTGCCATGGTCGCCACATATCTTCAATTCAAAAACCTTTTAACTTGAACCTTGCAAAATACAAATATAGGTACTTCTGATTGAAATTAAAATACAATTTCGCAATTTAGAAAAACTCAAAATAAGGGTGCCGGCTTACTGATATATCAAGTCTGGTAATTAACGTGGATTGGTTTAATAAATTTTAATGCAGTGAGCGTATTTTATAAAATAGTCACCTCAAAAGAAAAAAGTTTTTAAAGTTATTTTTTAGTGGTATAAATAAATACGTACCTACTTATTACTAGGCATTTTTCATTTTGTAGTGAAAATTAGATATTATCTGTATTGCGGACCTGAATAATTTCTTTTCAGTGTAACGAAGTACTTACTTATATTTAAGCTGCTGATAACTATTCTCTTATATCTTTACCGGAATAATACCGTAGGAGACAAATCAGGTTCAGTGTAACTACTAATTATCGCTAAATAAATCGCCGAGGCCAAATCCTAAAATTATCGTACGATGGTCCAAGTCAGAGCATAATATCAAAATCTGCCAAATTTATTTATGTTTTTACCAGTTTATGAGATCGTCCATGTAAACTTTGGTATATTTATTTAAAGCATTTCCACAATTTTGAAATAAACAAATTTATTTATATTGTTGTTGAATCTTATTTTTAAAGGTTACAACAATTCTCTTTTTACTAAAATTATATATAATTTTGAATTAATTGTCCTTTTGTTAAAGCAAGCATTTATAATCCTCATCTAGCTTTTAAAAAAAATAAAAAAGAGAGTGGTTGGCGCCCTTTTATCCTGAAAACTATTTCCCCAAAAATGTCTATTAAAAAAGCCTGAATTCACGACTGAGAAAACTATAGTATCATCTGCACATTTTTGATTAAATTAAGTATATGTTTGGTATAAAATATCTAAGAGCTAGTCAAAATGAAATATAATTGATTTATAAATGTAATTAAACGATAATTATAACTAATTAACAGGGTTATTACTAATTAACAGCGTTTTATTATTACACATTTAAAAGATTTTTTTGCATTGTATGAGTCGGTATTTTGTGAAATGTATTTTTTTACTAGGGGTAAAACAGTAATCGTTTTTTTTTTTAGTACTTGTAGATGTGAGCATACATTAAAATACAAATGTGCCCAGCCAATGAAAACGCTCCGCCATCAGCCGGGGTGTGGCCTATGTGCCGCCAAATTCAAAATTCCAATTTATTTAGTTATGCGGAATTTTTGTATTAAGGAAATATTTTTAAGTAGGTACTGTTGCGATAATTGTAAAGTGCGTTCATAAAGTGTGGAAACGATTCATTATCTTGCGAGTTAAATTATTTGCGGAGATAAAACTTTTCAACTCTAAAAAAAATTTTGCCTAATTGGTAAAAGTATTTTTACTCAAGATTGCGTCATCCACTCATTTCGTTATATTTTAATACTTTATTTAAACTGTCAATCGCCATATTTGTATTTATTCCTACATTAATTCTGTAACAGTGGGCCAATGTCATGATCCTTTCTTCACTCTGGAAATAGTAACTAAAAACAAATATCACTGTATGATTTAATTTTTTTATATAGTCTACATTCTTTACTTTTGCAAGTATTTTAAAAAATAATTTTCATCCTCCTCTTCCATATGCCTAAAATAGTTTTCCTTTAATACCATAAAATTTGTAATATTAGTTTCTTTTAATGTTCTTCTTATTTTGTTCTTCATTTTTAAGTTTTGATTTACCTTGGATGTTCCAATTCTTGATTACATGCTATGAACAAAGAAGTCTTCTGGGTTTTTTATAAGAATTCATAACCTTGATCCATGCATTATAGTATTTTGGGTCATAATCACTGATTATATATTCTGTCTGAAGTTTCTCCCCCAGTCTTGATTGAAGTGCCCTAAAAGAAAATTCTTGAATTGTTTGATCTAACCTGTTTGAAAGTAAAAATGCCACTGGAAATACCATATTATTCTCATCCTAAATAAGAAGTATTGTAAGATCCAAATTTATTCGGTTTGTTCCAAGTGTTCCGTCTATACAAATAATCCTTTTAAAGTCTCTTAATTTCTTTTCCATAACACCATTCATATAACCCACTGCAAAATCTTCATCCTTTAATCCATGATAACTTTCACCTGAAACTAAAAATCCAACCTATACCTGCACCACCTAAACCTCAACCCTATAAAAATTGCATATTTTTAAATGTACTTTTATGTACATACCAATTCATTTGATTAAAAATGCATGGTTTTTTCCTTGCCTGTTCCATTCTTCAATTTTCTAAGTAGTAGCTGTCATATTATCAGCGTCCCCTTTTTTTGTCAATATTATACTTCCTTATTAAATATGTCTCTCGTTATCAAGTTTATTCCTTCTATTGTATTATTTTTAATTTTTCTGGAATCTTAAATTATCCTGTTGTTTGCCACCCCTGCAACAAATTGTCCAACTACAATATTTTTTCAGCCTTTAACAGTCGCTTTATTCTTAGCTCATTTGCATGAGTTTCAAGAAATTTTACTTGAACTAATCCTAATAAAAAATATTATTAAAATTAACAATATTAAAATTATTAAATGAATACTACTAATTACCATATGTTAATACTTTTACTAAAATTCTTGAGGTGCATGTTCCTTGCATGCGAATACTCCTCCCAGATTTTATATGTCGTACTTTATTACATGAGCCACTAAATCCTAAAAATAAATTTATGAAAAACACATGTTTACCAAGTAAAAGTTGATACAACCTTTTAAATCACTTCTATTACAATTGTAAAATATGCGTTCTTCGCCATTTTTAAATTTGTTTCTTGTCTGACAACTTCCTTATTTTCCTGTGCTCTCCAAGATATAAATTCTTTAAAATTATTAAAATTTAAAACAGATAATGGTGTATATGGTGAATATCAACCAAATGGTTGTTTAAATAATTATAATAAGAAAAATTCTCCATATTGGTACAAATTGGACACACAATATGTTTATTTTTTCCTGCCCAGTAGATTATGGGTGAAATTTCCTTAAGTGCCTATTTCTTGTAGATGTACTTGAAAATTCAATATCTCAAAATTCACAAATCACATTCTGTTGGCTGTAAAATAAACACAAGATTTATATTATATTCTTAATATTCTTATCTATAAAAAAAATTATTACCTCCCCTGTGATTCCATATTTTCCTGCTGTAAGATGCGAAATAACGTTTAGTTTATTTTCAAAATTAAAAATGCTGAAAAGTTAGGTAAATAAATTATTGAAATTCAAAACCACTATAAAACTAAACCAACTCAGTTAATGTAGTAAATAATAAAATTAGCAATTATAATTACTGTTTTATTTATTTTTTTCGACTCTAATATGCACTCAACAAAATTGTAGGTACAAAACGCCAAATGTCAAATTCCCCAACGAAATTTGAATAACGAACTGACACGATACTAAACGAAGAATCATTCGATCGGCTGGAGCATTATGAATTCTGATTGGCTGGGCATGTTTGCATTTTAATGTATGCTGTAGATGTGCACCCCAAATAATTATTCCGCATCGGAAGTGACTTTCCACTGGTGAGGGATCCAAAAAAATTTGTGGTAACTATTTATTTAACTGTTTACATTTGTACAAGATTGTTTGCCATTTTTTAATTACATAATATTCCTGAATATTTTATTTGTGGTATAGAAGTTATTTTGGTATTGAAGGTGTTAAAATAATTGTTAACTATTATTTAAAGTGCGAATTTACAATATTTTTAGTCGGCATTGTTTAAATACAATGAAAGAAGAATACCAAATGTGCGTAAAACTTTTATCATTCGATAGATTCTAGGTTAAATATTTTTAATGGTATAAAAATTAAAAAAAAGTTATCTCCAAAGGCACCGCATCACTTGTCACGCTTCTCCACTAATTCAAATGCGAATGAGTCTAGGTAATAGGACACTTTTGAATCAACGTATATTTCCTTATTAGCGAAACACCTGTATGCTGGCAGTTTTAACCGACTTTATAAAAAAAAACTTGACGCACACACTTTTGGATCTGTTTTCAAGTGCACGGCCAATTATTCTATGACTATATACAGACTGGACGTATGTAATGTTTTATTTATGTAAAACCGATGTTTTCAATGGGACGTACTTTTTGCCTTTTTTTTTCTTTGTTTTTATTTGCTGTTCAGTTTTCAATGTATATACCGATGTAACTGACCACTACAACATTTTTTACTGTTTTGCCGCAAAAGTTACGAATACACTGAAAAAAAGTTATGTTTTATCAACAATACCCAAATAAGTATTATACTATCAAAAGTTATTTTGCTCTACTCTCTACAATTTAGTATACATAATATAAAAATACTTTTTCTCTATTTCTGTAATAATCATATTTGTTATTTTACAATAATTTTTGTAGAATATAATAACGTATCGCAATTTTTAGTCGTTTTACGTAAAAATATTGTATAGAGGTGTGTATTTTTATAAGACAACCTTCATCTATTCGTTTATGCATTAGAAATAAATTGGTATTATCATTTATTATTCGCGCTCATAAGCAGCCAATAGAATAATTACAAATGGTTACAATCTTCCTAACTTAAGGATGTAAAAATGTATTAGATTGAAGAGGTGCAGTGTATCTGCTAAAGGATATGTGAGCGTGTATGTATTGTACAGCGTGTTGCAACAGAAAGTTTATTTAATAAGTATGATACTTTATAACAAAACGTTTCTGTATTAAATATGAGAAATACACAGGTGCAAAAAATACAATCCTTATCTTTTTTTTTTTCGTGAAGAAGAAAAACGTTTTGAGAATTAACTTTTAGGTCAGGTAGAGACCATGATACAGAAATACCGGTATGCTGATAATTCAACCAAAAGAAATATTTGTTAGCCGTTTCCATTATTTTTTAGGGAAACTAATCTCATCATTTTGTTTCCCTACTTTATCGTGTTAAATCAAATAATTATTTCGAATACACTTTTACACACTGCGAAACAGAAAGATGGGGTTTCTGTTATTTTAAAATTTTTAAACTGTTTGTAATCGTCCTCCATGTTTTTTTAAATTTTGACTGCACCAGAAGATGGAAAAAAGATTTTCGAAACATATGTAGTGCTTGTGCTAAATGGCAGGCTTCCAGGCGACGGTAAAACCTAATATCGGTAGGCTATCTTTAATTCTAAATAAGTTTTTATTAAAAACAGGCGAGCCTGGGCAGTCAGAACACCAAATTTTAATGATATACCATGTTTAAAACTGATAACTAGCATCAACATTCGTTGAAATTTATATTTTCAGAAAAAACCTAAACATAAAATGAGTTTAATCCTAAGCAGTGTACTTCAAAAAGGAAAAGAGTTGTAGCATTTTTTGTATCAAGTTTTTTGCCTTGATAAATATTTTGGTTCAGTGTTTACAATTTCTGTGTAGAGTTGAATATAAACGTTAATTTTTGTATCTTGTAAGTGTTCTCTTTTAATTTATTAAACAAAAATGGTATTGTCAGAGCAATAGTGTATTGAAGTCTTGATATTGTTGGGATGTGGAAATAGAAGCGAAGTCAAAATGAAGTGTGTACTTTAATGCAAAATATCAGGAAAATCACATTTCACAGGGTACTGTTAGTAAGAACATGGAAGAACATGGTACAGTGAAGGACTTGCCCAGAAGTGGCCTGAAACATGTTTTAAATGAAGATTAAAAATTGGACATTGCCTTATCTCTGCAGGGAGATCCACATTTGTCAACGTTTCATTGGCACAAAATCATGCTGCGTCTAAACGAACGATTAGGAGATTTTTGACAACAGAAAAATACCACCCTTATAAGGTATATCTTGTTCAAGATCTTTTGGAAGATGACTATCACAGGCGATGCAATTTTGTGAGGAAATAATGAGGCGATGTCAAGGAGAGATGGGATAAAACAAGAAACTGCAGAGTTACCAGGGAGCTCTTAATTTATCCTGTTAACACTGCAGCAAACAAATACTTGGCTATGACTAGACAGAATATGCGCCTAGTCACAGGCATTCTGACTGGTCATTGCCAAGTACGAAAGCATCTCCATATCATGGGGCTGTCAGAATCCGCACTCTGCAGAGAGTGTGAACAAGAAGATGAGACCATCGAGCATATTTTTACGATTGCTCGACGCTTTTATTTATTAGAAGATTTGTGTTCGGCGAGTATCGGCTAACACCGGCCGATATAAGAAAAGCACCTCTTGGCGACGTTGTCAACTACATTAAATCTGCAGGCTGGCTCACGAGCTAGTAGGTGCCTATCTTCTCAGGAGGATGCACAATGGGCCTAATGAGGCCTAAGTGCCGTGGGGTAACCCACCCTCCACACATTACAGATACAGAATAAGGCGATGTGACGAGAATAATGGGTTTCAACTGAATATACTTCTTTCAGATGAAGCTACTTTTCATTTAAATGGAGTAGTTAACAGGCACAATTATCATATCTGTAGTCAGGAAAACCCACACTGAATATGTGAAGCTCATACGCAGCGTCTTCAAAAAGTAAATGTATGGCAGGTATCATTAACAACAGACTATTAGGTCCATACTTTACCTTACAGCTGAACGCCACCTACAATTTTTGAGATTTGAATTAGTACCTACCCAACGAAGTAGATCCGGATATTCCCAGTGAAACACTATGGTTTCAACAAGACAGCGCTCCCCCACATTTTGGCATTAATTTCAGATCGATGAAATATTTCCACTAAGCTCGATTGGATGACGAGGTACAATTGAATGGCCACCAAGATCCCCCCCAGACTCAAAGCCATTAGATTACTTTCTTTGAAAGACAAGGTTTATCAAAATAGTCCGGCTAAAATCGAAGATATAAAAAACAGAATTAAAGTGGAATCAAATGAGGCTATTCGGAATTCAATAGACGGGGTTTTATCATCGCCTGGGAGCCTGCCTAGTAGAGGGTGGAGGACATTTTCAAAATCTGCTATGGTAATTCACCTGTCGATAGCACTTAAAAGGTATTTGTAACTTTTATGTTATTAAAAGATTTTTTTTAATTTCCCAATAACCACGTAAATAAAATAAAAAAGTGGTATGGTGAGATTCCATTTTTTACGAGCTTTTCAATGACTCTACACACGACATACCTTTTTGCATTTGGAAAAAAGTTGAGTAGGGTTAAAGCTAAGGGGTTGAAAAAAAAAATGTATTTTATTGGCAACAAATATGTCCAATGTAAAATCAATTCACGAGTGTCAGCGTTTTTTTAAGTTACTGGTTGAACAGATAATAATTTTATTTCGGACTTTCACGCAACTCTGTATAATAATAATATCGCTAATCAAAGTCAACAATAAAACATGCAAATTAAAGAAAAATCAAATAGATTTGCTTTGGTATTTGAACCTATGCATCGAATGTCAGTAATTAAATACACGAGCGTTCGACGCACTGACTTACCGGGTTAGGTATTATTTAGACCTAGTCATAATCGTCAACAAAAAAAAATGCATATCTAAAAATAACTAACTAATGAAGCAACAATTTTTACTTATTTTTATTTAAAATTTTTTCAAGCACCACTTTGTTATTATTCCGAGAAAACCTCTTAGCATAAAAAACTAACATGCACTAATTAACGTTAAGTTTTAAGCTTTAGTTATCTCTTTTTTTTTTTGTTAAAAATATCTTCAAGCATCGGTCGCTAAACCTATTAATGTAGATCGTGTAATGAAGCGAGGTAAAGCACGGAAAGAGCGGATAATAAAAACGATTTTAATTATGTTTCTTCCATTATAGCCTGTGCATTTGCAAACCCACGATTCTCCAATAACTATCAAAGTTGATTAAACAATAAATATCAGAATATTCATCGAATATCCTCAACAATTCTTGTGGAATATTGCAATTATTCAGCTGACCAAGGCCGTAACAAGATTTTAGTTTTAAGAATATTTGTAATGAAAATTTAGATTTGGCCACACATAAGAGCAATAAAATGTTATAGATAGATGTTAGAGTGATGAATTTTTCAAATTATTATATATTTTCTATATCCATAAATGTACCTCTTAGTTCTTATCTCATTTTAATGAGTTCCTAAATTTTCTGCTACTTGTCTGACTTGATCTTCAAATTTCATTCATGGACGTCCTATTTATTTTTCCCAAAAAAAAAAAAAAATAACTGCTGATGAATTTTGGTAAAAATAATTTCTCAAAATAACGGCTTCGGCTTAAATTTATTAAAATGCTCTACATTTACATTTGTTAAAAGTTTCAGCACGAACATATGTATGGATAAATGCTGACCAAATATTACTGCAATCTATTAATAATTACACCTATGGAAAAAAAGATGGTTAATTGTTAACTTAATAATTAACTGACGAAGCGGCCATTGCCTGACTTGTTGATTCAGCCATGTAAATTTACATCAAATTGTCAAACAAGATTGATTAGGGTAAGGTAAGGTATATTGGTGATATAGGTAAGTTGGTGATAATTTTAATTTCATTTGTCAACATGTTACCTATTGCGCGGGGAACTTCTATTTCACAGGAAAGGTTTATTAATGTGTATATTAAGTGCACAATCAGGCAACGTTGGCTGCAATCGGTTTGTTTACATTCCAGAAAACATTTCGGCTGGTGGTGCGCTTTTCTGAAGATTCTACCGGCTGTTTTTGCATAAATAATTAGTGTGGTGGTTATTGCCTAACATAAATTAAGGTAAGTATTCATTTGTAATTTGATTAAAAGGGAACAGGTTAATTCATCAAATACCGCAAACAGAACTGTAGCTGTAGTGGCATTTTGCAAAAACGTTTTTGTTGATTTAGAAAAATATTTTATTGGGTTCTATTTTTAAGAATGGTGGTATATAACACGTTATTTTAAAAAAAAATAATGGTTTTACGTTTCAGAGTATCACCAACTTACCTGGATATCACCAACTTACCTATACCGCCCATGCCATGCAGTGGCCATGGTAGTGGCAAGTCAGTTAGTTCGGCAACAAGGTATGTCTATATATAAGGCCGCCAAGGAAATGAAAATACCCTGGTCATCTTTAAAGCGCTATTTAGCCAAAACCGAGGGTCAAAAGGAAAACGCTGTTCCGGATTTGCCAAAATTAGGGAGACCTTTTGCTTTGACGGCTGACCTTGAAGTGCAAATATTCAATTACCAAATAGCTATGCAAGAATTTGGACTTACTGTGGTTCAAATTCGGAAACTAGCTTTTTCTCTAGCAAAAGCTATTGGTCAAGAGAATTATTTTATGAACGAAGAAAAAGCAACTGCAAGAAAGTGGTGGTGATCATAATATAAAAAAAGGTTTGGCCTTACTTTACGTATTCCAAAAAATTTAGCTGCCTACAGAGCATCAATGGCTAATCCTACAATTATTTCTAATTTTTATTTAAAATTAGAAACGTTAATGGTGCAATTATGCATTAAAGACAACCCTTCAAGACTGTGGCATTGTGATGGGACTGGTATGTCATTTGTGGTAAAACCAAATAAAGTAGTGACCGCATTAGGGAAGCGTTATGTATACAAGAGAAGTTATGCAGACCGGGGGGAGACAACAACAGTTCTCGGCTGTGTATGTGCAAACGGCACATTTATTTTACCATTATTAATATTTAAAGGCGTTCGTTGGAATCCTAAACTAGCAAGAGGTTGTTTACCAAATTCACTTGTCAAATTATCTCCAAAGGGTTGGATTAATTCAGAAATTTTTCTGGAATGGTTGCAATTCTTCATAAAGTCAATACCAAAAGAACGACCTGTCATACTTTTGATGGATTCCCATGCGTCGCACGTTTCCCCAGCTGTCATACAGTTAGCAAAATAAAACGAAATTTATCTTTTCACATTTCCTGCTCATACGAGTCACTTCCTACAACCACTCGACGTTGGAGTTTATCGGCCACTAAAATCTGCTTGGAACCAATGTGTAAATGATTACATGCGGGAAAAGAATGGCGAAAAACCTAGCCGATATAATTTTAATAAAATTGTTACAGCCGCCATTGTTAAAAGTTTCTCGCCTACCAATATAGAACATGCTTATCGCAAAAGTTGAACATACCCTCTAAATAAGAATGCAATTTCACCGGAAGGTATAGCTTCTTCAAAATTGACTCATACTGTCCTACAAGATAACGAAGTAGAAAACAGTAATGCAGAAAACAATAATCAAAATCGCCCTTTAGAAAATAAAACAGTTAGAAATTTGTTGGGACTGCCCTTTAGCTTCAGCAAATTTAACAAAATAAAGAGAAAATAAAGAGAGAAAAAAGAGACTTCTCTGCAAAATGTCTAACACTCTAAAATCACTTTCCATCGATCCGCAACCAGGTTGTTCTGGAGCAGTGTCGTCAATTCAAGCTAAAATTACTCCGCTTGAAGAAAAACGAATAAATCAGCGAAAGAATAAATCCAAAACGGACGATGATGATTTGGACTGTGGTGTTTGTGGTGGATCATACCAGGATGATGCTAAGAAAAAAAATTACGCCTCATGGGTTCAATGTTCTTTTTGTTGTGTGCCTTACCATGTCAAATGTCAGACGAACCCTGACAAAGAGGACACCTTTATGTGTGGTGGTTGCGCTGGAGAATCATCAGATTCGGACTAATGCAACGTTAACGATATTTTTAGTGCTGTTTTGATGTTTATGCCTACAATTAGGATATTTTTGCCTATCACCAAATTAAATAGCCCCTTTCACCAAATTACCTTACCTGTAAGCAATTTACCTATGATAGGATTAAATTCTTAAAGTATAATTTTTGTAGTGAATTTTTGAATTAAAAATTAGTTTTTGTTAATCAGGTATTGAGCAATATATAAAACTTGTTTGCGTAAAAAAAAAACACGTGTAATTTTTTCAACTACAAAGTTATTCACGTAAAAGTAAAATTATCACCAACATACCTTACCTTACCCTATTTACCCTATTTGTCTTTGTTTTTGAATAACTGATATTAAAATTTGTTTTTTCGTATTAAATAATTTTCTTATCAACAATTCCTTCTTCTTATTTTTAACTTTTTTGTTTCTTTTTTTAATTTACTAGCTAAAAGTATCTTTAATGATAATAAACAATTGGATATTGCCTCAAAAACATCTATTGAAATGGTTTCAAAGCGTTTTTTCAGTCCATTTACTTGATATCCAAGGGGATGTGGTATAAAAAATAAATTGACCAACAAACTTCCTGGCAACATCCAGAATCATAATCTGCAAACCTTTTCGAGTTCAAAAGTATGTACAGAGTGAGGTCCTCATATTTTGCACACTCAACTCCATCCAGATCCCGGTCTAATTAAGTACAGTTCATCAAATTTCTAGAGGCTTTCGACGGCTAGACAGAGAAAGCACTACTGACAGGCATCCCGACGGATTTACGCAATGAAAGTACACTCTGCGTATCAAGTATTTCACTATTTCATTCAGACGTAAATGTCAGATGTAAATTTCGCTAAAACATTTCTTTTATTTTCGTTTGTGTTTTTTGCTCATTACAGTTTAATAGAACCTAAGTATGGAGTTTAATAGCAAATTAAGAGGCCGCGTGATTAACAGTCAATCTCGCGAAATAATAGCCAATGTTATAGAGTTTATGAGAAGGGAAGGAAACTTTAATTCACCTTCAATACCATTTAAAAATGTAAATGATCGTGTTGCTGCAGCCACAGGAGTATCTAAAAACACTGTCGTTCGCATTTCTGGAGAGAAAAAAAGAATCGATAACCGTGAGATATCGGAATTTTCATCACCAAGAAAAACCATTAAAAAACCAAAAACAGTTAATGATATAGATGAAGCTGCACAAGAATCAAATTTTATTTTTTTATTATTAGATAGCTATTTTTGTTTCTGAGTTGTGTTCATTTACAGGCTCAATTTTTTTCCGTTCCTCCTTTTTGATTTTATATGGGGTTTCAAGTTGTTTTTGACTTATTTCGACGTAAATCACAACACACTTTTTTAATAAAGCAAACAAGTGTTAAGAGGTATATGTACGTGTAAACTACAATTACAAAAAATTGATATGAAACCACCAACAAAAATGTAAAGCTAGCTTCCGTACTAGAACATGGTGTCATTCGTCGAGATAATTTATCGTTTTGTTTAATAGATCAAGAGATGTAAATATTCCCCTGTTATTTTTTATAAAATTATAAGAGAAATATTTTTTTTTCTAAATAGTATAGTTTATTATTTTGTAGAAAAACAAAATTTCGAAAATTTTAGTAATGTTTCAGAAACAACCGTTATTAATAATAGGTACCATTTTCCTTAATAAGGTAGAAATAAAATATAAACTATTTCCACGATTTACAAAGGCCTACAAAAAAATTATAGGTATTTTCCGCTATCCTATAAAATTTATATTTTCTGACTCAATTTCAAAAGGTTGAAGGAATTCCAAAACACCTTTTATGGCATAATAATTATTTTCAATTCTACATACTATCTTTAGCTGCTTTTAAAAACGTTCTAAGAAAGTCCAATCAGACCAATTTAATCCCTAAACTATTCCACACTTTTAAAATTTAATTACCTAAAAATATTAAAAACTGTATTTGGATACGTCATAACTAACTACTTGCTATATTATACTATTCTTTCCATTTCTTATGTCTAGTTGTTCTATGACGATTGTCCATCTTATTTTCACTCTGTTCTTTTTTGTTAACCGTTCTATATTTCTTATAAATGTCATTTCTTTTGATGTTATTCTACCTCTTAAGGTTAAGATTCATACTTTATTAAAAAATATTGAAATCAACTATGACCTTACTATATTCGGGTTTCCTTGCGTTTTGATTTTTATTATAGTTCCTTTTTCCTAGAAATATTGTAAGTGTATTTATTTTAAGTTTAATATTTAATTTATTTTCACCAAACACTAATATATTTTACAACTTATGTATTATTATTTAATAAAATACTATTGATATTTCAATCATTTGTATACTTATTTATATTAACAATATTTATCTTAAAGTGGTCTTTATGTACTTAACTTTAATGGTAAATCAATCTTATTTATATACAAATATGCCTAACTCGATTTTTAGAATACCGCATTCGCCAAAAATTGAGGTCTCTATGAGTTTTGCCACGGCTTCAATACTTTCTAGAATAAATGATTCAGTCCGACTAATGGCGACCATTGGCGTCCCTATAAAAGGGTTTAGAGAATATTCGAAAGTTCTTGGTACTCGAAAAGACCGTAAAAGGTCCAAATAAGGCAAAGAGGGACTTAATGGATTATTTTTAGCTTTTCCTAAATGACACCACTAGGCGGGACATGAAAGGTTAAAGTCTCTTGTGCAGAATTACAAGTCTTAAATGAGCTATATACCTAAAATTTGTTTTAATAAATAATCTATGAGCAATAAATGACACAAATTTTCTCTTTTCGCCTCCTATTCTAACTCTTACCTCTCCGTACTAATATTAAATTATAACAACGGTGCATATCAATCTCCAATGTTCTTACTTCTAGTAAATTTTGCCCGACAAAAAGCCTCTTGAAGACAGAGACATTGGTGGCAGCCAGTAGTACTAGCCAATAGTGGCCGTTATTAATTATTCCTCTAGTCTCCCCTGTCCAGGGGTACTTCCGCTTCAACGTCTAATTGGATATTAGCAGCGAGTAAAATGAAACAGGTTTAATTTTAGTAAACGCCAAAGAGTTAGTAACAGGGTCACAGGACCTAGTAGCAGTCAATATTGGACGTACTTAAAAGATAATGGCTAGACGCTAGAGAGTTAAGGACGGTACTACTTTTGTTTACGTCAGACAAACAGGAACTGTGTTTTCCTTTAAAATATCTCTTTTTAATATATTATGGCCCATTAAATTAAACAGCTCGTTAAATTGCCCCTCACTCAATCTCAGAATGCTCTTGCATACCACTAGAATCCGCCTCCTGAAGTGCCCGAAGTATTTAGGCCAAGCTTTCAGGTGATATTTACGACATACCTTGTCTTTAACCCAACATGCTTTATTTTGGGTTAATATTTTTTGAAGCTCTTTACTTAAAAAATGTACAGTATTACTTACAACCTCATCGACATCTTCGTATTCTTCATCAATCTCCTCCATGTTCTCACATATCAATGTTGCACTTACCATGTTCCTTAATTAGAAACTAGCTGCCAGTAGAACTTTTTAATGGAAGCCATTACTGCCACTTTTAGCCGCCACTATCTTTCCCATTTGTAGAGGATAACATAGTAGGTAGGCTTCTATGTATTGTGGTTATTAGTTATTTACCTTTATTTTTTTGGTTTAGTTTTTTCCACTTACTTTCTTGTTCCCCATTTCTCATCATTCTCATCTGTTTCCTTCTCCTATTTGTTTTACCCCCACCACACATTTGACTATTTTATTAGACTGCTGTAGTTATTATTGGACCTCATTTTCAGGGAAAACAATTTAATTTTAATAGATATTTTTTTCATCTACCATAACTTTTTAGCCTTGGTTTTAAAAACAGCTGTTTATGGAAAATTAAAGTTGTTATTGTTAAAAATTAGGTAATATTTTTATTCACAATTAGTTAGTACTCCGTGGATTTGTACCCTTCGGAACAGTCGGAAAGCGACTTATTGCTGTGAAGAGATAAGGATGCGAATCGGCATAATCAAAATACGGTCCCAAAAAACGCACGTTAATTGAGCCTTTATAATTAACCGCATGGGCGCTGGTACTGCTTACGGTGTTCAAAATACATGGCTTCTTATGGGAATTATACATAGTTTTATCAAAATTAAAATAAATTTGATATGGCTAAATAAAGCACAGAACATACTGTGGTATATATTTTTAAATAAGTCTTGCATGTTTTAATTAATACAAATTAGGTAGGTATGACCAAATTCGAAAAGTTTTGTTAAATGCTGAAATTTTATAAGTACAATTTTGTGGCAAATTTTTTTTTATTGAACCTATATTCAGGGTGTTTTCGAACTTGGCGTCCAAATTTGTAGGGGTGGTAGTTCGCATAATTTGAGACCGATTCGCAGATTTCATTTTTCCAAAATATTTTAAATAAAAATAATTAAAAATTAATTAAAAATTTTAAACACGTATGGTCCTGCACAGCGATGGGATAGTCTCGACTCGCGCGCGCTACGATCTAGTTCTCCGTAAGTTTGCTTAAAATCGACAAAATTGCAAATCGCATCTGTTTTTGTGTTGTAAATCCCGATGAGTAACCGATCAGGCGACTATAGCGCTACGCGCTCAGGGTAGGACCCGTTCTTTGATTTTTTTTATAATGGCTGTATTTGTTTATTACAATTTTTTTAGAAAAATGAAATCTGACAATCGCTCCCAAATTATGCGAACTACCACCCCTACAAATTTGGACGCCAAGTTCTAAAACACCCTGTATAGTTTTAAGGGAAAAATAAAACACAGTTAACAGAAGTTTTATTGTTGTAATACAAGTATAAAAGGAGATTTGGGAATGTACATGGTATTACCTTATCCTTTAATTTCAGCTATCCCCTTTTTATTTTGCTAACAGTACCATCAGTAAAAATAATCTCATAATATTTGATAATATCTTCTAAAAAGTATAGAACAGCATCAGCTCTAGAAAGTGCTTTATCGGCACTAGGAACGACATATATGCTGCCACTGTTCTAAGCGTTTAATATCCTATAAAAAACATTTACAATGACACAATTGGGGTTCAAAAAAAATAACAGTAGCAACTCTTTTAACATTAAAACTCTATAAAAAATAAATTTTCTTTTCTAGTAAGTTTAATTTAATGTATAATTATTGTTGTTTTTAAGTCAGGATCTATGAGTGTAAAATTTTATATTATAGAAACATGTAATAAAATAAACTACACTCTGTAAGATACATATTGTAACTATTTTACAATAAATATTATGTTTAGACATAAATACATTATTTTACTCACATTAGAAGCTAAAAAAAGACATCGAGTTGATTTCTCCTTGTGTTTTCTTTAGTTTTGTTTTTGATTTGTATCCTGTTTTACAATCTGGAACGACGTAAATCTTGCTTTGATGTTTTTTGTTACTCATGTTACTTGTACGAGTACTCAGGTACTTCTTTTCACATTATTTTGATTCTTTTTACCTTTTTTTTTTTTAAATCACGTCATTTTACATTGACTTACATAGAAAATTGACACCGCTGTTATTCGACATGCCAACTACAGTCAATTTCGCGAACTTTATGAAAAGAAGGACGGAAATTTGAAATTTGACCATTGCCGATTCGCCTCCTTCTCTCTAGTCTTCATACTTATTGCTTACTTCACTTTCCCGGCTAGCGTGTGTCACTTCCTTTCCCGCAAATGTCACGTTCTATATGCTTAAAATTTTGCATCTGTCCCTGCATTTCTAATGTACTATAATTATATTTTTTTGAACAGGATATAAAAAGCCTCCGTAAGTAGGTTTAATGATAGCTCCTAGTCTGATGATCATGTACGGATTTGGACTCTTGTTTAAACAAACCGAATAAGAAAAAGTTTGTTTCTCCAACTTTTTTTGATAGATAGTAAATATGGGCACCATGCATATTGCTCTGAAATGTATCAAACGGTTTGCTGACTATCACAAACATCTGCAGAAGCATACTAAATTGGTAATTGATTTAGACGTTTAGGAATTGAAAATCGAAGTTAGAGCAAATGTACAGTACAACACATTTGTTACTGCTCAGCTCTATAAATTCTTTTGCTTTACCCAAATTCAATTTTCGGTCAAGGAAGATTTTGGCCTAGCCAACATTCGGATAGTTTTAGTACACACTAACAGAATGTAAAATAGGCGATCAGTTGTGATTACAAAAAGATAGCTTTGATTACATTTTCAAAGTATTAATATTATCGTTCTAGTAAAAAAGTTTGAACAAACTGGTATTCTTAATCCTAATACTAAATCAGTGGTCAAATTGTATTTGTCTGGACGAAGAATGAAGCGCTAAGCTAATTACCACCACATATGTTTACATCTATCAATTCAACTCCTCATGTTTACATTACAAAACACTGTACATCTGTGAATTCGTTGATAAAAAAGAAAATAGATTACAAATTCGTCCTTAAAATGAATGGAGCACAACACAATATTTGTTTTAGGCTTCAATTGACCCTTTCCCACATATTTTAACCAGATGTTTTGATATAGTGGGACTTTTGAAAAACTATTAAAAAATAATAACTGGTATCTATAAATCAATTCTAAACTGGCAAGTGTCCGATAACATTTCGATGTCAGACCACTGCTGGTTAACATTCAAAATAAACTTGATGTTGCCGACCTCCACGCTATTTTGGAACCCTATGCCCACCTTCTCCAAGAGGCTCTGAGAGAGATGAAGGCCGAAACACCAAATAACAATGCTTTGGAGAAGTACTCAAACACTATCCAAAGCACAATAAACAATGCCTATAAAAAATCCTGTCCACTGAGGTTGGTCCAACACGATCAGACGACTACCACATAGTGGTTTCACGAGTTGGATCACCTCAGGAAGATGGCTAAGAAATTTTTAAATAAGGCAAGAACTTACAAATCTCACCTCAGAGAATACAAAAAAATCGTCAGACAAAAACATAGAGATGCATGGAGATTCTACTGCGAAGAAATCGAAGATTTCCCGCAGGCAGCGAGGCTTCAAAAAGCTCTCTCAAGAGATCCACACTGAAGCATTGGTGCGCTAATCACAGAGGATGGCACGAAAACTGCAAACCTCGAAGATAGCATCAAACTTCTGCTGTCAACAAACTTCTCTGACTCGGTCATCACAAACGTGGCCGACTGGTAAGAGGAAGAATACAATCCATCTGTCTATGATTGGCAAACTGCCAAACACATTGTAGACGATGAAAAAATTAGATGGGCAATATCCAGCTTCTCTCCATTTAAATCCCCAGGACCTGACGGTATCTATCCAGCCTTACTTCAGTGGGGTCTGGAAGAACTAACACTGCACCTGATGGGTATATTCAGATTCTCGTTGGCTCTGAGGTTTATCCCCAAAAAATGGAGAGAGGTAAAAGTGGTATTTATACCCAAACCTGGAAAGATGGACTACACTGTCCCAAAAACATACCAACCAATTAGTCTGACATCGTTTTCCATAAAGACATTGAAAATGATATGCGAAAGATACATAAGAGATGCGGTGATTACAACAACACCACTACACCCAAACCAATATACATACACCCCAGGCAGATCTACCGATTCAGCTCTTTATCTAGTTGCTGGCCGGATAGACAGATCCCAGCATTGGGTGTTTTCATAGACATAGAAGGTGCTTTTGATAAAACCACCTTCCCAAAGATAACACACTCACTAACCAACAGGAATGTTACACAAATGGTTAGTGGATGAATACATAACATGCTCTCAAAGCTAGCAGTAAACATAAGTGTAGAAGATGTGAATATAAGAGGCTTGGTTGCGAGGGGATGTCCACAGAGAGGGGTGCTATCATCTCTACTATGAAATATGGTCCTCAAAACCCTCATCAGCCGCCTCAATAAAGACAGTCACTACACAATAGCATATGCAGATGACCTAGTCATTCTGCAAACAGGAAATTTTGAGAACATACTCTGCGAAAAAACTCAAATAGCTCTAAAAATTATAGAACAGTGGTGCAAGGACCATTCACTGTCTATCAATCCTAAGAAGACAGAAATGGTCCTTTTCACAAAGAAAAGGATGAAAATGGAATTAAAACCTCCAGAACTTCTAAACACAAAAGTAAACTTTGCAACAGAGATGAAGTACCTAGGTCTCACCTTTGACAGCAAGTTAACATGTAACTCGTATTAAGAAAACAGAGTTTAAAAAGCATACATTGCTTATGAACAATTCCGCCGAACCGTGGGGCGCACCTGGGGTTTCTCCTCCAGAGTCGTCGCATGGACTTACACGGCTATCATAAGACCTATGCTAACATACGGTGCAGTTGTCTAGGTTCCGAAAACCCAAAAATTAACAGCTATCCGTAAACTAGAACAAATTTAAAGATCAGCATGTCTCAACATAACAGGAGCCATGAAAACAACACCGACCAGAGCGATGGAAGTCATTCTTAGTCTCACTCCCCTTGACATTTATATCAAGGAGATTGCTCGGACGACAATTACACGCCTTCGCACGGTTGGAATAGAACCTGATAATAAACTTTAGAATTGTAGAAGAGTATTGAGTTCTGTCCTCATAGTTACTCATGAAAAATTAATCCAAACTATGTCTTCTAGTTTTTAATTTGGTAGCTTGTAAAGCTAAGTTTTGCACATTAATTTTTGCTGTTTTCACAAAACAATAATAAAAACATACTGACTGGGTCACAATTAATGCCAAAATTTTAAAGAGAAGTAGTGTCCCTTTGTTAATGGCAATTCATCTCCATATTATTCAACATCATTGATTTTACCCCAATATAACGAAAAATCAGTAGTGACCACAGTGTTTCTCGTAAGAGAGAGGTCCGACACGCGGACTATAGTACGCTGGCATTTTGCGCTAGTACCACAGAGTCGGCTCCAGCCTAAAATATACTATACAATATAGCTAGCCGCCAGTTATTAGGGGATGTGGGGCGGATTTTATTTGTCTCCGTCATCTTGTTTCTCGTAAAATTTCGAGGTTACAATTTAATAAATTGCAGGATTTCTTCGAGCAGTTAGGGGGTAACTTACTTATTACCCCCTTCTATCCGCGCTTAGTATTGCAGACAAATTGTAGCTTGTATTATTAAATGAAGTTGATGTAAGTACTTAAGTATAGTCTCTTCACAAGTGTTGTAAATCAGGATCTACGAAACTTAAATTTTTTAAATAAAATAAATAAAAATTACCAAGAATATATTCCGTTAGATATTTTTTAATACAAAACTAAGAAAGATCTACTGTACTGATACCTTGTATCAGCACCTAGTCCTAAATATATTATCACTACATTATTAAATACCTACTTATTTTAAAACGCTATTACTTAAGTACGACTTGCACTTGGCCTATGTTGTTTTGTAATATTTCTTATTCTATTTTCTCGATTATTTTCATATGATCTCTAAATAATTTTAAAGTTAAATCCTGTTGTTCTAGTTTGGTTCCTTCCAATTCTATTTTGTGTTTCTTTTCTGTGGTTGCATATAGTTTTATTTTCAGATTTATTGACCATATTTAGTTTATGAATATTGTTAAAAGTTTTTGTGATCACTCTATATATTCTACTCTCAAGCCTGATGATGACCCAAAGGCCTTAACCGGTTGCCAATTAAATTCATCTTATGTTATTTATCTCATTAATAAGTTTTATATGTTTTTTTTTTAATTTTGGGTAGAAATAGTTTTGATCCTGTGGTCGCGCCTCGTTACCACGTCCTTGAAAACTTGTGGAATATCGTCGTAATGCAACCTCTATAGCCATAGTCGCTGTCTAGGAATTTTAATTGTATCTCCTGGACAGAAGATGCGTAAAAATGGCAAATTGGCAGCATTTATTGCCTTATCTCGATACTTCAACCGCAAATAAACAATAAAACAAAAATCATTTTTACTTTTACTGCTGGCATACCGATTTGTATCACTCGTTTTATTATGGACTCGAGGATTTGCACGATAGTGAAAGCAAAAATGAATTATCGCTTGTTAAAGTTTTGTTTTATTGATGGAATTATCATAAATTTTAATGTAAAAAAAATATAAACAACTATATAACTTACTTAAATATTTAATAAATTAATTGCATAATAATATGTGAATTAGGTCCGTCCTATTAAATGTTGCGAAAACAAAATTTGCTATTAATGGTTAAGTATCAAAGGTGGAAGCAAAATAAATAGAAAATATTAAAAATGTTAAAGATGTACTGTTTCAAATTTATGTTACCACAAAAGACATCAGAGAAGATCAAATTTTGAAGTAAACCACAAATTTTACTTATACTTTACGGACTTCTTAATGTGACATATTTTTAATGATATAAGGTACATTTTTGCTACTAATCGCATTCCCTTGTTTCATAACTACATAAAGAAATTTACTAGGCAAATTACTCTCTGTTTGTTCGTCATTGCTTTGTAGGTAGTTGATCAATTTCTTTCAAGAAATAGTTCTATAATCATTTTCATATCATTGTTGAATAAATCATAGCTGGATACTAGAAATTTCGTTTAGCAGTACAACATAACCACTAAGACAAGACCTATAATCAATAAAACACTAGTTTCCCTTCACTTCAAGTATTCCCAAGATAATAGAAGGGCTCAACCAGAAACCTGTTTACTTACCATGGCATCCATCCTCATGTAGACCTATATGTATTTTGAAACCATTGTGTAAAGTATACGAAGGAACTGGAACAGAGATGATTAGAAACAGAGATCGATCAAGGGGGAGGAATTGGTTAAAAATTAGTTTGGATTACGAGCCAGCAAGTCAATTGTACACTGCACTAAAGAGGTGGCTAGCACCAAAAACATGGTCCCATGGGACCTAATTAACGAGGAGCTCAGAAAAAGAGAAATACCAGGATACTCAAAAAACGTTCTGAAAAACAGAACTAGAAGTTAATACTAAATTTGTTGAAGGTGACTGCGAGTCCCACAGAAATCGGTTTTGGGACCACTTTGTGGACCGGCTTTACGATGGAGTACTAAGAATGGATCTAGGCGAAAGAACAGAACCATAGGTTTGGCAGTCGACCTATCCATACTGGTCAGTGGACTAGAGTAGAGTAGAGGGTAAGAAGGAAGAGGAGGAAAAAGAAAAGCGTAGAAAAGCTGAGGTAGAAATAACAAATGCTTTACTATCCAGGAAATCTTCAAGCAAGAGGTTGGTCGGCTTAAAAATTAGAGTAGAAGATCTTTTAAAGCAACAACAAGATCATTTAAAAGCTAATTTAGAACTGCACCAAAAGCATTTAAATACTAATTTAGAACAACAACGAGAGAATTTAAAACAACAGGAAAAGGCTAGAGTAGAGTTTAAAAGGCAAATTAGAACTGAACTAGTTGAATTAGAAAGAAGAATTCGTAGCCCAGCTTCGATAAGCAACAGAGAAATTGAAAACACTACTTCGTCCTCATCTGTAATTGAAACAAGTTATGTTCAAAACCCAGTTTCACAAATCCATACTAGCAAGATCATTAATCCACCCACGTTTGACGGTCAGACAATATGGGAAACGATCATCTCCAATTTGAAGATACAGCTAAAGCCAATGGCTGGGCAGAAAAAGAAATGCAATTGCATTGATAGTATTGATAGTATCGCTGCGAGGATAGGCAGCAACCGTTTTACAGTTACTTCCTTGAGAAGAACCCATTTATTCATCTCTAGTCCAAGCTTTGGACACAAGATATGGCCAGCAGCATTTAAAACGGGTATTCCAAAGTCAGCCAAAATTCGCAGTCTGAAACATAATGAGAGTCTAGAATTCGAGGCCGATATAAAACGATTGATTTATCTGCCCTATCCACAGGCGTCCAAAGATTTCTAGGAACAAATTGGCACAGGCATTTATTGATGTACTACAAGATGTGGAAATACAGCAAGCCCTTCGTCTACAACATCACAAGACACTGAGGGAAAAACTGATTGCAGCACAGGAATATGAAGCGGTAAAACTCAAATCCAGATCTTCTCGCGCAGAAGTGAAAGGAATTAAATCCCAGGAAAGTGAGGAGGCCAATAGTAATGCTATTCTTCAACCTACCCTCTCGCAGATCCTAAATATCCTACGAAATATGCAACGAAATAGCCAAAATGGAAGCAGGAGATGCTTTAATTGCTGAAAAATCGGGCATCTTTAAAGAACCTGTGGAAGCAGAGCTAGTTCTATAAATCGAGAATCAGGGAATGAGGCCAGAAAGTCACATAGATTAATCTTCCGAAGCCCGTCACGAAGTCCAACAAGAAATAGTGACAGCAGCTATGCGTCTCGAAGAAGCCAATCACTTAGACCCAGCCGGCTTTTGACCAATAACCAGAAAGTAGGGCATCGAAGAAGCCGTCTCCATAGCAACGCAGAAATTCTCTCCAGGCGACCCTGTTTAGAACGAGAATGCCGGTACAGTAAAGGGCTCGGAGTACAAGAGGAACCGGTTGATAAAGTTATTCTTCGGGAACCACCATCAAGCCAGAGAGCGACGAAGAAAAATAAGAAGAAAAATAAATCACCCTTGAAAGCCTTAGAAAGGGACAAAAGAAAGACAATGACTTGAAGGTTGTCCGCGAATGGCTCAAAAATAAAGTCACACCTCCTTGGCAAGAGATAGCCAAATAAAGTGGAGCTATTAAAGGGTACTGACTCAGTCGGGTTCCCTGTATCTTTACGATGGCCTATTGCACCGGAAGTGTGAGAGCTCCGATGGAGTACATGTAGCCCGCCAAATGGTACTGCCAAAATCACATGTTTAAAGGGTGTTGAAGGAGCTTCTTAGCAGCCGTTCGGGAGGACATTTTAGTACTAAAAGGACAATGGCATGGGTTCGGGAAAAATTTTATTGGGTCAATTGCTGACGGGATGTAGTGGATTGGTGTGAATAATGTGATGTATGCAATAGCAGGACAAAGGTCTACGGATTCGCTTGGGAACGACTGAATGCTACCAGCGATAAAGCAGAAGCTAGAATCGACAGGCGTGCCACAGGGACACATTATGAGAGAGGCGAACCGGTACGGCTGTAAAGTCCCAAGTACCAAAGAGGAATTTGTCAGAAATCACAACGGAACTGGGAAGACACCTACGCCATCCTTAAGGAAAATCAACGACCTGATCTACCGCATTCAGCAGTCAGCGGGAAGTAAATCTAAGGTAGTTCACATTGGAATTTTAGCGCCATACCGTGGTCCACATCCTCCCCGTTAGCGCTAACCAGGTCCCAGTTATCAAGTTATTCGGGGCGAATAACCTAGAGGAGGGATCAATGTTACGCAGCACCCTGCAGCGTCATAAGTAAAAGTACGAGTAAAAGAAGATAGAATACTCCAGAAATGTCTGGAAATGTCATTAATTGTCAAGGACAAACTAGAGAGTTCGAGAAGGTTCGAGAAGGGTCAAGCAAGCTATATAACTCGATGATCCTGTCTTCAGTAGTCAGTCTTATGACAGACGTTACACGTTAATGTTATCAGTTGTATAGTTATTGTAAAAGTGGAGTTGAAATACCAAAAACCTGCGTAACAGAAATGTTGAGCAAATTGGAGAGGATACATATTGCATCTGTGCAACCTCCTGGGGAGGCTTTAAGTTTTTTCATTATTTCTAGGTTCTCAAGGCTATTAAGAGTAGATCTATTAAAGGGGTTGTGTAAGATTTTGAAATCCGTAGGAGAATCAAAGTCATATTCTGTGTCTATCGTATGGTTGGCGACATGAGAATAAAACCAGTATGGTTTTGATTCAAACATCTAGTGTGCTCCTTTAGACGTGTTTTGAAATTACAAAAAGTCCTACCTACCTGCGTAGTAAGAATTGCAAGTGTTAAAATTTAATTTGTATATCCCATGTAAGTCTAAGATATCAAAAGGCTAAGAATTGCTACCTATAAAGGTAAGAGATATATAATATATTTCTTACTAGTAAATTGTTCGGTTATTATAATGTATGGATTATTAATAAAGATAGCGTTTTGTTGAATTTTGTTTCCTTCCCAAAATTTTGTCAATGAGGCATGGTTGGTTCATAGTCAATAGCAATACTTTTTATAGTATTAAGTTCTCTATCAAAGGACTCTTTTAATAAAGGTATACTAAGTAATCGCTCTAAATAACAGTTAAAAGCAGACTATGACTGTGCCTGTATGTGTTGGCTTTCTAAAAATGTCGAAGGAAAATTTATTGTTATTTTTATGTGAAATTTTTAAGTATTATTGTGAAGATTATTAATGTAAGCTAAGAAATTATTTAACAAATTCAAGCTGCCTGTCCACAAAATCAAAATGTCATCAACGTACCTAAAATAGAATTTAATGTATGAGTGAAAATTGTTATCTAAAAGTCTTTTACAAAATTGTGCATAAAGATATCTGCCAGGATACGAGAAAGTGATGAACCCATGGCCAAACCTGTTTTTTGTGAAAAGATTTCGTTATTGAAACTAAAAAAAATTGTTTGAGAAGGTTAAGAAGCTCTAACAATTCTGTCTGACAACGTAGAATGAGAGAAGTAAGATTCGATTAAGCTAATGACCTCTGGTATCGGGATATTAGTTAAAAGGTTAGATACATCTAGAGAAATCAATAAGTCTGTATCGTTGATATAAAAGTCCTTAATATTGTTTACAAGATGTATACTATTTTAGACAGTGTAAGTGAAATGGTCATCGTAATGGACTTTAAGTAGCTCGTTAAACCATTTAGCTCTATAATGGGTTGAAGAATTTACAGATGACATTATTGATCTAATACTCATATCAGCGAAATTATCAGATTTGTGAATTTTAAGTACTCCGTATAACCAAGGGATTAGTTAATGATCAGATTTGAATTTTTAAAAAAACGAAACAGTTATAAGATTATTACAAGTTTAGAGCGTGTTTTATAAATTTAGTGTTAAATTTATTTAGTGGATTATTAAATATTTCAAAATCATTAGCTTCTAGAAAATTATAAACTTTGGACAAATATTCAAATTTACGTAGTATAATTAGGCAATTGTCTTTATCTGCTTTAGTATGGATTAGATCCTTCTCTTTAATTTTAATGAAAATGTTTTTTATTAGATTATCTTTAAAAGATCCTCTAGGTGTAATATTTTAAGCAAAAGAAGCTTTTTCTTTTTTAAATAAATTCACTAAACCACTTTTTTATTACATTATATAGTCATTTCTTTATCTTTTACCATTTTGGTGTTGATGGATTTTTCTAACATATTTTTTCAATATTCGTTAACAAAAAAATTTTTTTCTCTTTTTCCTTTTTCGCCTTTTACTCATTTTCGGCTTTTTCATTTAGTTAGTACATTAATTTGATTAATAATTTTTTGTTATTGTAAATAAATAAATATTAGTGGTATTAGTAGATTTGTTAATTTCATTTAAATTAAATCAATATTCCATCACTTTTTAATTTTAATTTTTAAGTTTTTTCTAACAACTTAAAACTCAGCGATTCCCCCTTTTCTCTTACCCAGTAGGTGTGCCTGGTGATGAAGTGAACAAACTTCGAAACCGGTCGCCGTTTCAATATAAATTTCTTTGTGAGGTATAAAGGACCTGTTTTCTTTCTTTTTCCCACCTTTAATCCATTAACTCACACATGGCTACCCCAAGTTTAAATGTATTATACATAATATACGATTCTTCAAATTAATTTAAAGTTTAGTAAATACTAGTGCAGAAATTTCAATTTTTAAAAAGAAAACTTAAATTATCCAGAAAAAAATCATCATTTTCCAAATTGTAACATCAGGAACAGAAATAATAAAAGAATCAGTTTTAAGTACATTAAGTACTGCAACAAAAATTCATAAAATTGGACGGTGTTCCCGTTTGCATAAGAAAAGTGCCAGAGCAAGATATATACATATATCTTGATTTCAAAAATAATATTTAAAATACGACTTGAAATACATCATTTTATATTGAGTTGTAGAAATTCTTTTAAAATTTTCTGGTAATGCTATGTATTTTATATCTATGTTTCCAAGTATTATCTTTAATTGCTTTTATTTTGTGTTAATATTATCGGTATGTGTATGAGTACTTCTTACATTAGCAGGCACTTCTATACAGTGAGCACCATAAGTCTTACCCCCCTATCTAACTCGTTACTGGAGTCTTGTTAGGAAAATCGCCGAGACAGGTCGATTTTTGATTTCTATAATGTACATTTTTGTATGAATAGTGTACCCTTAATTTCATCCCTTACTGGAGGGGAGCAACCCTTTCGAAAAATTTAAATTGCATGGGGTGGTGAGTGATAGCTCATTTGAAAGAGGGTTTTATTCTCTATTCAACCGTGTAAAAAAATTTGAAATTTGCTTCATTAATTCTCGACTAATTGTTGTTTCAGAATAACGGAAATTAACGTAGCGCACTCATCCTTAGAATTAAAATTCGGCCCTGCATGACATCGGTTTTGGTTCAGACGTGAAATAAGACTTTTTGCCATTAGAAGGTCACTGTTAGTCTAGTTGCTTTCCTATTTTGTGAGGTTTTGTTATTTTTAAACATTAATAAATCAACATGTAATGATGCAAATTTTAATTTTTTTTTGCACGGTTGAATAGAGAATAAAACCCCCTTTCATGTGAGCTATCACTCACCACCCCATGCCATTTAAATTTTTCGAAAGGGTTTTTACCCTCCAGTAAGGGATGAAATTAAGGGTTAACTAATCATGCAAAAATGTACACTGTAGAAATTAAAAATCGACCTGTCTCGGCGATTTTCCTAACAAGACCCCAGTAACGAGTTAGTTAGGGGGGTAAGACTTAAGATGCTTACTGTATAACAAAGTATAAAGAACAACGTTATTTTAAACCTATAAATAAATCATTATTGTTCATCTAAAAATATCTGCTTTATATTTTTTACATCAATCATTATCTTTCGTAAAATGGCAGGTATATCGATTTTGATAAACTTACTTCATTTACAAGTTTTCAACTTTTCGCTTATCACTATTAATTACCTTAATTAGTCATGAACTTAAAGTCTTCTTCGATGCGTAATTCCCTCATCTTCTGTCAGGAGATGTTAATGCAAATACTGACACAGGCCGTGTTAGATGTGGTCATCACAGATAAAGAGATATCGTGACTTTTCAGTGACAAAGTGATGTATACAAGAAGGCACTGCTAAAAATACGTATTTATTGGCAAACGTGAGCAGTGTATTGAACATTTGTTTATTTATTTTATTTCTTATTTGGGAAAAAAAGATGAGAGAAGATATTGGAATGTTGCTACGTAAAGAAAACTGTAATGTAGATTTCAATACATGCATTCTATATATAATTATAACAGAAATAACTTTAAAAAATTCGCTTTTTTTTAGGAGGCACTCAGTTCTCAGTTCATTTTTAAGAAAACAGATTTTTTTTATGCCTAGTCCTGAATGTACAGAGTGGTACACACAACGCGACTCAAATGTGAATGCTTTTTATGGCCAGTGGTGAACAAAAAAGAGGGGAGCATATTGAAAACAAAAATATATTACTATTATTAGGATCGAAACGGTCTTAACTCTAGAGTGTTTATTTATCAGTTTTTATTAACAATTTAACAAATTGTATTGCTGAGTGTTGTTTGGTATTAATTTTATAATTTCAATATGACTAAAACGTGTTTAGTCTTGAATTTGTGATAGTAGAGATAACATTTCAGGAATTACATTTTTACAGGTAAAATTGATTGTCTTTAGCAGAGTCGTATTATTTGAATTTGCGATGCACCAGTTTACTTCTCTGTATTAATCTATTGTAATATTTTCAATAATTATTTATGTTTGGTTTGCCTTCTTTCAATGATTGCTTATTGTCATATTTGTATATTTATAATTTACCTTGCATTTTCTAGTCTTGGAAAGAAACTGTATTCTGCCTGGTTAAGGGCCATTGAAAGAAATACCAGTGAAAATATTAGCCCTACAGATAGAATTTGCTCAAGACACTTTCACGAATCTGATATAATTAGGACAGGCAATAAAAAGATTGCCATCAAAAACAATACACTTCCAAAACTGTTTTTGTCAACAACAAAATAAATGTAGTCTAAAGAAATACATTAGATAGTTCAATATAGCAGGTATTTTTTTGGTATTTATGTGAGTAAAGTAAAATTTAATATTTAGATGTGTCAAATAGATGTAAGTAAATAATATATTATTGGAGGATGCCAGGGGCGGTTCGTGACCAAAATTTTGGGGGTCCACAGTAGCAGAATATAGATCCCGGTACAGATATAGGTAAAAAACTGTCAGTGTTTTAGAAAGGTATATTATAAACTTTCTAAAACACTGAAAGTTTTTTCATACATCTGTACTGATACCTATATGCTGTCACTGTGAACCCCCCACGAGCCGTCACTGGAGGATGCAAAGGCATTTTTCTCCAATATGTTACCTATCACTAATTTTCTATCGAATTAATCTGAAATTGATATAAAGGAAATTGGACCTTTTTAGGGATATATCTTTAGATAATGTAACCAATATTGCTGATTGATACAAACTCAAAGATATTTTAGAAATGCTGTACATTTTTTTAATTTTAGTTCTAGAAAAGATCCCCGCACTTTTTATATTGATTTTGAGTACTGTCAGAATGTGTTCAAATTTTAGTGTTACTTTTCAAGTCATTATGGCAACTTTCTTACAGACATTAAGTTTGCAGCTCTACAGGGTGAGCTGTTAGAAGAAGGCAAAAGTAAGTACGGAAAAAAATTCACTAATCGTTAGCGAACTTTTACTTACCGCAAATAAAAATTTGTGTACTATATGGGACAGGTTTTACTTATAGCAAGTAAAACAGGAATTCTGCAATTAGCCACCTGTGGTTAGTGAATAGTTTAATTAGTTTTTAGACGACCTACAGTTAGTGAACTATTTACTTGTGGTTAGTGTACATTAGTTTCTTTATGCTAATAATTGGTTTTAGTTTATTTGCCGCAAGTTAACTGTTTTTTTGTAATAATTGATTTTTGTTTTAGTGGCTGGTATATATGTATTTATGATCTTTAATTATTTATAGACTTTACAAAATTATTTATTATTAATATTATGTAAAAAGCATTAGATTTTATAAACCTTTATTGGTGCGCAAATAGGCTATAGGCTATAGGTACTAAAGACATTTTTAAAAATTTGAGTACTTAGGTGTTTTAAAATAATATCAACTGTTACAAAAATATAGGAACAATATAAAAACATTAAAAAATATCACAGTCAAAAATACACGATTGATGTATTAAGAAATATATAAGGTACTTCCATAATAATAATGATCATAACGACAAATAATAACAAAAATAACCGTCCTTAACTTGCACAAACTCTGTTTCTGGTGTTAAAATTCACTCGTAAGGGGGCGAATAGGAATAGTTAAGGGTTCTTTCATTAGAAACGCTCGATTTTTGTAATGCAATAAAACAAATTGTGAGAATGATATGATTCATTATTATTTTTATTATAAAGTACATGTTTTAACATTATGTTTTAAAAATTATATCAGGTAAATGTCCGCTGTGGCTTTGTCTGTTTTGTTGAATCCTGGATACCCAATTTGTGATGACATTATCGCATAAAAGTGGCTCAATTTCGGCAATAACGCGCCTAAGGTTGGCCTTTAAGGCGGCAACCATCCGCGGTTTGTCAGAGTAGACTTTGAAATTTAGAAAGCCCCAGAGGAAAAATCCAGTGGCGTTAGGTCGAAAGGATCTGGGCGACCAATTAACGTCACCATTTTGCGATATAACGGAACCTTCAAATTGTTCATGCAATAGTGTCAGTGTATCACGTGCCGTATGACACGTAGCACCGTCTTGCTGAAACCACATTCTTCTTAGATCGATCCCATCCACTGCAGGCCAAAAAAATTATCTTATCATGACCCTGTATCACTCGCCGTTGACTGTAAGTGCCACTTCTTCTTCGTCTTCGAAAAAATATGGACCGATTATTTCGCCGAACTACAGTGCACACCATACAGTAACTTTTTCGGAATGTAATGGGACCTCATGAATCTCCTGTGGGTTTTCGTTACTCAAAATTGTGCAATTTTGCTTGTTAACAAAGCCACTTAACCAAAAATGAGCCTCGTCACTAAACATTATTTTTCGCCCAAAATCAGGATAGACCTTCAGCTGCTCTAGCGCCCAATTATCAAATGCACGCCACTGCCTATGATCGTTCGGCTTAAGTTCTTGGGTTGATTGCACTTTATAAGGGTGAAGCTCTAAGTCCTTATGCAGGATTCGCCAAGTTGTCGAAAACAGGGCAAGTTTTTGAGCTCGACGCGGAATGGACTATTGCGGATTCTCACGCACACTTTCCCAAACTGCAGCAATATTCTCACGGGATCTTGCATTTCGCTGACGTGATTGATCTGCCACAGACCCAGTTGTTTCTAATTTGTTTATTAAACGGCGAATTGTGGATTCTGCAGGACGATAGTTGACACCATAATTTGCACGGAGTGCACGAAACGTTTGCCGAATCGAACATCGGTTTTGATAATTTTAATAATTTTTCACAATTTCGTTCGTCCACTGGTGTAGGAATGAACTACACCAACCTTCCTCTGACGATGAGGGTGATTTTGAAATTCTTGAAATATAACAAGATCTTGAGGAAACATATGACTCCCCTGGTGAAATTGTGGATGAAGAAGACTCCGAATACTTGCCAATTGAAGTGAAAAAAATCTGGAAAACTTTGTTCCCCCAAACTTTGTACTTCGAGAAGATTTTGACGAATTATAAACACGACGTGAGTGGAAAGTTTAGGACTACATAAAAATGAATTTGGGTGATGAATTTTTTTAAAATATTTGCGACTGTACTCATGTAAGATTTTTAGAAGAAAAAGGAAAAATAATGAATTTAACAAGTCAGAATGTACTGGGCAAAAAAGTTAAAGTCATCGCTACTGCAATGACTAGGGATATATTTTTTAAATCAGGACTAATTTAAAAGTTGTTGTCAATAGTAACGTAACACTGCAAGAAAAATCGTCTGACCGTTTGTATAAGATTCGCTATCTAATTAATCGGATCCGAAAGGGATGTTACCAAGGCTTTCAGAGGCTGCTAT
The DNA here is from genome assembly GCA_927349885.1 of Psylliodes chrysocephalus. Lineage (NCBI taxonomy): Eukaryota > Metazoa > Arthropoda > Insecta > Coleoptera > Chrysomelidae > Psylliodes > Psylliodes chrysocephalus. The sequence goes on from OV651813.1 coordinate 43,910,718, forward strand.
CGACGAACAAATGATTCCCTTCACCGGCTTTGGCAGATTGAAACAATTTGTCAGAGGTAAGCCAAATCCTGAGTGACTAAAAAATGTCTGTGCTGCCCCTGACGAGCTAGTACTCGACTTTGAAATTTACCAAGGAAAAGATACATTTTTGAATGAAAAATTAAAAACCTAGGAATTGGCCCCTCAGCCCTCATCAGATTATCTGAAACCTTAAAAGAAGGTACACATATTTTCATTGACAGATATTTTACTACAATACCCTTCCTGGAACATATGTATGAGAAAAAGATCACGATCACTGGTGCGATAATGAAGTCAAAAATTCCTAGAAGTGTGCAGTTAACATAAGAAAAGACAATGGCAAGGCTTGGGCCAGGTTCCTCTGAAATGTCAGTTAGAGCTAGGGTTGTCACCTTTTTGAAAAGTGCAAGACGGACTATGATGCCGATAGGGGATCCGGTATACAAAAAGGCCTCAAGTCCACGACTGTCACAAAAAAGTCCTCTCGTCCTTAAAAAAAAGGTCCTCACCTTGCATATTTTTTGAAGAAGCCAGGTCCTTTTCAAAGATATCAAAGAGTAAAACAGTACATTTTAAGCTTTAAAAAGTAGTTAGGACATTTTTCTTGAAAAAAGGACAGGTGACAACCCTAGTTAGAGCAGATGGTAAACTTTCGGTGGTACAGTGGTTTTATATGAAAAATGTTCTGCTTGGTTCTACAGACTTACAAGTAGAACCTCAAGACCAGCGTAAATGCTGGTCTAAAAAAGAGTCAAAGTACATAGTAACTACAAGACCAAATATTCTGAACAAATACAACTGCTGCATTGGAGGAATTGATTTAATTGATAGAATGATTAGTTAATATCGCATCAGTACAACAAGAACAAAAAATGGACTGTTAAATGTATCCTCCATTTAATTTACTTGGGAGTGGCTAACTCGTGGATTTTATACAAAAGCGATCGAAAAAAAAAATTAGGGGACAAATCTGCAGACAATTTTAAACTCCTACACTTTAAAATTTCTTATGCCAGTTCCTTATTTGAAGAAGCTAACATCCAAACTGCTGGTGAAAATATATTACCCCCAATGGTAACTAGAAGGAATCTCTCCTCATCTGCTTCGAGAACCACTATGTCTGAAAAAAAAGTAAAGACTCTACATCTACCAGTTGTAGCCACTGATCTCAAAAATGCTGTTAGATGTAAAAATCCGGGTTGAAAATTAAAAACAAAATTTTACTGCGAAAAGTGTAATCTATTTTTGTGTCTAATGGGCAGTAATAATTGCTTCAGAAGTTTTTATTTACGTAATAATTAGTAGTAATCTCGTCCTGATATCCAATTTATTGGCCTTTCTTTTGTACTTTTGGGTAAATAAATTTTTTTTAAAAAATTCAGTGACTTTTTGAACCAAAAGAAACAAAACTTCCAAATATTAACGTCATATTACTTTAAATATAGTCTCGGTACTCAGGAGGATATACAAGAACCATTTATTGCAAGAGAAAATCAAAGTCTATAGTAAAAAGTTATCACCAAATTTGTACAGCGAGATTTTTGTTTAATGCACTTACAACTCACGTGACTTATAGTCACTTAACTTGTCATATTTAAAACTATTTAAATCGATTACAGTGTACTATTTTAATTAAAATTATATTTTTTAACTTTCATGCGGTCTTAAACAGACGATTTTGGATATCGAAAGTTGGATAAAATCATTTTATTTTCATCCAAGAAATCTATGGTTAAGCTATGTCCCAACCTGTTGGAGACACCCTGTATATCACCGTATTTCACGAAAACAAAATCAAACGCCTATTAACTCAATGCTATTTCGTTGTTTCTGTGCTTATCAACTACAATTTTATTTGTTAAAAGGACATGTGGTTTCGATTGCCTAATTGGAACTGACAATTCAGTATTTTTTTTGCTCAACAACCTTATTTTAAGCGACACAGCTTGCGAAATAATAACGATTAATTAATTTTAATACTAATATTTTAATGGACTACAGCTTAAGCTTAGAGCGTATTATTTTTTAGAAGAAGTATACGGTATCGCAATCTAGTCTAGTTAGGTAGAATTTATTAGCAATTTTTTGAAGTTAATACATACATGAACATTTCTACTTTTGGTATTAGTTATTTTTTCATTTAACCAGAAAGTCGTTAATACATGTCATGCGGTGCACGTAGGCCTCATAGGTTATCCGGCCACTGTTTGTAAGCAACCTGCGTCACGAATTTGACGTTCCATATTTCAACAAGAGTTCAAAGGTCCCAATTAGGACATATTCGCTCCACAAGGGGTAATTATTTGGAAAATATGGAAATCAATTGTAAGAGATAAGAATCGGTATGTAACAGTTGCGGGGTATTGTCTTTCCAAAAGGAAAAATGCAAGTACCTACGCTTTAATCATGTATTATTTTAATTTTACTAAAGAACAAATTACAGGGCCGGTTTTAAAATAGAGGCCTTTGATTATTAATTAAACAATATAATTTGCCTGTATCGCCTGTGTTAAAATGCTCCACTTGTAATAGTATATAGCCACAGAGTGTAACAAAAAGTTAGGTCGTAAATTATACCAAATATTCTGGAGTCAACAATTGGTTGGTTAGACTTAACTTGTTTACATGCAAAAGCGCGTGTAAAAAAGTTATATTCTTTTGAGTTACAAACTGAAAATTGATTTCGTTCATAAACTCGGACTCGATATACATTTTGTCATGAAAATAGACATGTCGACAACGACAATGCACCCTAAAAATCTTTTATGGATATTATGAGTCGCTAAAACCCCAAACTTTTGTAAACTTCCGAAAGAGGTTGTTCTTGAACCACCATTGGTTTAACACATTCAATTTGTAAAAATTGACACCTATATGAATATTTAGATGGTAAGGATTTTGTAAACTTAACCCAAGTAACATCTAAAGCTGGTTACATTGATTTGATCAGCAGTTTAGCTGATGCATAGATAAATAGTAGGGGCAAAATCTGAATAAGCCAACTGGCCTCTTCTGCTTCTCTGTAAACCTTTGTATCGCTAATTTACGTTAACTGTACAATAGGCTAGAAGGGCACTACTTAAGTCAAATTGTATACCTTTATGCAGCTACTTGGTATAGGCTAATCATAAAGCTAAAGAAGCTCTGTTGCAGCCCTAAAATGCACCACTAATCAGCAATTAGAAACATGGTGCACAATAGGCTGGAAGAGAGCTACTTAAGTCAAGTTGTATACCTTTATTTAGCTAGTTAGTATAGACTGAACATAAAGCTGTTGCAGTCCTAAAGTTCATTACTAATCAGCAATTAGAAATGCGCTGCACAATAAACTGGAACAGCACTACTTAAGTCAAATTGTATACCTTTATTCAGCTACTTGGTATAGGCTGAACATAAAACTGAAGAAGCTCTATGGCTCTAATCAGCAATTAGAAAGATGCTGGACAAGAGCGCTTTTTAAGTCAAATTGTATGCCTTTATTCTTCTAGTTAGTAGGTATAGACTGAACATAATAAGTTCTGTTATAGCTTATTTTCTTAGTATTATTCAGTACTTTAAAATTAGCTGTCCATTAACCTGATAAAGTGTTGAAACAGTTCGCTTATATTTATATTTGTATTGCGATATTCTTCAGAAACATGAAACAAGCTGAAAAAAGAATAATTCGTCTTTCTTATACCTATACCACTTTTTAGCTGTTTTTTTTTATTATAAACTGACCGAAGAATAAGGTTTAATGCCGCTGAACTATTGCTTTAATGTTACTTTTTCAGCCATGTATTGTCTAGATAAAATATTAAAATGTTGGCCGTCAAAAAAACCCATTTTAGTTCAAAGCGTTTAGATATAGGCAGTTGTTAAAACAATATAAGAAAAACAAATAAAATCAATGTATTAAAATAATAAAAATATATAGCAAATTTCAAACAGAATTTAAAAACGTTATATTCAGTGGTACCGTAAAACAAAAAAATCTGATTGCTATGGTGAAAATAAGTCAGTATAGAAGTTGAAAAAGTGCTTCTTTCGTCTACAAAGTAGCTGTAAAATAACTACTACCCAAGCTATTTAAAAGTGAAGAAGCACTTTCTCTGCCTACTTTAAGCAGCTATAGGCTGATTTTCTTTTCCCTTTTTAGCTGTTTAGACTAAGGAAAAAAGTCTTATATAGTCAATTAAACCTTGTAACGGTTGGAACCGTTTTCGTTATTTTGACACCAACATCTCTACACAAATGTCATTTGTCCTTTATGTCTTGCGTCAAAAGTTGGTATTTCATTTTCGATTTGTATCTGTCAACGAATAAGTTGATTTAAATTTTAAATTATCTTGGACATCCGATGTACTAATTGTCTTTTAATATTCTTATTGGCCATCTGATTTTATAAGGTAAGCTTTAATACCGATATTTTGTTGAAAATATATATTTTGTACAAAAATTTCTTAAATAAAATGTAAGATTTTGAACATAACCTCAATACATGAATGACACATGATAACACGTTTTATATAATATTATATATTATTTTGTTTGGAAGAGATATTATGCTTTACTGTATTTAAATATGTTAAATAAGATTTTTCCTTTTCATAATAATTTTAGTCTCTGTGAAACTATTCACTTAATAGTTTAAATTGTTCAATTATTAGTTAAAGGCATTTTATCTGGTTCCTATGCAAATTTCCTAGTTCCTTTCTCAATATTGTTACCTTTTCCTTGTAGCCTGGCTATATCTAGACGGTTCTGTTCGAGTTATATCTAAAGTTCATATCGAGTCATCTCTAAGAAGTTTAATTCAAGATCTATCTAAAACTGTTTATGGGGATTTCTATCAAGAAGTTTATTTCAAGTTATATCAAGAGGTTTAGTTCGAGTTACATCTAAAGAAGTTTTTGGAGATTTAAGTTTATGAAGATTTATACCTAAGAGTTTGGTGCTATCCGAAGAACTTCGTTCAAGTCCCTTTGAAGAAGGTCTATGCAAATCTCTCCTTGTATACTACCTCCTGTTATAACAGATAAGTCTATTTTTTTTTTTTTTTGAATAAATCATCTAAATTTGAATAAGTTAATATCTGTGAATTAGAATTTGTTACTGCCTTATCTAAAACTTGGTTTAAATATAATATCTTAATGGTTAGTGATTTTCTATATTTGTATCACTAATCTATAGTTAAGTATAAGTTTTAAATATAGTGGTGCCCAACTTTTTCAAATACGATTTATTTAACAACCTGACCCACTCCCAAAATCATTTGAGCTTAAAACACTATAAAAAATAGACAAAATAACAAGTATCACATTGCAACCTCTATTATTCAATCCGTTGCCTGAACATGTAGCTGATTATGCGCTACCATAATAGTTAACCTACCCAAATTATTTGTTGGGAAGTTATCTACATGGTATCACTATATCCAACCGACAACACTATGATTCTATTCCTCAATTATTGTTTTAATTGTACATTATTTTCATCAAGTACAATTCTTCGTTCATAAAAAAAGTCAAGAGTTTTAAGGCCTGGGTCTCCGGGTCGCTTAGAAATAGATTTATCGAGCCCTCTTTCACACAAACGTCAAGGATATTATCCTACTTGGTCACTGTATTGTGCTGAAGCGCTTTCTAGTGGAAACCACAGTCATATTTTATTGAATTACAAAATATATGTCTTTTAAGTAGCCAACAACTCATTCTGTAAGAACTAAAAACCAGATAATTTTATTTTTAAAAATATCCAAGTATTTATTTTTGGGATAAAATCATTAGGTACCTACCTAAACAAAAAGAACGAATAAAACTTTAAATAAATACTACAATATTTTAATGTAACAAGAGTTTACAATGTTACTTGTTTTGGTATTTTGGGATCACCTTTAGGAATATAATATAAAAAATAATCCTTGATGCAATACAAAATGGTCTAAAAAAGTTTTAAGTTATTACAGATAAGTCAAAACAAACAAGTGATTCAGACAATAATTACATATATTGGTATATGCAACAATAATATACAATAAAAATAAAGAAGATTTATGGTCGATTGGACATAACAAAATATTTAAGAAAATTGAACCAGAATATTTATAAATAGAGGTCTAAAAAAAAAAAATGTCGACATCTGGTAAAAACTAGCAGCTTCTGGTGAACATCCATTTAAATTTCATAAAAACAAATTAGTTTAAAACAGCAAATCCCCAACGGAGTACAACAAGGCTATCAGAAAGGCCAAACGAGAATCGTGGAGGAAGTTCGGTCAAAGTATATTAGATTTATCTGCAAGTACCAGACTTCACAAGATTCTCGCCAAAGAACCGAGACAGGAAGTCGGTTCGATAAAAAGGCCCGACAACACCCATACGGACTCTGGCAGGGAAACTTTAGAGATTCTTTTACAGAAACACTTCCCAGGCAGTCGAATCCTAGAGGACAGGTAACATGTACCCCTTCCTTTAAGGGAATCTATCATATGACCCAAACAGGAGGACTGGAACTTTGTTGCACAAATTGTCAATCCAAACGCCGTGAAATGGGCGATAAATTCATTCTCTCCTTCAAATCACCCGGAAAGGATGTCATTTTGCCTGCCCTTTTGCACTGCTACTCCTCCTTGTGAGGCTGTTTAGAGCAAGCCTGGCGTGGAGCTATATCCCGCTAGGATGGACGATGGCAAAAGTCGTGTATATATACAAGGCTGGTAGAGTAGATACCGCCCTACCAAATTCTTATCTTACAATCTGCCTAACAGCCTTTCTTCTAAAAACACTAGAGAGGATTCTAGATAGGCCTATTAAAGAAGGAGGCCTTCCGACAAGCCCGTTAAACTCCTCCTAAAATGCCTACCAAGCAGGCAAATCGACAGATCATGTCCTGCACAATCTACTAAGCAAAATCGGTCATTCCCTAAATCACGGGGAGATTGCACTAGGTGCCTTCTTAGATATAGAAGGCGCGTTCAACAATGCCCTTTCTTAATCTTTGTTCGCTTCTATTGAAAGAAGAGGAATCGACAAACTAACTTGTAATTGGATCAAAAGCATGCTGGCAAACCGGAACATCACTTCATCACTGTAAGGAGAGACGGTCACTTTCAGGCCTGCCAGAGGATGTTTACAAGGCAGCGTACTTTTACCCCTACTGTGGACCATTCTGGTGGATAACCTGGGGTGACACAAAATTGATCAAAAACATTTGATCGAATACATTTGATCGAAAATATTTGATCGAATGCATTTGATCGAAAAAATATTTGATCGAAAAAACATTTGATCCGAAAAACATTTTATCGAATAACAATTGATCGAAAAGAAAAATGATCGAACAGAAAAATGATCGAAAAGAACAATGATCGAAAATTGATTTGATAGAAAAAGCCATTGATCGAAAAACCAAATTTACATAAAATTATAGAGAAATAAGAAAAACTAAAACAAAATTTTTAACTAATTTACCTAACCTGTGCGGCCTAAAATCATCGTTGCTTGTTTCGCAAACACAAATATACAAAAAATGAAAAAAAAACCTAATCAACGTACCTAACGTATCTAACTTGTGCAAGTTAAATTTAAATAGCACAGGTTAGGTAAATAAGTTAATTTTTTTATGTTTCTCATTTTTTTATAATTTTGTTTTGCGAGGCCAATCGCGACTGCTCCAGACCGCACAAATTAGGTAAGTTAAATAAGTTTTTTTATAAAAAACTTAACTAACCTGCGTTAGAGCAATCAATTAAAATTTAATTGCTCCAGGCCGCACATTTTAGGTAAATTAGTTAAGTTGTGTTTTATTTTTTTTTTTTTGTATAATTTGTTTTACGAAGCAACCCTTGAGGGCTCCCGGCCGCACAGGTTAGGTAAAATAGTTAAAAGTTTTGTTTTCATTTTTTTTTTTAGTTTTCTATAATTTTTTTGCAAGGCAAACCGTGACGGGTCCAGGCCGCACAGATTAGGTAGATTAATTAAATTTTTTATAATAAAAAAAACTTAACTGAATTACCTAACTTGTGCGAGGGCAATTAGTTAAAATTAAATTGCTCTGGGCCGCACAGATTAGGAAAATTAGTTATTTTTTTGTATTTTTTTGCGAAGCAAACCTCAATGGCTCCAGACTGCACAGATTGGGTAAATTGGTTATTTTTTTAATTTTTCTCATTTTCCTGTAATTTTTTTGTGAGGAAAACCGAAACGGCTACAGGTCGCACAGGCTAGGTAAATTAATTAAATTAAATAATTTACCTAAAATGTCCCATCGAAAGATAACTCGACCTTATTGAAATACTTATTTAGTGCGAATTTATCACAATTCTTTAATCTCAATGAAGATAAATAACCGTTTAGTTCTAAAATATTAATTTTTAAATTAACAGTATTGTAAGGATAAAATTTGTTAAACGAGGTAGATCGTTTGAGATTATCGAAAAATTGGCCATTAGTTCCTAAATTTTATAGCCACTTTGGTTTGGTTTCCCAGGTAGTAGGGATTAGACGGACGGTTGCATGGTGTCATTTGATTTTTTTAATATTTTACTATTTTTAATGTTGATTTTCCATATATTGTCCTTTCGATCTAATGAATTTTCGATCTATTGTCTTTTTGATAAAATGATCAAGTTTCCAATTCGATCAAATGTTTTTCGATCAATTTTGTGCCACCCGATAACCTTCTACACGATCTCGTTATCATAATTAGGGGAAAGTTCGAAGAGGAGATCTCCAACATCCTTCAACAAGTCCTTAATACGATCAGATGGTGCGAGAGGGAGCAGATGTCTGTTAACCCTTTCAAAACTGTCATTGTCCCCTTTACCAAGAGAAGAAAGCTAGACAATCTTCGACAACCTACTTGGACTGGAAAAACCATTCCTTTTGCGGAGGAGGTAAAATATCTGGGGATCATACTAGATAAAAAACTCACCTGGAACCCTCAATTGGATAAAACCATCAACAAAAATAGATTATCCCTCTGGACCCTTAGAAGGATATGCGGCAAAGCATGGGGATCAGTCCTCAACTGATCTACTGGATTTACCAAAGAGTAGTAAAACCCATGGTTACGTACATCTCTGTTGTCTGGTGGGACAACGGACTCCAACGGACGGCCAGAACAAAGCTGGCTGGTATACAGCAGCTTGCATGCCCCGCCATAACAAGAGCAATGTCAAACACTCCTACGGGAGCCATGGAGACCATGCTGGACCTAACCCCTCTCTACATTCTGCTCAAAAGAGAGGTCAGGGTGGTCTCTTACAGACTCCTAAAAATGGATAATCAATGCTACGAAGAACTGCGATGGGACAAGACTAGGCTGTTGAGTGAAATTAATAACTACCACATCCTCGGCATGGTCTCGAACTCGCTAGTTTCCCGAAAGCACATAGAAAAGCCATACAGCGTCTTCATTCCAAAGAGAAACGCATGGAACAGAGGAGAAAAAACCCTCTCCCAGACAGACTATGGGTTGTACACGGATAGCTTCAAAACTGAAAAAGGAGTAGAAGCGTGAGTTTTCGGCCAGAGGCCTACAGTTGATATATCAATAAACCTAGGCTCTCTGGCCACGATCTTCCAAGCAGAAATTATTGCTATAGAATTGGAAGCGAGAGAGTTAATTCATTTTCTCTTCGCAAACAGGACTATAAAGATCTTTTCAGATAGCCAGGCAGCCCTTGAGGCCCTGAGCTCCAATCGAGTTGACATAAAGCTGCTTTGGAACTGTATAAATACCCTTGAATGTTCGGAACAAAGTTACTTTGATCTGGGTTCTGGGACAGTGGTGTGGAGGGCAACGCAAAAGTCGACGCACTTACTAAAAGAGGAACCGAATCTGTGTTCATAGGAACAGAACCATTCCTGGGGCTTGCAAAGAGCACCGCCAAAGGAATTATCTCAAAATAAACGGAGGGTGCAATACTCACGAACTGGAGAGATACTCCAAGGCTAACTCATGCGAAGGCGTTTATAACCAATTCTTCAATGAATGCCTCTGCTCAGATCCGAGAATGATGTAGGAAAGATCTACGCATTTCCACGAGACTGATGACAGGACACTGCCGTCTGGGCAACCACATGAGAAGGATAGGTCTGCAACAAACATCGGACTGTCGATTCTGAAGCATAGAAGATGAGTCTGCAAAGTACATTCCATGTACTTGCTCCGCTCTGGAAAAAACCAGTTTCCAGATCTTCGTATTTACTCGACTGGAGCCTACCGACTTTAAAAAAGTCTTACCTAATTTAACCATGGCCTTCATCAAAAGGAGTGGCTTGTACGGTGAACTATAAGTTAGTCATGAGCCACAATAGATCCATCTGGGTCGCAGTGGAAGGCGATGAGATCATCCCATTCATTTTCAACCTAAAACCACATGAATAACATAAAAATAGTATGTATAAATTTAATTTAATTAGATTTATTATTTTCGCACGTGTTAATCTTTATTTTTTTTGGTACACCACTGTGCTCTGGCAGCTCGCGTCTGTCGGTGCAATATGCTGATTCAACGCGAGAGGTTTCCGCAAATATCTGTAATTAAAAAAAGAGATCAACAAATCCGTGAAACAAATAGTGTGCCTGCTTGAAACCACGCTATTTTTAGCACCATTTTGTGCATCGCACAACAGTTAACTTCTCTTAGTCATGTCATTCTGACTGGGGTCCTTTGATGCAACGTTGCTGCATTTAGTAGAAATCTACTGTTTTGGCTAGATTTAGGAGTCAATTTCTTTTGATATATTTTAGTATATTTGTATAAATTATTAAAAAAATTCAAATACAAGTTCCTACCTAAATAATTGTGTTACTAAAAAATGATTGCTAAAAATGTTAGATTAAAACTAGGAATAGGTGATTATTAAAATAAATAATCGATTGTCGATTATTTAAAATTATCGGGTAGTTTCGATTATTCGATTATTTAAAAATAATCGATTCACTCCGATTAATCGATTATTCTAGTTCAATCGAATCTTCTCTATTAATCGATTCTTTTCTAGCACTATATTTGGGAGCATGTTAAATAGAAGAGGGCGATCTGTCCAGCTTGGAAAGATAGTATTGGAAGGATTAAAGGTTCGTTATAGACCTTAATACTTTTACCTTAATGCCTTAGGAGCAAAATAGATTGTTTAGTCTGTAGTGTATCTGACACCCCATACATAATATAATGTACGTTCAATTTTCTGTTGTATTTGTCTAATCCGGTTTTCGAATATAAAGTCAATAAAGATAATTTGCATTAATATTAAAGCAACAAAATGGTTATAGTAATATAGTTGCAAATTTATATTAAAAAAGAACGATTTGCTATTTTGATCTGCCTCCATCTGTGTTTAACTGTATCAAAAACGTAATAGCGTATTTTGTGTCCGATTAGTTTCGGATATCACGGCTCAGAAAGACAATGTGTAACATCCGTCCTTATTCGTCTGTGCTGCCTATTTCATTCGAACACCTGCATCTGGTCACTGAATATTGTAAAGCAGCTCGTACTAAAAAGTTGCTATTCCACCAAAAATCATCAATAGATTTCTACAATTCATATAGTAATAAATGCGACTGATTGACACTAAATAAGAGCAAAATTTTATGCTAAAACTTCTCTAACCAAATCAAAACATCGCATTAATCGAAAATATAATTTTAATTTTATAAAACACGTGTTTTTGGATTAATAATATATTAGCTGTAATTATAGTGTTTCGAATATCAAATACCTATTTACATAATAGGTATAGTTGTTGTAATAAACAATAAGTCAACTATAAAGGGAAACCACTAGAGCAATAGAAAAGTCAGTTTCCCTTAAAATATATTTATTAAAATACGCCAAATAAAATATTTCATTTTTATAAATGAACATTATATACTTGGTAATATCCTATTTTTTATATTTATATGTCTTAAATAAAGTTGTTTTACTGTTTTTAATAGATTTTTCATTTCAAACAGAAAAGTACTCTGCAATGTAATTATTCTTTCTTCGGCCAGTAGAAGTCGGGTACTAATGTAAAAATAGTAAAGTTGGACCTTATGTCTTAATTTACTTTTTATATATTTTTTACCAATGAGACTAGAATTACCAAATCGTAATTCGTCATTTTAAAATACTAACAAAAATAATATCTCCAATTTGAAATGGTATTTTGATCTATAAAAGAATATACAGAACGACTTTTTAAAAATTGTTTCTTTATACTTACCTTGTATAATATTATGTCTATATCCCCTTTCCATGAAAGTTCTCATTTCATATATTTTTTATTTTTATAGTCTGAATAAAAGAGAAACAAAATAAACCTTATGCTTCTGACAAAATTCTTGCGCCTTGACATTAAAAGAATTAAATTTAACCAATAAATAAGGAAGATTATATGTTGTTAATGGAAATACTTTTATTAATCTCTTGGCTTTAAAAGTAACACTTCAGTACCTAAAATAAAATATTAAAAATATAACTATCCTTAAAAGTCACTGTCATAACTACTGGTGTCATTATCGTCTTTTATATAAATAAAAAGTTATTTGGTTTATTCGGTTAGTAGTTTTCATTGTTTTAAATTTTAAGCACTACATATTATTTTTCGGATTTTTTGATTGTCTTTTCTGACGTTTATTATTATAGGGTCTATTAAGTTTTCCATTGCTATATCCACTTTCCAAAATTAATTTTTTACTTTGTTAATATGGCCAATGCTTTTTCTCCAATGTTCTCCATTTCAATCTAAAACTGCCTTCAAAAACAAATTTTCAGGTTATTTAAATGTTGTATTGTTTCAAGAAACATAACCTTTTAATTGTGACCGGATCAGTTTAATGGGATTTTACTCTGAGTGGTAAGGAGAAAACCTGAGAATTTCAATTCCTTTTTCTCGGGCCATATTGTCTATAATATATTTTTTTTAATTTATTTTTATGTTTGTTATCCATTTCTTCATGGTAATCTTTTGTTTTATTTAACTCGAATATAAATAAACCATTTGGCAAAAATCCATCGGTGCTTCCAATGTGGGTTATTATTAAACGATTTCCTTTTCCTGTTGGATTTTTTAATCCACAAGAGACGTCTTCCATAAAGGCTTGTTTTTTAGTTTTAATGAAGGTGTCTTGCCAAATTTTTGTTACTGTATGTCCAGCATTAACCCATGTCTCGTCCGCTATTTTACTTAAATAATCATGTCTTCAGGCAATGATTTTGTCTTTCTCTATTAAAAAGCTGTTTCTGTAAGGGTTTTTGTAACGAAAATTTAATTCATGTAATATTTTTTGCAGATGAAAATATGATATATTTAGAGTAGGGCTATTTTCTATTTCTGAGTGTGATTTTTTAGGTGTAGGAATTTCATTTCGAAAGAAAAAAGAATGTACTATTTGCCTTATTACATTCTTCACTCAAGTTTCAATAAAGGTCTTGTTTCTTCCTAGGAGCTATTTCGGATGTGAGATTTCTCTCATAACTGTCATGAAAATTCCTAAGCCGTCTCTGTCTAAAGCAAGCGACCACCCGACTCATGATCGAAGCGACTGAATCTTCTAGAAATGCCGCTACCGCTCGAGAAACAGCCAGAACGGGCGATGCGTGCCGTTGAATCAGAGATGGAGCATCTAGAGACTTCTAGAGACTTCTCGTAGCAGAGTTGGACTTGGTATAAATAGTCGACTTATCGGCGATCAGTTTAGTTTAGTACAAAGTATAGGACTGAACACATAAATTATAATAAATAAATTAGAATTGTGAGTTAGTGTCTAAGTATTACATAAATTAATTAGTACGTCATAAATAAATTGTAAATAGTGTGTTTTAAATAAATAAACTAGAAATAAATTAGACTATCGTCACATTGGTGTTAGAAGTGGAACTATAAATAAATAGTGGACAATAATGGCTAAAAGATTCTGTGATTTAAAAGTGACCGAGCTACGTCGGGAGTTAGAAGATCGTGAGTGGGAGATAACAGGGAAGAAAGCAGAACTGGCAGAGCGGCTTAAAGAAGAATTAATAAGTGAGGGTTTGGATCCTGAAACCTATCTATTTTCGGATGACGGTTCTTCTATAATTTTTTCAATTTCTTCCAATATATCATCTGTGAAAAACGAAATTTTCTCTTTAGAAACCAAAGTTTCGTCTGATATGACCACTATGAAAACCGATATTTCTTTTAACATTTCCTCATTAGATAGTTCCTTAGAAAGTAAAGTTTCTTCAGACATTTCTTCCTTAGATAGTAAAGTTTCTTCCTTAGAAAAAAAGGTGTCTTCTGACATATCTTCTTTAAAAACCGAAATTTCTTTCGATTTGTAATAAAAAATCTCTTCTTTAAAAGATGAAATTTCTTCTAATATGTCTTCTATAAAAACTGAAATCTCGGCTAATGTGGAAAACAAGATCTCTTCCGTCAAGGAGAAAATAAAAGAAATGGAAAAGAAGATATAAAACCTGAAACATACAGAACCAGCCAATGACGGTGAAATGAAGTGCCATGAGGTAAAGTCGAAGTTAAAATTGGATGGAGCTGTAAACTCTGCTCGTGTTAAAGCCCCAACCTTCGACGGAAAAATGTCATGGACCAACTACCTTTAACAGTTCGAGACAGCTGCTAGAACAAACGAATGATCTGAGAGAGAAAAAGCAGTAAATCTGACAATCGCCCTTCGAGGAGACGCTTTAGATGTCCTTCAGACTATACCCGTGAAAGAGACAGATGATTTTGTGCAATTCAAAATATGCGATATGGTCACGAACATTTGGAGCATCTATACCTGTCACAGTTAAAGAATTTCAAACAGAAACGAGACGAGACTCTTCAAGAATACGGAGTAGATATTGCCAGGTTGGTGCGATTTGTTTATCCATCAGCTCCGGAAAATATGATGGAATGTTTGGCAGTCCAAACATTTGTTGATGGACTCCGTGACTACGAAATGCAAAAAACACTCCGATTAGCCCGCCACAAAACATTGGTCGATGTCTTGTCTGCTGCTTTAGAATATGAGGCAGCTACGCAGGCTTCTGGTGGATACAGTAAAGTTAGGACTGTAAAAGAAGAAAACGTAGAAGATAAACTCGATCAACTAGTTAACATAATAAAGATCTTTACTGATAAAAATATGAAGACAAAAACCATCAGGTGCTGGAATTGCGGTGAACTGGGACATGTACGCAGTTCGTGCAAACGCCCTAGGGTCCCAACAACTAAAAACAATAAGCCACAGAAATGCCGGTTCTCTTTCTAGAAGACCGTATCCAGCAGAGTGCTCCTACTGCAACAAACCGGAATCCAAAGAAGGTAGACTACTAAGAATAACTGTAGTCAACAATGAGTGGGCACCTGCTAAAATTAGGGAAAAACAAGAGAACAATACCATTTTAAAGAAGATGCGACAATGGAATGAGGAAAATCGTCAACCTACTTGGCAATAAGTAACTAATCTCTCTTCAGTACTTAAGTGAATTGTGAGTTAGTGTCTAAGTATTATATAAATTAAGTAGTACGTCATAAATAAATTGTAAATAGTGTGTCTTAAATAAATAAACTATAAATAAATTAGACTATCGGTATCAGTACTGTCCACATAGATACTCCAGTATAGGTCTCACATTTAGTATCTATTTCACATAAAGTGAAACAGTCTTTTCAAAGATTATTAAATACATTAAGTACGATATTTTTTTCTTCTAAAGATAATACTTTATGTCCACTAGGTCGCGTTTACACGTACTTGTGCTTGCAAAATTGTCTAATGCACTCGCCATTGTTATACAGGGTGTTTTAAAAAGATTGGTCATAAATTATACCACATATTCTTGGGTCAAAAATAGGTCGATTAAACCGTACTTACCTATATACAAAAGTCAACCCAAAAATAGTTACAGGATGTATAAGATAAAAATTTAAATGAATTTTTTTAACGTTGCTCTTAAACCGTTTGAAATTTTTTCATGAAATTTTATATGACGTGTTAAAATACCATGACCAACAAAATCGAGGTAAAGGCAATATATTTTTTTTTTGTTTTTGTAGGATTTTGGAGGGTGTCACCACCCTTTTCTCTACTCAAATTCTTTGTAATATAAAATTTTATTAAAAATCGAACGCTACTGAAATGCAACATCTATTTGACAACTTTTTTGTCTTCTAGTATTTGTATGTAAAATGTTTAGTTTAGACGATACAGCCACTTAAAATTACATCTTAAAAATATTCAATGTAAATTATACGTATGCAAAAATATCAAAATTCGATTTTCATTGTATGTATTAAGTGTATACAGGAGGAGAATGTAATTTTAAACACCTGTTAAATTAATTTTGTTTATTTTGATGACATTAGTTTGTAATTTAAAAATAAACTTGATTTTGACATTTTTCATACGTAGAATTTCCATTGAATATTTTTAAGTTGGCATTTTAAATGACTGTATCGTCTAAACTAAATTTTTTATAAACAAATACTAAGAGACAAAACAGTTTCCAAATGGATGTTGCATTCCAGTGGCGTTTGATTTGTAATTATCTACCTTTTGAACCTGTAATACGTTATGCAAATTAAATTACTACCCTCCATTCTGCGGCGCCAAGGCTAAGGTGACACAATTACAATAATTATAATTTACATAATGGAATAATAGTTAATTATAATAATGTAATTGTTATTCAATTGTAATTTCTTATATTTTTGAAGCCTTGTCTATAATATCCAAGTTCAGATCCATGGCCGCCTTTTTTAATAATAAAACAAATCCAAAAAGGATTAATTTCTAATTAATTATCAATTAGAAAAACCCAGTCCCAGTGCGATTTGAATCAAGAACTTTCGATCAAATATTCTACGCAACAACTATGCCACGCAACATCATTAAAATTATCGAGTACATAATTAACTATTTCCGATTTTTCATATTTATTTATTTATTGACGGACTGTTTCCTTTGGTGGAATTATTATGCCAAGTGCACAGATTGTTACGCACGTTTCCTTACGTAAATTTTTGTTTTTTTTTTGTACAGGGTCATTCGGAAACCTTATGAATCATTACTACATTTTCATTGGTTCAGCTTTCACATGAATTTGACGAAAAAGCCCGTGTAAATTCGAGTTTATGTATGCTTTACAAATGCTTTTTGTGCCTGGTTTTGTTTTAACATAATCTCAAATTCAGTGGCGTGTAAATTTTTGTTTTTTTTTTTAGAAATTTGATTTGGAAGTTAACCTTACCTACACTGAATTCTAAATCAAGGAAGTAGGCCCGTTACTAGTGTGGAGTAAGTAATACATTCTTCGAACAGGCGTTTGTTCGAAGAATGTATTATTTAGATAATAACATTTATATGGTACAATATACAGGGTGGCTCAAATTTTTGGGATAATAAGTGTAACTTTTGAAAAATGAAAATATTAAAAAATATAATGAGGTCGTATTTCATAAATATGTTGTAGTTCATTTAAAATTTTTTGGTGGCATTGCCAACTTAAATAAACAATATGGAACCCCCAAGTGGGCCAATTTAAAAAAATCTACTTTTCTTATTCTAACGGTGTATTCGAATAAAAAAAAAGAAAACTTTATTCACAATGGTGCATAAGCACATTAAAATGATTACCTAAAGTACTTAAAGTTAATATTAGCTGTTAACAGCAAGTCAGTGGCCTAAACGATTTTCACACCACTGACTTTGATTGACCCCTAAAAAATCCAATGGTGTTAAATCTGGAAACCTAGCAAGCCACTATTTTGGCCCTCGTCTACCAACATACCCGTTCGGAAATACCTGGGAGAGATATCTCCTTACTGGCAAACCAAAATGTGGCGGAGCTTTCTGGAACCAAATGGTGTCGTATACTTTATTATTTCCCCAGGGTACAATGGCCTTACTGTTGGAACGATATCTGTCTGGAGGAGGTTTAAATATATTTTTGCAGTTAGATTGCCCTCAATAAAAATGGTCTTATTATGTGTTGTTTAATGATTCCTGTCCATACGTGGATATTTTGAAGGTGCTGTCTGTCTCCGCTTTCCCATACAATAAAAATTGTGCTCACTTAATTCTTGCAACAAATGCACTTTATAATGATGCATTTTTTCTTTTAAATAACTGATATCGTTGTCTCGATCAACCCCCCGGCAATAAACTGTATAGGTACTTCCTAGACTTTGAATAGCACATTCCGGCCAATATCTCCACCAGTTGCAGATTGTGTTCGACCGCTTTTAATCTTTTTTTGACACTTCCAATTTTAGAATTTTTGTTACCATTTTTACTTACACGTGGTTGTGTCAGAGACTCCCTAATATGTGGCATTCATTGATGTACACATTTCTTGCTAGGTCCTGTTTCGATCACTATACCCAACCATTATTAAAATTTAATTTTTTTCTTTTTTAGTACGCATTTTTTTAACGGTACTAGTTATTAGCACACTTATTATACGTGAAAATTACACTGATTATTAAAATCAAAAAATAGCATCTCTCCAAAATGTGATATAAAGAAGAGGGTTTACAATTTAGTCCTCTAGGTGGCTCCGTATTTTTTTCTTAAGTTGGCAATGTCAGCATAAAATTTGAAATGAATTACAAAACAATTCAAATACAAAACAAATCGAGCAAAGCCTCTACGATTGCTCGACCCTCTCATTTATTAGAAGATTTGTGTTCGACGAGAATTGGCTAACACCGGCCGATATAAGAGAAGCACCTCTTGGCCACTTTGTCAACTACATAAAATTTGTAGGCTGGCTCACGAGCTAGGAGGAGCATATCTACTTAGGCGGATGCACAATGGGCCTACTGAGGGCTAAGTGCCGTGGGTTAAATCACTCTCCACATGTTACAGATACAGATACAGATGATACAAGAAAATCAAATAAGTTCCCATATACACCAAAATTTCTCAATTTAGTAATAAGGGTCAAGTGTTGAACCTTGTCAAAGGCTTTCAGAAAGTCGATGTATACAGCACAAGTTCAGTTACCTCTTTCCATAATTTCAAGTTTTTTTTGAATAAATGGCACAAGATTAGTAACAATTGATCTTGTCCCAAAAAACCATGTTGATTTGATTTGAAAAAATAAATTTTTGTTTACTATAGATTCTAGAATTTTAGCAAAGTGGCTATGCAATGAAATCGGTCTATAATTTGTTACATCATTTTCTTGCTGCCAGATTTAAAAAGAACCACAACCTGCGTAGTTTTCCATCTTAAATTAAACGCTATTTAATTATTAAAAATTAAATATTAAAGTCTGCCGTACACTGTCAAGTCATAAGTTCAAAAATCTTTGACAGTTCAATTGCGACAAATTTAAAAGCATAATTTTCTTTTGTTTGTCTTGTTTTAAAAGATAAGAAAGGGAAAAATATTTCATTTATTTAAGGGTTAAATACATACAATAATATTGCGATGTTTGTTTAATTATAGCAGACGCATCATCCGAAAATTAAAACGTTTCCGGATCCAAGCCTTCATTTTCTAGTGCTTTTTTAAGTCGTTCTGCCAGCTCTGATTTCTTCCCTGTCGTCTCCAGTTCACGTTCTTCTAACTTTCGACGTAACTCAGGCACATTTAAATCACACAGTTTTTTTAGCCATTATTGTCTACTATTTATTTACAGTTCCACTTTTAACACCAATGTGACGTTTGTTTAATTTATTTATAGTTTATTTATTTAAAGCACACTAATTTATTTATGACGTAATCATTAATTTATATAATACTTAGGAACTATTATAACTTACAATTCTAATTAATTTAGTACAATTTATCTTTTCTGTCCAACACTTAAATTCAATCTTCCCGTCCGTCGACAACTTGTGCTATTTATATAAAGCCACCTCTGTATTAGAACACTCTAGACTTTCCACAACGATCAAGAACTGCCTCTCTATGACTCATCGACCACGTACGGTTTTTTTCTGGTAGTTTCGAGAAGCGGTGCATTTGTCTCTATATTGCTAGACTTCATACCGCGGGTAAGGAGTAAACAAGGCACATAGTAGGCTTTTGCGCGACATTAAAATGGTGTGTTTTAATTATAATGATACATTTTAATAACTTATTTTATTGGTAAATCAATATAACGAATAAAAAGTTGACTACCCCCATCTACAAGTCAACGTCTGAACCCTATCTGGAGAAAAAAGGATCTAGCTCTGAATTAGGCATTCCAACGATCTGTACAAATGGCTACCAGTGGGATATGACAGTTTAGATATGACAACCCAGTGGGCATGTTGTCATTAACAGGGCCAATAATACCTATATAGTTATATAGATTTCTCAAAGTGGGTCATTTGCGGCTGTATTGCCGGCTAATTTGAATCGGTTTAGCAAAAATTTGTTTTAAATCCAATTTGAAGCCTTTGAATATTTAGGAAAATAATCGCCTACATTTTTACTTCAAGTCATAAGCTTATGTTTATTTTTAAAACCATGGATTCTCAATTTCTATAACTGTCTATGCCATTGACCCTATCAAACCACCAAGCTCACAGTGTTGCCATATTATAACCTATCATGTGCCTGTCAGTAGCCTGTCATTTCAAACGAGCAGCCATTTTGTTTGGAATGCCTAATAGTATCTCTGACATTTAAAAGTAAGTTTTGTCTAAGAATACGCTTTCCGGGAATATAAATTATATATATTTATGGTTTCAAATAGTTTAATATAAAGCCTTTAAAACCATAACAATGCCAGTTGTTGATAAAGCCGGCCCCATGAGAATGGGAGAATGAAAGAAAATGTAACATTATCTCCTATTTCAGTTCTTTCACATTATATTTCAATATTGTCCCCTGAAGTAGTTAGACCCTATCCAAAAAAAATTGTTGGGTTGTCCTCATCGAAGAAAGGAAGAGAGAATGAAAAATCGAGAGTCTTAACTGATACACTCGAGAAGAATAGATTACAGATATTGGGCGAAGAAAAACTAAGAAAACTACAAATTAAAATGATGAAATAGAAAGCAAAAAAGTTGAAAACCGCAAGAAATCTAATGGGTTTAACGAAAACTTAACAACTTAAGAATAAAAGACGACCTCGTTAACAATCTGATTCCGATACCAGTCGCAATGAATCTGTGATGTTAAGTGATGATGATGATGACATAGATTTTGTGTCTGATCCAGAAGATTCGGATATAGTTTTTGATGTTCCCAATCCTGAAAATATAAATGTTGCAGATTTCCTACTCATTAAATTTGAAAACAAAAAACTGTTCCTTAATACGTGGCCAAAGTGATTTGTATATATAATATGACCGATTATCAAGTGTCATACCTCAGGATCTTATACGTTTGTGTTTCCCAATATAGAAGTTAAGGCAGACGTTGATTTCGAGGATGTTGTTCTGCAATTGCCAAAACCAAACTTCTCACAAGGCACATCTAGAACATCGTCTCTTTATACTTATCCTATTGACTTAAGTGGATATAATGTTCAATAGAAGTTGAATGTTTTTTTTTTAAGTTTTCAAGGTTAATTGTTAATTCCGAAAATTCGTTATTTTAAAAAATATTTAGAGCTCTTATGCAATTTACGCCACGTATCAAAGTGCTCCATTCAATGTATCTAAGTACCCCATAGATGGGGCAGAATGATACAAAACCAATTTTTTGCTCATTTCATTATAATCTCGCCATATTCTAACTTCAATAATTCCTTTGATGCTTAAATAATACTGATTAGTTATGCTGAGCAAACGGGAAAAAGAGATTAATATTTTATTCGTTTTGTTTCGAAGTATATTGGATTGAATTTTTTTGTATCAATCTGCCCCATTTCCCTCTAAAGATTAACTTAAAATCTTTTTAAAACATCAAGCTCTATAAGGGTTTGAAGCCTATTGATTCTGAAAAACATCTAATTAAAATGGGAAGTTGAAGGAGTCTGTTAAACACTGTAAAGAGTATTATATACAATGCTAAACTTTATATATAGTTTATTTAATGCTTTACACAGTAAATAATTAACCTCATAAAAAAATTGTAAGCCAATCAAAGTCTTATTTAAGCCTTCTCGTTTTAATAAGTCTCCCCTGTTATTGCGTCGATGCCATTCATAACATGGTACGTAGGTCAGTTTATCTTTACTAGTTAGCTCCGCCAGGGTCTTTGAGGTGGGCTTTCATTATTTTGACAGAAAAGTGGTTATTTTTTTTAGAAACATATTGAATTTTTAGTTTCTAGGACGACGTTGTAAAGAATCATTAGATATAATAAAAATTTTAAATTGTGGAAAAATGCAATTCATAATATTTTTCTCGTAATAAATTTCGTTATTCTTGTGTTTTTTAAAAGCAAAACGAACTCGTATCAATAACCGCCTCCACGATCTTCTTTTTTTTGCTTTGTTACAGACTCTGGAGATAATTAAAACAAGAACAACGATTAAGTAGCGTCTTTTTGTTGTTCGCCAATGTATTTGCTTTTATTTCCTTTATCAGACAACAACATACATATAGTAGCTGGCAGCCCGCAGCTACTTATATGAATTAATTTTATGGAGATTATATGCTCATGGCGAATTTTTGCCTAGCTACTAGTCATAGGGATATGAATGTTTTCCCCAATACAATAAAATCCTAAAATCAAAATATGATACGTAATATGTAGGTTTTTTAAACATCGAATATTACTTTTTTACTTCCTTTTAATTATTAGAATATCAAATTATTCTGAAAATTACAATAACTATACTAGATTTTTTGTTTTTCTAGCAAATATTTCGGTTATTTTACGACAGAATGTTTTGAAAAAATACGACGTTGTTCTAGATTTCTATAGTTATAGCAATATTGGGTTTGTTTCTAAAGATTTGGTCTTTTCTAGGAACTAGGGTTGCCACCTTTTCAGAGAGGGGAAGAAGTGATTGACCCCAAAAATGTTTAGGGGTGCCACGTTTAAATACTTTCATTTGAGCCTTCAAAAATTAATTTACTGTATGAACATCAATGTATAATAATAAAAAACGGCTTTATAAAGTATATTTTTTATTTGATTTTGCTGCAACAGTTTTTTGTCATTTTTAATGGCAAGTTATGGAAACAATCCCGCCGACTAATACAAGATTAATGTTAACGTTGCACTCACTCTGTACTAAAATTATAAATATAACTCAGAACTAGAAAAGATTGGATCATTGTTAGCTTTCGCTCAATAAGGGTTTCTTATAAAAAATTTCGTTTTATAGAAAGTAATTTTTGAAGTGCTCTCACTTAATTGGCATTATATAACTGATGACAGTTTTATTTAAAATCAAAATCTATCAACAATTCGGCCCAAATCAGTTCTAAAGAACACCTGTTTCTTTGGTCTCTTCACTTTCTACTAGCTACTGAAAAAATTCTCTTTGAGAAAGCGGACTTGCTAGAAATCTCAAAAAATAGGAAACAAGAGAAAAAATTTAAGGAATGCCTGGCGTTTTTTAAAATATATATTTCCACTTATCCGGTGTAGAGTAGTTTTTATACTCATCACAAGAACTTTCCAATAATTTATGTTCGATTAATTACCAATACTTCATTAAAAACCATATCCATATTTATTTTAAGATTTTCATTTTCTGCCATGGTAAAAAAATATTTTCAAAGTCTACTTATGAGGGAAATCTGTTTTTTAAATTTAGTTTAGAAAGTGTAAGTTGCCAGTTTTTTTTTAGAAAAATCAAATCTATTTAAAGATGCTAAAGATTTTTTCAAAAAAACGATTAAATTCATTTTCTAGTTTTTTTCTCTATTTCTAAATATTTTAATCTACTTCTGACTTCAAAACCATGAAATTCCTTTTCAAACCTATCTTCCAAATTTCTTTTCAAATTTTAGATACTTGAAATCTAACTTTAATACATGTAGACAGTTTTCCACCATATCAAACATTCCTTTTGGAGTCTCATTAGAATTTTCACAAAAATCTAGCAAGTAATTTTGCAAGCCATCTGCCAGGGTAAAACACTGAACGGATATAGGAAATAATTTAACATTTTTTCTATTTGAGGCACCTAGTTGAATTGAAAAAAAAAATCTTTCGATTGTGATTTTTTAATAAATAGAGAACTTTTTCTAAAGCCTTTAGACCTAGAACATTTAACACAAGGTTTTCACTTTTAGTTCTATCACAAGATAGTTTTAAAGCCACATAAGAATCTGAAAATAATGTTTTATCCAACTTTAAACCACAATCCAAATAGTTTCCTCTTTAACATCTTTTTTAATTAAAAAGCTGTCCATTAGTTTTGATGTTTTTCTAGCAGATTCTCTTTCTTTTTGCAAAGAAGGACAATTTTTTTAAAAAGAAGAACGGAAGGACACTAGCCTTTGAAGAAGGACTGTCCTTCCAGAGGAAGGACGGGTGGCAACCCTACTAGGAACTGTTCAAACCATTTTGTAAATAAATCTATTTGGATCTACCCAGATAGGTGAAAAGGAAATAGGGATCCTACAGATGTCCCCTTTTATAGCTGATCATTAGCCTTTTTGCGTGGAAAGAGGATCATGGGCGGCACGCATTCACCTGCAAAATTCATGCACATAACGATGTTACAAGAGAGCTTCTTTCTGTCGACATAATAGCTCTTATTTGACGTTGGCCTTCAGCGTTATCACTTCTGGACACCTTGATTGTGCAACCTTTTCCCTCTTAATCATCTCTAATGAGTCGAAAAACTTAGTGAAGTTCTCTTTGTTGAAACATAGCGGCTAGTGCCAGTTTGCTTTCGTAAACTAAATGTTTTCATAGAGAAAGAAAACCAATCGTATCCTGCAGATTCGCATGTACAATGGATGTAGTTTATTGTTACGGTTAGCAAGTTGAAATGCCATAGGATCGGACATCCCTTGTCAAACCAAAAAGCTTCTGATTCATTATAAGTAAATATCAAACTAGCTTCTCTTCTCACTTCAGTGATAAAACTGGTGTTTCTCACCTTCGTTTTACTAACAGTTTTTGGAGACCCTTCGTTGTTACAGAGATGAAAATGTGTCAAACGTTGAACTTTAAATGCTTAAACTTGCAGCCAAATCTTATCTTATTACTATCTTACTTACTATAAGAAGAAGACAGTGAGTGCAGTTTTGTGAGGAGGAGGATGAAACCTCCAATTACATTCTTACTGAATATGTAGCACTCCAGAATTCAAGAGCACTATAGGGGGCATATCAAATAGAATGGGGAAATTTACCTAACTTGAAGCTATTCCAAATGCTACAATTCCTTAAGAAGATAGGATTGGAACGGTCGTTATAGGCATTGAGACATTTCCTTGCTGCATTAACAACCAGACGAGAGCACAATGGATCTTTTAGGTCGTAGAGTATTAACACCCTATTCCCAACATAGCATAATGTACTATATAAATGAAAAAAGTTTGGATGGATGTTGTTTGTTGCTCAGTCACGCCAGAACGGTAAAACAAATCTGGATGAAATTTGGCACAGAGATTGATTATAGTCTGGAATAGCACTAGGCTGTTTTTTATCCCAGAAGAGTTTACGGTTCCCGTCGGATAGATTTTTTTTCACAAAGCAAGGGATCGACTTGATTTTTTGCGTAGTGACATCAGAAAATGTAATAGATTAATTTTTAACCCGGAAAAATGCACGGTTTCTATGGGATAGCATAACAAACTATCTTACATACATAAAAATGTTCTTGGTTTAGTCGGTCATATTGTTTTCATTTTCTACAATTTAAGCACGAGCCCTACATATGTTTCGGAACATTTGTCCATCTTCTAGTGCAGTCAAAATTTTATAAAACATGGCGGACGGTCACAGTTTAAAAATTTTAAAATAACAGGAACCCCTTATTTCTGTTTCAAAGCGTGTGAAGGTGTATTCGAAATAATAATTTGGTTTAACACGATAAAGTAGGGAAACAAAAAGATGAGTTTTTACAAAGTAAAAAATTACCAGTGGCGTTACAATTAAGGTTAAAAAGCTTTCAATTAGTTAATAGTATTAAAATAAACGTTTGATAAATGTTTTATGTCAGTTTTATTATTTACAGAGCTATTATTTTTTTAACATGTATCATCTCAACGATTATTCATTTGTTGAGATTTGGTTCATTTTCGAGAACTAAATTTTCTAAATCGAAAGAGTGCAAATCAGAAACAAATAGCGATATCAACATGAAATTTTTAGTAAAATCAAGGTTTTTAAGGATATGAAGCCTATTATTTCTGAAAAAAAAATTAATAAAAATGGGTCTGTCGGTGGTTAGGGTTAGGCAAATTTGGAATTTTAAAGATAACTTAAAAACGGATAATGAGAAAAACACCAAAAAAACACGCGCGACGCCAGGTAAAAATCCATCTTCATATCCTGCTCAAACAATAACGAAACGTATACATCTTTGTGTAGGTGCTTTGAGGCCTGTGCCTAAACTCTTTATAAAAGCAACTCTACGATTTTTTATGGTGTTTTCACACCATGCATAGTTAACTGTTTGACCCACGTTGACCTAAGTCTCATCTAAATAGATAACGTTACAATTTTGTAGGCTATACTGGTTGATGGCGCTTAAATATCTGTGCCGCCAATGAATGATGTCGTTTCGTTCTAACATTATACTTTTACGACCACGCTTCACATATCCAATACCAATATATGTCATTAATTTACATAGAGAACGATGGTTTATTCTCATTCTCTCGAATAATATTAAAATTGCATTCAAAGTTGGCGGAAAAATAATCATAGTGTACAATTCTTCTCAAAAAGCTCTTAATACCCTCATCATATTGTAATGTGAGCCATTTCATTATTCAGTCATGCTCTAATCCTCCAAGTCCCTCTCTGTCTTATTTGGCCTTTAAGGCTCAACTTGTCCGATTATCATACATAATTAAACCCCTTAAGACCAAACCTATGTGACGACTATGGCGGAGGCACTTTCGCGAACATTCCTGAGTCAACGGGATGTTTCTGGTCTAGTCCAAATATAACGAGATATTACTTGTTTGGCGGAGGAGCAGTCTGGAACCTTCACCATAATTTTAAATGGGTATATAAATATTGGTGGAGAATAACGCGGTATCAGTTATTATATGGACAGTGAAGATAAATAGTGAACAGTTTACAGACATTCGAAATATATATAAATTAGAATAATAGTGTTATAAAATAAATAAGTGTTTAAATAAATTATTAATAAATAAATTATTAATAAATAAACTATTGTTTAAATAAACAAACATAACAATATGTATATTCGCGAGAATTTGACTGCCTTATTCGCTTTTTTCTTCTTGTAGGAGATTTAAATTCGCCATTGTTTTGTTTCTCCTTTTTCTTTTTGGAAACACGACTTACCATTGCAATTACAAGTCACACTCAATTTATCGTCATTGACTAAATAAAAAATTATATTAAAAATAACAATTTTCGCACTCCGCGTTTGAATTTCTTAAAATCCATGCTGCAGGTAAAAAATCACAACTGTACCAACCCCAAAAAAGTTATTTAGTAAGTAAATGTCAAATTTTCATAATTATGAAAAATTCATAGGCTTTAAATATGCGTATACAATATGATTTTTTAGGCTAGCGCCACATTAAGAAGAATTTCAGCCGCCGAAAATGAGCTGCAGATCTTTTCTTAGTAAATTCAGGTCAATGTAGCGAGTTAACGAATTGCGTGTAAGAGGTGGTTTGCTGCAGAAAATCGGCGGCTGAACGTCTGCCTAATGTGGCCTTACAAATTTAAAAAATAATATATTTCACTCGGATTATTTCTGTAAAATAAATTTTAGCAATGTTAAATTAAAGATACTTTATTTCTAAAGGAAGTAGGCAAAAAATAGTAATGTCTTTTTAATTTATTCTACAATCATAGGTACCTTTTTAAAATCAGGCTCTCCGCTGAATCCATTTATATTGTCGTCGATGTACGTGCCGGTTATATGTTCATAAAATTGGATGCAATCGTTCGAAATTAAGTTTATCCCAAATTTTTGTCCTCTATCTTCGGATTTTTTACTGTTTCACTGTCATAGTGGTATTAGCAAGTCTTGACTTTAAATAATAGCGAAAAACCATTTGTTTTTCTGATCTATTTCAGCAATTTTTTTTTTTTTTTTTTTTTCAGAAAAAATTAAAATGATTTTATCTTATTTTACGTGTTTTTAAACAGCTAACTTTTTTTATTCTCAACATCCATTTTTCTATTTATTATCTTAATAGACTATTTACTCGACCAAAGCTTGAGCTTTCCTTCTCCTATCCAATAGCTATTGTCATCAACAGAATTCTTTTAGATATGCTAATATTATCATTCATACCGTATCACAAAAATATTCGTTTTTCTATTTTTAATACTTCACACTCACTCTCACAGAGAACCAAATACCGAACTGTCACTAACTTTTTTCTCTATTATGAAGAAAAAAACCATGCCGCTTGCTTTACATCTGCAGGCAGGTTCTGTATCTGTAACGTTTAGAGGGTTGGTTACCCCCACGGCACTTAGGCCTTATTAGGCCCATTGTGCATCCTCCTATGATGATAGGCACCTCATAGCTCGTGAGCCAGCCTACAGATTTAATGTAGTTGACAACGTCGCCAAAAGAGGTGCTTTTCTTATATCAGTCGGTGTTAGCCGATACTTGCCGAACGCAAATCTTCTAATAAATGAGAGCGTCGAGCAATCGTATGAATTTTAACCCCAAAAGCTGAGCTTGTCCGGGGATGCTTCCGTACTTGGCAATGACCAGTCAGAATGCCTGTGACCAGGTGCAGATTATATCTAGTCATATTCAAGTATTTGTTTGCTGCAGTGTTGTCAGGCAGGCAGCTTACTTGCTTAACAAATTTAGTCGGTTGGTTTATTGGCCAACAAAAATAACGCTAGGTATTGTGACGGCCCACCCCCTACCTCTCCCCCTTTATTTTGATTTTATTCTTTGTTTTACTCTCTGTAATGTTATTTATTTACCTCACAAGTTTTACTTTATTTTAAATTCTATACTTACTGTATTTGGTCTTTTTCATCTAGTAGTAAAAGTGATCGTCTAGTTAATTAATTGATAATTTATATACCCACGTTGTGATAATGTTAATTACGTTAAACCAGAATTCGATGCAAAGTTTGGTGCAAATTTATAAATAAAACATACAAATTCATATTTAAACTCTTTTTTATTTTTCATACTTTAAATGTGATGCAATAATTAGCCAAGTATATTACAATTGTTACTATTTACTGAGATCTCACTTGAGTCCCGTTCAAACGCAGACCATATTCATTTGCTATCAATATATATTTTATTTAGGTTGATGACCAACGGAGTTAACGAACAGCGTCAATTCGCCAGTTGATTAACTATAGTGTTGTTGTTAATATTCTGATTTAGGTTGATAACCAACGGAGTTAACGAACAGCGCCAATTCGCCAGTTGGTTAACTATTGTGTTGTTGTTTATATTCTTATCTAAGTTGATGACCAATGAAGTTAACGAACAGCGCCAATTCGCCAGTTGGTTAACTATTGAGTTGATGTTGATTTGATTCTTTTGTAGATATAAACAAACCACCCTCTTAGGTAAATATTACGATGAGTATAGAGGTGATGACCAACGGAAGTAACAAACATCGCCAATTCGCCAGTTGATTACCTTGCTATGTTGATTTTACATATACTTTGTTTCAAACCTTGTAGAACGGGTTGCTTAGCGTATTCGCCAGTTGGTTAACTTACTATTAAATTTTACCATCTTGTTTTGTACAATTTATCCAAGATAGCACAACCCTGTATATTTCCAAAATATTGATTTTTATAATTTCTATTGACATGACTTAATATAACCCTGTATATTTCCTAATATTGATTTTTATAATTTCTATTAAAATACTCAAAATTTCACCCATCGAACACAGATGTCTATCCTGTCTTTCGGGGTGCATGACCTGAAGGCCATGTGGTTTATTGATATTTTACAGCAAATATCAAGCCTGCCCTTAAATGAAACCCAGGTGGCATCTCAAAGAAAAGTACATAAATCTTTTTACTCCCCATTGAAAATATAGACATTAGATTATGTACTAATTTCATCTAGCTTTGTGACGGCGTCGATTAGGTACGTCGCGGCGTTAAGCGTCGAGGCACCTAGCGTCGAGACGCCTAGCGTCGTTGTGGAAAGGAAGGTAGTTAATACGGTACCGTAGAATGGGATGAATAGGATCAATTTTAAATTTTAAAATAGCGTATCTCTCAGAGTGATATAGTGAGATATATCCTGTATATATCAAAATATGAGTTTATATCTTCTCTATTCATTTTTGATTCAAAAATTTTTTTTCAACGATTCGTTACCCGCATATAAATTTTTTTGTTTGCTGATCCTATTCACCTGCCATTGTGGTGAATAGGATCGACCATGCTTTTTTAATGTTTAAATGCATACTCCCTTCTGTGGTGTGTATAGGATCAC
Organism: Psylliodes chrysocephalus; assembly: GCA_927349885.1. Taxonomy (NCBI): domain Eukaryota; kingdom Metazoa; phylum Arthropoda; class Insecta; order Coleoptera; family Chrysomelidae; genus Psylliodes; species Psylliodes chrysocephalus. The sequence goes on from OV651813.1 coordinate 43,941,155, forward strand.
TTAACTTTTAAGTGTGAGTCCACCTAGAAATTAAAAACGCGATGGCGCGGCCAGTCGGAAAGGTAGCTACCAACTGCTGAACGACAAAATATCACTGACCGTTCGTTATAAAGGGAATAGTTAGGCAACCAATTAAACAAAAAAATAGGAATTTCGATTAAAATATAATTTTTTGAGATTTTGAATATGAAAATCCCACTTATTGATCCGATTCACCTCAGCGATCCTATTCACCCCATTCTACGGTACTGTATTGGAACAGATATACGGTAGAATTATGTAGGTGGTACAGGACGTGATATTATGAAGGAAATATTTGGGGACGGCAAGCGTCGGAAATAAGGCGTGGGACGTTGAGCGTCGAAATGAGTGTACGGTAGGAAATACTTAGGTGGTGAGGAATGTGACAGCGTTCGAGACGTAGGGAGTAGGACGGCAGGACGTTGGGCGTCGATACGTTGACACCTTTGGGAAATAGGAGGTATTGTGGGATAGACGTCATTTAGGAAGAGCGTTTAGGAAAGATACGGACTATATTACTGGGTACAGACAATAAAGTGATTGCTTGAATGTAAAATAACAAAATTTATGCTTGCACATCAAATGATCAAAATTTAATGAATCTGAGTTCCTTTTGGTCAGACCTTTTATACACAGTTTAATGGTTTTTAGTTCTCTATCGTTTTAGTTCTCATAGAAAATACGAATGTGGGTGCAAAAGGGGATGGGTTATTTATTATGTGCCTTGAAAGTTTTGTGTATCGAAATATTGTCGAAATAGGTCTTAACATCGAAACTAGCAAGATAAGCGAGTTAAGTGTTTTAATGATAATTACTTCGTAAACAGAAATATATTTTATTTGGGCTGGTTCTCAGAGACACGTGGATATATCACGGACGTGGTTATAGCTATTATTTATTAGGTGTCGTAAATAAGATTTAATTATCTGGGAGATTTTTCGTCAAATGGAGGATTTTACATTTAATAAGAATGCAATATTGTATTTAATAAATGGAATTATTAAATTATTAAGGTACCTGGGTGCGGTAGGTTACAGTATCAGAATATGACCTAATTTTTTTTTGCAGTGAAGGTTACGGTTCTTATTGCAATATTATGAGAAAGTCTAAAAATCATAAATTTGTGGGTTGCTTCCTTTCTACAGAAAGCCGTCCAATTGGACATCAAGGACAAACAATCCTCATATATGCAACCAAGAATACATGCTCTAATAACTTTGACTTCTATACTGGGCCGACCGCTATCACAGCTATTGGAAAGGAAGCAACACGGTGTGCTGGTCTCCCATTAGAAATACATTGCCTATACCTGGCCATTCAGCATTCTCCAGTGTATCCCGAACTATAGGTCAGAATTTTTTTTGAGAACATTCCCACCTCTTGTGGTATTACCCTTGAAAATATTTATAGCGTACAAAAAAATATAATTCTAAAAAGAATTCTTTATATTTCTAGATTGTTATTAACATAAATAATAATATTGGCCTCTAAATTAAAGCAATAAAAAATAGTTTGTTTGTCGTAATCGTATTTATTCCTTTTACTCATTAAACTCTGAGGGTAAATTAAAAGCGTACCGCTTGGACTATAATCATAGTCGGTATAACAAGTTTATTTGTAAATTAAAATCATTACCATACACTAAACATTCTTTACTTGTCGGAATAATAGAAATTAATTGTAATGAATAGGGCAAAACTGCTCTTAGAGAATCCATATAAATTAAGGATTAGTAGTACCTAGTAAGAAGTTGTTTTTTAATCATTAATTGTTATGTTTAGTTTTTATATATAGACTATAATTAGCTGTCTACTAATTAAAAGAATATTCTCTTTTAATTTGGGTTTTTTGACTTAAACTGCCAGTACTTTCTCAAGCCATGAGAGCGTCAAATAAGAGTCAAAAGAAAAAAGTTTTGGGCTTTTTGTCATGCCGTTTTCAGTTGTTGAAACTGCAGTGCTTTACTTAAAAAGAATTGTGAAACCTCTTGTTATACTCAAGAAAAATTTTATGTAGGGACATAAAAGGCCCAATAACGTTTACTCTCTAATTGTACTGATGGCCATTTAAATTTTATAATTAAGAGACCTGCATATATAGGTGACTACGGCCGATAGTCGGGCCGAAGTCACTTAACCATCTAATCCAGTTAATAGGGATCCATTTTTAATTCAGCTATATACCATGGACTTACAAGCAAAAGGCATTAAGTCAAAAAAATTGGTTTATGAGTCATAAGGAATTTAATATTTTAATGAAGTTATAATTTTTTTTTAAATTATTTAGGGATTATCAACTATTTCAAAAAAAAATATAACATGCTTTTGGAATACAATGCACTGTTTTTACATGATATACAAAAATATAAACCCATTTTGACAAATGTTTGACTTAGTGTCTTCTACAAAAAGTCTATTCATAAAATATTTTAAATTAATAACATGTAAAAGTAGTAAATTACAATGAATACTGAATAGTGAATACTAAAGGGTGATCCAATTTCAGTTCCCTACATTGGCACTACTGTAAATCAGACAGTACATAATATGCATTTGTTTTCGAAGCGTCAAAAGTCAGTTTGTAGTAACCCATTTACGAAACGGATCGCTTAACGACCGCTAAACGCATGCAAATTGTGCGATTGTTTTGTCAAAACAACAATTCCATACGAACCGTATACAGACTTTTACGCGCAGATTATGGTCAATGTAATCGTCCTACGGAGCGAACTATTCGAAATGTCAAAAAATTTAAAGATACTGTAAGTGTTGCAGATACGAGAAGGTCTGTGAATCATCGTCGTGCATGTTTAGCTGAAAATATTGCTGCAGTTAGTGAAAGCCTGGCTGCCAATCCAAGAATGTCGATTCGCCGGCGCTCGCAAGTTTTAGGCTTTTCTTATCCTTTGGCGCATTTTCCATCGGGATTTGCATTTATACCCATATAAAATTCAGCGAACAAAAGAGCTGAAGCCTAGGGACCATAACTAATCAACCCGAAACGTTAGATCATCTGAAAAACAATATTCACCAAGTTATTGCCAACATACCGCCCGAAATGTTTGAAAAAGTCATCGAAAATTATCTAAAAAGATCGACTCCTGCAGAAGGTCTAAGGGCGGATATTTAAATGATATTATTTTTCATACTTAATGAAATACTTAATATTTTCTATTGCTAAAGTTAAAATATATTTTTTTCTAAATTTTTAAGTTTTATTTCTTTTTAAAGATGGGAAATTCAAATTGGATCACCCTTTAGCAATCCGAGACTGGTCGCGTATATGTCCACTCGTTGAGTATGCATCAAGCGATCATCTATAAAAGAGGGACGGGACCCTCCTGAATTGTTGAGTTGGGTCAGCGGCAGTTAAAAGCCCTTTGGCTTTTACCATGCTTTTATCGAATATAGTTACGTACCCTTCATAAGGCCATCATCAACCAAAATAATGCTGGGCCACTATCGAAAGGCCAAAAGTAGGCTTTTTTTTAATCGTCGCATTTATTTTTCCTTAAATTACAGCAAAAGGCTGCAATATCCCGACAATTCATTGTTTGTTGGGTACTTTTACTAATACATTATTGTCTGGCCACATTCAGGCAAATATTGGCCTACTTTCACTATGCTCCAATTATTCTTTTGCCAAAGACAACAAGATTGACGTCAAAAATATATAAGTATAACCTAAAAAAGGTGTTGTTCTGTTCTCGATCATGGCCAACCTGATTATTATAGTAAAAATAAATGGTGGACTTAATTACGTATATAAATTATGTATGCATCATTCGTAACATTATATTACGTATTTCTTGATTCCCTCCTTGTATAAGTTATAACTAAGTTTTGTATCTATTTATTAACATTATTTTGCTACTGTAAAGCTTTCAGTTCTATAACTTTGAACCTCTTTTTCGAAGAAAGTTTAATAATCTGGTATGACTACTTTTTATTTTTTATTTGTATTCGCAGTCAGCTATGGTGCTTTCTGTATTTATTTCATAGATACCTTTAGTTTTTTTACAAGCTATCAAGATATAGGTAATAAAAGTGTAAGAAAAATTTATTACCCGTCTAGCGTAAAAGAGCATATCGAAGTAACTGTCTCATGTTAAGTGAAAAAAAATTTTCGCGACAACGGGCAATTTTTTAATCTGCGTATCCAGTTACATTGTAAGGGCCTCCCAAGATTTTTCTCGGTATTTCTCGATATCGTCTCTTGCGGAGCTCGTTGCGACCTTGAAGACACTGTTAAAAACAAACGACAGTCTTTGGCCATTGTTGCTATTCAACTGTCACCGCCACGAACGAAGACGACGAGGCGAGAGAACGCGATACAAAATAAAGAAACTACACAATCGATATGATAAAAATGCTATTTATTGCCAAGGCTCCGTGCAGCTCTCGTGTGCCACACAATGAAATATCCCCTGTATATAAGTAGGAGTCTGTCTCAGTGTTGGACTCGGATTATGAAAATGGTACAAAAAATTATTCATTTTATTAAATCAACTGGAATAATTTAGAATATCCAGTTCTTATTTCTTTTATTTTTAGTACAAGAACAATTTTAAACAAATTAATATTTACTCATAAATATCAAATGCACACATATAATAGGGCGGATTGCACAGGGTGTCTGATAAATGGTTATGACAAAGTCGGTCAAGAAAAAATACTGAAAATTATTGTCAAGTTTCTATTTTAACCCTTAGAGGGCATAAATCGCTATAGTAATGCGAAAAAACACTTTTTCCCTTTAAATGTCCAATGATGATGATGATGATGATGATGATGATGATGATGATGATGATGATGATGATGATGATGATGATGATAATAAAATAAGAACAGTAATTTTGGGCAAATCTTACAAAAGTGCTAGCCAACACTTTTTGCTCTATTTAATAAAATAACTGGTAGTAGCCATTGAGAACCTTAATTTAATAAAACTATTATAACTACGGTGTCGTTTATCAGATTTTGAAAAACTTGGTATCGTTTAAAAGCAAATTGTTTAGTAAAATAGTTCAATATAGTTCCAAGCAGAGTTATTTTTCAGTAATTGAATTACCTTAATTATATTAGGTTTTGAAACCTTAGAATTAATTAGTAATTTAATTACTTTCTAGAAAGTAATTGTAATGGGTAATTACTTAAAAAATATTTGAGTAATTGAATTATTTTTTGAACAATTCAATTCCTTTATAGTAATTCAAGTACTTTGGAGTAATTAAATTCATTTATTGTATTTCAATTACCACAAAATATTCAATTCCCATTTACAAATTGTAGAAAACTGTAGTGCGTTACTGCTTTCTGTTTATTTGTTGCTGATTAGCAGTAAGCATTGCCAATAATAATTAATAAAAAGTTATACAGACTTTGCAAAATGATATTTTAATTTTTTATATTGAATGTACATGTTGTAGGTTATTAGGTTTCAAATATTTTTTAGTCTTTATATAAAACAAACTTATATACCTATTCCGTTCACAACTAGTGTGTACTTCTATAAACTAAATGCGTGGGTGGACTGCAAAAAACGATTATTTAACTTACGTAAAAGGTTCTATTTCTTATCAATATAAAGGATTTAAAACTGGCTGTGATTCCCCGCCAAGGTAACCTTGTATTTTAGTTTACTTGCATACATGGCAAGGCCAGTGCTACTAGTACAGTTGACAGGATCGAAAAAGAAAACAGTCCTTACATCAGATAAGACTTAAAATCATTAAGCACCAGGATTTAATAGGGAGTCTTTCTCTTTACTACTGCCAGTACAACCTAACTCTTAAATTCATATTCTGCTAATAAAATATATACAGAGTATAGTGTGACCCATTTAGAATAGAAACACCTGTAAAATGTTTATTTTTTGACCAATATCACAAAACTTTTTTTTGATAGGCCTTTAAGAACTCTATCCTGACAAAATATATTGGAATTAGGATTCAATTTTCAAGACCCACTACTATTTTTTTTTTTTTTTTTTTTTTTCGATGCGATAAAGATGAAAATTTACCTAGTTTATTTATTAAAATCTGTTAACACCACTGAATTTGAAAGCCTTTAAAACGGTATTGTGCTAATTGTGCAAAGACTTATGTTTGTTATTGAAAAAATGGCGACAAAATTAAATATGATGTGGGTATTAATAGCAGATAAAATCATAATAACTTTAATTTTCCTCCGATTTCAGTCAAACCTTTTTCAAAATGTAGAGAATTCTGTTTTTTTAGAAATATTTTCAGGTGTAACTTAATAATTTTCAAGGCCTGTTACAATTTACTTTTCAATAGAAGCAAGAGAGAAATTACCTTTGCGCTTTAACTAGTATAAAAGTAGGAGATATTAATATTTTTAGAAACTTTTATTAACAATAAGAAAATCTTTACTATGTAAAAAGTTTTCGAAACCAGTGGTGTTTCTTTGTTTCTATACTAGTTATAATGCAAAGTGAATTTCTCTATTTTCCCAACAAATAAAAAAATTTAGATTCTCAAATATTTCTAAAAAATGAAGTTTTTCAGCCTATACATTTTGAAATGGCTTGGATAAAATCGGAGGTGTTATCTGAAATATGCTATTAATACAGCAAATTTAATTTCGTCACCTCTTTTTTTTTTTTTTTTTAACAAAAATTAGGGTTTGTTATTTGGTACAATCTTTTAAGGGCTTCCGATTTCAGAATTGTTAACAGTTTTTGAATTGAAAAATCTCCAGGTAAATTCTCATCTATTTTCTATAAAAAAAAAATTAACCTAAATTCTAAAATACTGTGCTGAAATAGAGTTATTCTTGAAGACCTTTTTAAAAATAAATGAAAATGTTTCAAATATTTTTCGGTAATTTAATAACTCATCGGTAATTCAATTAAATGGAATAATTCAATTCCTTTAAAGGTGTTTGACACAGATAAAGTAATTGAATTACTAGCAAAAGCAAATGAATTATTATAATTGAACATTTTCTTTTATGAGTAATTGATAATTGTAAGCACTTTTGAAAGTAATTAGTAATTTGCATAGTTTTTTGGTTGCCTAGTAATTGGTAATTGGTACTTCAATTACTTTGCAATGGTAATTCTGACAGCTCTTATTCTAATTCAGTTGTTTAAACGAGCAATAATAATAATAATAATAATGTTTATTTACCAGCAATATATACATTCAGATACAATAAAATAAAATCCAATAGGAAATAAAATGTAAATAAACAAGAAATGTGTCACTGAATCTGCTCACTGTACAAAGTACAATGACAGATTGTGTGTGACAAAAAATACGACAAAATAAAATAAATAAAACTTATAACAATACAATAGTAAAAATTTAAAAATATGAAGCAATTAAAATACAAATTATTAATATAAATAAGAGTTATATAAGTACAATCTTTACACTTTGATAATAAGTAAAATTTATTTCCAATATACCTCGGCATAAGTATCTTATACAACGAACATAACTTCTACATAGACAAATTTTAAAATATTCAGATTCTTTAACGTTTATAATATACTTTCTAATTATTTAATTTCTATTTTTTTTTATTCGATTATATTACGGAAAAAAGTTCGCGGTGTTTTTGTTATAAATTCTTTTACACATCTTTTAAATTTTTTTACTGTTTTTATTTCTCGAAGCTCCGTTGGAATGTTATTAAAGATTTGGAATAGTTGGCGTTGTTTAAATAGTCACCATTTTTTCGAAGTTTTCTTGAAAATTTTAAATGAAATGTTATAATTTTTATACGTTATTTATAAAAAAAAATCAATTCTAACAAAAAACAGTAAAAACTGGGTCTTATTATCTTTTCCCTAACGGAATATAAGCAAAAGTCTATATTGGTGAATAGTCCACCTAGATATTATTAAATAAAATTCCTTATAGATTAATCCAGTTGGCTTTGATACATCAGTAATTTTTGGATAGCTTAGCTGTTGTGATTAACATAAAAAATTATTAAAAATTCGATTTTAATTGGGTACCGCTTTAGTTTAGGTTTACTGGTATAATAAAACTAATTACTAAATAAAAATTGAATATAATAATACAACAAAACAAACAACCAAAAATAGAACAAAATATAAAGGAAAATAGTAATATAGTAATTAGAGAAGATCTAATTCGACGAAAACAAAATGCGATATAAAAATTAGAGGTAGTGCTCGAATTGTTTTCCATCTTTATCAATGCAAATATCAAGTCTCTGTCCAGTTGAATTTACAGCAGCTTCTATTTCAGCCCTAGGAATATGATAAGTTGCAGTTTGTATCCGTTGAATTAAATCTTCTCTAATTACAGGCTGAGTTTGATAAACTGAATCTTTAAGTCGACCCCACAAATAAAAATCTAATACGGTGAGGTCGGGAGATCTTAATGGCAATGGAAATAGACTACCTCTTACAATCCACTTATTTCGAAAACGTTGATTTTAAAAGTCTTTTACGTCACTTGTATAATGTGCTGGACAGCCATCCTGCTGTATCCGTATAATACGGAGTACCTCTAGTGAAACATTTTCTAATAAAACAGGCAATTCGTCTCTCAGTAATCTTAAATATCGCTCACCATCTTAAATTCCACACCACACATTAACTGACTACCAACCTTGATTAACTACTTATCGCATCCAATGAGAATTGAAGTTAGACCAGTAACGCATATTATGCCTGTTTACAGTTCCATTACTGGATAATGTAGATTCGTCGGACCACATTATATGTGACAAAAATTGTGTATCCATATTAAGCATATTCTTAAACCAATTACAATAATCCAGGTTTTGATTATAATCTGTTAATTTAAGACCTTGATGAAGGGCTACATGGTATTGACGAAGACGATGTTGTTTTAAAATAGAACAAACGCGGTACTTAATATACCTATAGGTCAGAAACAATTTTCCGTATATCTACTTATATACAGATTTGCTAATATGAGTTCTGCTTCTTCGACGTCATTGAACAGCTCTTTTAGGTTAAACACACTCCATTTCGTTTAAACGATTTGCCAGATTTTTAAATGTTTCTCTTGACAATCGAATTTGCTGAGGATATCTCAATGTATATTCTCTTGAGTCAATCGGAGCATTCTCAAAACATTTAAAATATGCTATTACCATGTCATAAGCTTCGGAATAAGTGTCAGGCATTATGTATTTTTAACTTATCAAAATATATTTTTACACATATTCATTCGACATAAGTTTATTGACATTTAAAAGCTAACTAGATTAATATTAATAAATTTATACTATTATGCTTCACATCCTTGTTAGTGGAAATAAAGATATAGTATACCTATGTTACGCCGCTGACCCACATGTTTAGATTTAAAATTTTACGTTACTCTCTGCTCTGTCTGCATTACTCATTACCAATTGTTGTGTCGCATGGTTCACATCGTAAAACCGACCACATTTTAGCGATTATAAAAAAGTGTAAAAGGGTAAAAACTATCGAAAATCGTATTATAAATACGATAAATTGAAAAAGAAATGAAGGAATTCAGAACACAGGTAGGAGAATGTTTTTCTTTCTATTTAAGTGATTTTTAGCTTGCAGTAGATACTACTTTATGTGTAAATTTCTGCATTTAGACGACAAATAAATATACAGAAGATACTAATTTATATGTTAACGGTGCAGTCATTCATAAAATCCATCTGCAAAACGAAAAATGCTACTTAATGTGCAAATTTCGCAAAACTTTGATGAGGACAGATACTACTTTATGTGTAAATTCTGCATTATAGACAAAGACATGTACAGAGGAGGCTACTTTATGTGTTAACTCTGATCTTATACTAGTACAGGTTTAAGAATGGTTTTCTTCATAATTCAATTGATTTTTAGCTTGCAGAAGATACTGCCTTACTGTAAATTTCCGAATTTAGACGACATACAAATATGCAGAAGATACATCATTCATATAAGCCGTATGCAGAGCGAAAAATGCGCCTATATGTGCAAATTTTGCAAAAATTTTGTGACGGAAGATACTACTTTATGTGTTAACTCTGATCTAATACATTATGCAAGCCCAGCTAACTGAAACTTGAAAAATGCTACTTAATGTGTAAATTTTGTAAAACTTTGGTCGAAAAGATACTATTGTATGTGTAACTTATTTAAACCAAATGAATGTACAGAAAAGGCTACTTTTGTGTTAACTCTGATCTCATACTTATAAATTGCAAACTCGGCTAACTACAGCTCGAAAAATGCTACTTAATGTGTAAATGTTGTAAAACTTTGGTTAAGAAGATACTGTTTTATGTGTGTTCTGCATTTAAGCGAAATACATCTACAGAGAAGGTTACTGTATGTATTAGCTCTGAACTCATACTTATAAACTGCAAACTTTGCTAATTGCAACGCGAAAAATGCCTCTTAATGTGTAATGTTTGTAAAACTGGCTCCAGAAGATACTATTTGTGTAAATTCTGCACTTAAGCCAAATAAATATACAGAGAAGGCTACTTTATGTATTAACTCTGATCTTATCCTTAGCTCTGCTAACCGCACCGCGAATAATTCTACTTAATGTGTGAATTTCGCAAAACTTTGGCCAGAAAAGATAAAATTTAATATGAAAATTCTGCATTATAAACAAATAAATGCACAAGGGAGGCTGCTTTATGTATTAAATCTGATCATATACTTATAAGATGCTAGCCCGGCTAACCGCAATGCAAAAAACTTTGTAAACTTCAAAAAACTTTGGAAGCAGAATGTAAGTACTCTGTAAATTCTGCATTATAGACAAATAAATGTCTACTAACTTTGGTCTTATGCTTGGACGCAAAAATACTACGCAAAGCTCATTGATTTTATTACTGTATGGGTAAATCCTGCACCTTTAAAAAAAACGAAACAACTATTCATAAAAACAGAGAGGGGAGAAGGAGTTATTAAGGAAGGAAATAAAAGGTAAGAGAGATTGCTGGTAGACTGAATAAATTTGTAAAACATGTGGGCTAACTTAACTAATGAAAAGAAGGTCCTAAGATATGTTAAAGGTTTTAAATTAATCTTTAAAACACAAAAGAGCTTAGAGAAAAAACTAACCTACACACTTCATGCAAAAAAAAAGAGTACTAAAGAATACAACTATAACAGGTGTTTGCTTGCTAAAGAAAATCAGTTTGGTTCTCATATTTTTTAAGACCCAAATTAAATGACAGGTGTTTGCTTGCTAAAGAAAATTAGTTTGGTTCTCATATTTTTTAAGACCCAAATTAAATGATTAATCTAGATTCATCTTTAACAAATATATAGATTCTCGCATTTCAAACTGGAAGATCTCAGGTCTGCGCAGAATATTTTGTTACCGGACAATTTTGTCAAAAATAAAATGCCTCTTATCTCAATACATAAAAAATAAGAAAAGTATTTGAAAAAAAAAAATAGCTTACGAATTTGAGTGTCTTACATTTGGTTTGACCATTTGCTCCATATGTTTTTGCAAACACTTTAAAACCGGTAGTGCATCAACTAAGGCTATTGGAAATAACCTTAATGATTTCCTAATTAAATCTAAATCTGGTTGATTAAGGACACAAACAAAAAAGTGGGATTCATTAGTTAAAGTTGTGGCAGATAAATATCGCAAAGAAGCTACTACAAGCTACTACCGGGTATTTCAAGTATTTGGAAAAGACGTTCATATAATATGGAACGAACTTCCTTACAGGTAAGTCGTTTCTTCCATTTATAGTTTTAGAAAAATGAGGTCTTACGGTGTAAATTCTTTGATCCTGTTACTCTTGTTGATTTTGTTGATTAGTTGCTAATATTTGCATCACTGTGGCGTTTCGCGTCATAACCTGGGTCATGGACATAATCAAAGAATGTCGAAATTGCCCTGGCCTGATGAAAATTGAGATTGAGCTCGAGCGAAATTTTTAAAGTCACTTTCGTGCACAACTCTGTTGTTTTTGGCTTCATGGAGGTGTTTGTCGATGAATTCATATTATTCATAATTATATTGCACCCAAGGCAGAACGTGGTTAATGAAATCTTCAAACATCCACACCTGAAGTTTGTAGTAATTTGGTTAGCTTCGAGTCAGTTGTTGAAATAAACGTTTCATATAAATATGTTCATAGTTGTTTAATTTAAAATTAAGTAAAACATTATTTTACATAATAGTTATACACCGCACCATAAACATAAAATCGTAAAGGAAGAAGTAAGGTTAGGTTCCCTATCTTTCTAAGTACTTAAGTTATCTAGGCTACCTGTTGCCTGAAACTATTTTCTATTCAGTAGCAAGATGATAGGAGTTAATACATTTATAAAATATATAATATTGTGGTGAACAGTAAATAAAATTAAAATCAAAGGAACGCCTCAATACGGCACTGCATTTCTTGGCCTACTAGACCATTTTATGGATTTCGTGAATTGCGTTGGCTTGGCTAGTACCTATACCAGCATCTTGAAACACAACAAGATGGACCTATTACTTAAAAATTATTAAATACATCTTAAATACCTTACTTGATGATATAGCGGACATTTTACTCTAATAATAAACAATTTTGGGATACAACTAGTACACATTATTGTTTTACTTATTGTTAATACGCTAAATTAAACAGTATAAAATAAAACTTTTTATTTATATTCGACTTTGATTGCTCACACTTTCTATAAAGTTATTTTCGTCTGATTTAATAAAGTTCTTCTCGAATATGATATTACAAAACAGTTTTATTTGAAATCTGTCCATATTATAATTTACACCTTTGACCCTAAACGTGATTTTTATGTGACATTTATTGGACCACTTAATTTGCTTAATAATTCATTTTGCAACAAAACTCGATTCCTGAAAATCTTACTGTAAAACAAACCATAAAAGATATCGACTTCCATAAATCTTATAAAATGGTATATAAAAAATAATTAAGTTGTCAAACATAATAATTAAAATGTAACCTGCAATAAACCATTAGTTTGCTATTGCACAATCCTGGGCAGTGGCGGCTTATCTGTAAGGTTTGTAGAGCTACAGCCCCCTAGTACAAGGAGAAACCAATTTATATAAATATACAATGAAATTGTATTATGTTACCCACACTACCCTTACTATGTTTAATAAAAAATAAATATGTCCCACGTCTATAACTTGCAAACGGTTCCTTTTGTTTTACCTGTTCCAATAATAATCTTACGCACCATCCCTGGCGTTCAATATATTTTTCGTCAGCTGATGTTGCTGGCTGGCAGAAATAAAAGTCGTAGCTCCTTGAATTCAAGTATTCGGGCAGTCGGATCGGGTAACGTCGCTCGGGCTCGTAGGTCTCAGATACAGAATTTATAGATGCAAGAGGGCTACGAAAATGTCCGAATTTCTTCTGTGTAGACAGTGTATAGATTGTAGACAGTCACTATGTTTATTATCTTAGCAGTGTTGCCAATGTCCAGATAATTATCCGATTTTTGAATAATTTCGTTTACTACCCAGTAATTTTCGAATTAAGTAATTTTTCGGATAATTGAGTATTCTACCAAACGGACGTATATTATACTATAATACTATGAATTTATGGAAGCATAAAGTCATTTAAAATCCAATAAATATATTGTAATGGTTCCACCCCAGAAAAATTAAACCATTTCAATACTCTAAAGCACTGAGGATTGTGGCTTCTTTGGCTTTTTACAAATTTCAAAATAAATAACCAAATGATGCTAATAATTTTGAATCATTTCTCTCTAAGAGTAATAATAGAAGGATAAATATAAGATTTCTTGTTAATTTTGTGAGTAAAATATTTACTTCTGGAATTAAATCTAACTTTAAGTAAATTAATACAATAATTTTACTCAAATACATTTTACAATATCAGTTATCAGACTGACATATTTATAGCAACATAACCTTTACACTTAACAACATAACCTAATTTATTTTCAAATTCAGATGTATTAAACATTGTATTAAAGTGACATTTAAAGGATTAAATCAGTAAAATTATTAATTTACTTCTCATTATTTTTGAAAAAATCTTTTTCTATGGATGTAAATCGAGTTTAAATTTGGTGACATCAGCGCGCTAAGCGCTTCTGGTTAAAGTACAAACCAGGAAACAAGTCCAGCCATTTATTCAAACCTCTTTTTATATTTTTATGACTTATGCTCTCTAGCTGAACAGCTGCTGCTGTGTGATGCTGAACCCAGAAATCCAAAAAATTTTTTTGATAACATGATTTAAATTTGAATTTCAGTTAATCCTTTCCTACGTTAATAAAGCTACACTTTTCAACCTCCATATTTTGTCCATTATATCGCAAAAGTTGTTCAGCAAAATAATATACGCAACCATACTTTTATTTTATGTTCTCAATTAAGTTGGTCTGGTGGAAAAGATTTGTCAACACCGCGTATTTGTAGATATATTGTTACCTTTTTGCCAGACTAACGCAAGTGACATTTGCTTAAATCTGGCAAAAAGGTATTGATATATCGTTAGACAATCGACCAAATCTATAACATGGTTTTCTCGTTTGATGTTTGACGTTTTACTAATCAGTAACTATTTTTACCATTGTCAGATACAAATATTTTTAAAAAATTTAAAGGTCCAGTGCCTGCTGGCTCACAATGTTTGAAAACTGATTAGATTTTGACCACCCCTTAAAATAAATTCAAAAGGTAAATTAGAAGGTGGGTTTGCTTAGTGGTTAGAGTCGTAACTTTGAGATCGAAGGGTCTCAGGTTCGAATCCCCCCGGTGGCAGAATTTATATTTATTTTAACGAATTAAATATTACTCCTAACGCATGGTAGGATTCCTCACTCGATCATTCACTGTTGTGTTCCAACTAGTAACAAAGTCTGTACAGAACACGAGGCTGATAGACATAGCAGTTGATGCCGATAACACAGAAAAAATAATTTTTTTTTCCTATTTATTTCTGAAAGTTCTTAGAGAATAATAGTCTAATCAAATGGTGTTTAAAAGTGCCTGTTTCATAACATGAGTGCGGTAGAAGGTTTCTTAACGAAATTATATGTTTTTTGGTGTGCTGAACACGAATCTGCAGTTTGCTGCCTCGTATCAGTGCCGCTTTAGGTCGAAAAACACAAAAATCCTCGAAATTAGACCGATTTATAGGGTAGCCATCGTCAGTCGAAAAAAGCCAATTTTTGTGAAAACTGCAAGAAACTCACTTTTAGACGTATGTGATGTGAAAACAGCCACTCTACGTGAAAACCTCGTAGAACGAAAGTTGTGAAGCATCAAATTTTGCGATAAGTATGTACATAATTTCTTCATTTTCCCTCTAAGCGCTTATTTGACCAATATGAAGGAGTTCCGCAAACATTTGTGTAAACTGCAATAAACTCACTCTTAGACGACTGTGATTTGAAAACAGCCACTGTACGTGAAAAACTAGCACAATTTTCTACAAATCGCACAATCTCGCAACACTGCCGGTCGGCGCCGTTGTTAGACCGATAGACCGTTTCACAGTTGTCAGTTTTCCGTGTGCCATCACACCGAACGAATTGTAGTTTGCCTCGCGCTTTGATTGGATCCGTCAGCTCATCCAACGGCAATTGCTGCTGCTGGAGAAAAATTCTTGGTGGCCCTGTACGGGGCCAACCATCTAACAACTTCCTTGAATGCGCTGCGATACAAGCAGTACGTGACATCTGCCTTCAAGATTTCCGATGCTGCAGCCTACCAACATAGCTTGCGTGTATATTTACAAGTACAACAGTGGCTCGGCAACAGTTTGAATCCGAAGCTGTGGGGTTGGAAGTCAACCAAAAATGGTCTGATCCCACTTACCACAATGAAACCCCCGGCTCCTGACAAACTAATGCAGCAAATATCATGCATATGCCGCACTGAATGTGGTGGGCGTTGTGGATATAGGCGCGCAGGTCTGTTCTGAACCCAAGTCTGCATCAACTATGCCGATTCCTGCACCAGCGTGGACGAAAGAACCAACCTCGATGAGCAAGAAGATGACCCTCCGTTTGCTGCACCACTGTCAAAGGTAGGTGAAACTTCAGAAGACAATTTATGAGTTATTTTACAACACACAAACTGAATAACATTGCTTTAAGTTAAAGAACCACCATCCCATACTGCCACTCCGAGTACTGAAGAGCCTGAGCCTAAACTTCAACTTACTTACTTACAACAGCTGACTATATGGTTTTCCCACGATTTTCCTCAAATATATAAGATATGTTACTTCTTTTATCTTGTAACTCTAATAAATGAGTAAATATTTTTTTTTTGTAATTGGGTACTTATTAATATTTCTTATTACATCAACATAATACTTATAAATCCTCAAGTCAGACCTGCAATAAAAGGCGTAGAAAGAAATTTAGGATTGGGAAGAGGGTTTGGGAGAGAGGGGGACTTGGTACTTAAATTTAGGGTTGAGAGGAGGGGTTTGAGAGGTGGGGGGTTTCATATTGATAGCGCAGAGTTGTTATTATTGAACCCCTGCATATTGATCAAATTTTTTTTTTAACATATTTGGTGTATATTTGAACAAAATAACGCAAAAAGAGAAAAATAATTTTTTTTTTGCTTAGTTTTGATTTTACAGGACCCTATTTTTATGTATATTGTCAGATACGCTGCCAGCTTGGCGACAATATTGTTTCGTATCCTACGAGATACTACGCCTGGTTAAGGATACATAAGTTTAGTGTTATCTCTGGTCAAACTGTACACTAATGACATAGACGGCACGTTAGGCAGTTTATCGGACATATAATTCTAAATCTTTTTAGCAGGAAACTCAATAACGACTCTTTTTGCATGTTGTTTTATACTACAGAACTATGGATATAGATACTGGTAAAGTATATATTTTGGTTTTGACCACAAATAACAGAAGCAGTAAAGTTAACCATATTTTCGCAATTCGCTTTAGTCAGTAAAGAGTACGCGCCTTTAATTTCAAATAATTAACTTAAAATAATTCAAATAGGTAGGAAAACTCATATTTATCAATAAAAATCAAACAAAACTTGTAATTTTATAAAAAAAGTTAAAAATACAAAATGTTGAAACAAAACTAAAACTACAATACGAATAAACAAAAAAAAAACGTAGCATTCATGTGATATAAATTTTTGGCAGAATAATAATCAAAATAGATAGAATCACTGAGAATTTACTAAAAATCAAACATAATTTCCAATTCTATAAAAAAAATTTAAATCACAGAAAGTTTATGCAGCCAGGTCTGACAAAAATTTTGTGCAGTTGGCCTACAAATAAAAATAATATTATAGTGTACGCCATTGAATTCCACGGGCGTGATTTTTTACCGAGTATTTGGTAGCGTGTCCCACCAGATACACATTTAATTTACTATGTACTTGGCAGTGTATCTCCTCAGAAACATAACATTTTAGACAGTCTCTAATTTTTTTATGTTAGTATTTTACTAAGGTTTGCATGTAGTACAATAGTATTGATATATTTCTATGTGTATGCGTACTCATATCTTATTATCGCGCCTAATTTCAAAAAAAAAAAATTTATAAACACGTGTACTCACCATTTCTCAAAATGCATCTGTTTCAAATGACATATCTCGACTAAAATGAAAGCAATTGACTTCAAACCTAAACGGCCGTTAATACAGGGTGTGGTACTTACGGTGTTGCCAACAACATTCCCAAATTTAACTATTTACTACTTACAAAAAAATTGGAAAAATTGGTATCTTGAGAGATACGACGCCAAGAAAAGGGTTAGAGGGAAAATGGAGAAATAATCAGTACATGCGTATATACTGATTTTAAATTTCGGTGCTCATTTATCGCAAAATGTGATGCTTTACAACTTTTGTTCTACGAGTTTTTCACGCAGAGTGGCTCTTTTCACATCACAGATCTCTAAAAGTGAGTTTCTTGCTAAAAATTGGCTTTTTTTCGACTGATGATAACGACCTTATAAATCGGTCCAATTTAAAAGTTAGGGAGGTTTTTACACAAAATTTTATGCTCTTTAACTTTGAATAGAACAACATTTTCCCTATGATATGAGCGGAAAACCAGAAAAATTTTTCGACCTAAAGCGGCACTGCTACGAGACAGCAAACTTCAGATTCGTGTTCAGCACCCCAAAAAACACAATTTCCTTGAAATACTTTCTGCCGCTTTCATGTTACCGAAATACTACCATTTGATCAGGCTATAATGTGTAGATTGAACAAAAATTAATAACCAATATACAAGTTATAAAAATAATTTTAAGAAACCGACTTTAAAAACATGCTGATGCCATTAAAAATTGGAGTTTAAAGTGTAGTGAACTATGATTAGTATTAGAGCAGAACACTTTAAAATTGTGTGCTATTTTAGACCAAGAGACATCAATAGGATTATCTTATTAAAGTACTTTAGTTTTAAGAGCCAACCGAACACCTCAAAAATTTATAATTAATTCTGAGCCTTTATTTGTAGTCTGTAATGTGATACTTGTTATTTTATCTATTTTTTATAGTGTTTTAAGCTCAAATGATTTTGGTAGTGGGTTAGGTTATTAAATAACTCGTATTACTTTGAACAAGAAGTTGGGCATCACTATATTTAAAACTTACTATACTTGACTATCGGTTAATGATAAAAATATAGAAAATCACTAACCATTAAGATATTATATTTGAACCAAGTTTTAGATAAGGCAGTAACAAATTGTAATTCACAGAGATTTACCAATTCAAATTTAGATGGATTATTGCATAGAAATAGACTTATCTGTTATAACAGGAGGTAGTATAAAGGAGAAAGTTGCATAGGCCTTCTTCAAAGCGACTCTAACGATACTCTTCGGGTAGCACCAAACTCTTAGGTATAAATCTTCATAAACTTAAATCTCATAAACTTCTTTAGATGTAACTCGAACTAAATCTCTTGATATAACTTGAAATAAACTTCTTAATAGAAATCCCCATAAACAGTTTTAGATAGATCTTGAATTAAACTTCTTAGAGATGACTCGATATGAACTTTAGATATAACTCGAACAGAACCGTCTAGATATAGCCAGGCTAAAAGGAAACGGTAAAAATATTAAGAAAGGAACTAGGAACTTTGCATGGGAACCAGATAAATTGTTATTCATCTATTGAGGTTATGTTTAAAATTTTAAATTTCATTTAAGAAATTCTTGTACAAAATATATATTTTCAACAAAATATCGGTATTAAAACTTACCTTATAAAATCAGACGGCCTATACGATAGATAAAATTTATTTAGTACATCGGATGACCCAGATAATTTAAAATTTAGATCAACTTATTCATTGACAGATACAAATCGAAATGAAATGGGAACTTTTGACGCAGGGCATAAACGACAAGTGACATTTGTGTAGAGATGTTGGTGTCAAAGTCCCATTTTGTGAAATTTTCAGAAAATTCCAATAAGAGCATAATTAGGGTGGAATTTTTTGGTAAACCTTCGAAAAGTATTTATTTTGAATATTTTTAAGAAGAATTTTAAAATTAACTTATACGTGCCATTCTGTATTTTTCTGCTTTTTGTTTTAATAAATATTCAGTAGTTTTTAAATGGGATTATTTTCCACCTTTTTTTATTAAACGTCTCTGTAGAGTAATGCCTTATCGTTTCACAAATTTAAAGCTCTCAATATTGTCAAGACACATAATATAACAAAGTATTCACAGTGGCAAGCATGTAAATACAATTTTATATTAGAAAATCTTTAAAACATTTTTGCTTTCGCGAGAGGTCCTGTTTGGTCTTAAGAAATTAAAATAAAATTTTAGGTTAGTAACCGCCAACTAGTAACAATTAATTTATTACAAGAAAATTATTACAGTGCTACCCACTTATATCAAAATAAAACTAATTACCAAAAAAATCTTTCTAAATAAATATAAATAATAATTGATTTACCTTCATATTTGTGGTTTTCATTTGACATGAAATTTATTACCCAAGCGATATCGCTAATATATTTCAAAAACCAAACCAAATAAATCCCAACTATAAAAAAAAATCAATTTCTACGAATGTTACCAACAAAGTCAGATATAAAAAATAATGAAGTTGTATATCTTTTCAAAGCCTTTAAAGTTTTAGTTCCACTGATACGAACACCTAATAATTCAGAAAACCGATCATAAAAAATCTAAAGGATCGAAGTGTATGCTCTCTTTCGTTCTTTGGGATCTAGATACTAAATAATTTGCTACAAAGTTATATCTTCTTTTCAAGAGGCGACGCTACGAGAAATACAAGATGTTGTTTTGTTTCGGAACAGAACAATAAACATGGCAATTGTACAAGGCCGGCTATATTTTCTTCGTACTTTTTTTTGTATTCCCCTCGGTTCTGTCTATAAAAATAATCCAGTTTGTGAGATATTCCTAGGCTATTGAATTTTAAAGCTTTTTCAAAGTTCGTTATATGATAACTAACTCGTAAATGGTTTCGGATTTCCATAAAATTTAGGGTTATCATTACTAACGTTAAAAAAAATATGACATTGCAGGAGAGTAAAATTTTATCACTTTATTTGATGTTATTAAAAAAAAAGAGTTTGATGATAATTATTTTAAAAGATTGATCAAATTTTCAATTTTCTATAAAAGTTAAAAATAGATTTTATTTTTTGGATTATTTGCGTCTTTTAAAACAATATTTTTATTTTATAAATGCCTTGTTTATTAGCCATAGGAACAGAAAACACTAGTAAGCAAAGTCGCATTTTATACTTTGCTGTACAGGATGAATCCTCAATTAATACGTTTTTAACTGTGTATAGAAATCGTTAAAATAAACAACTTTTTGAAATAAAAATAAGAAAGGTACAGAATTAAAAAAATGCAATCCATGTCAGGACTTGTGTGTTAAAATTTGGCTAAATAATAAGTCTGTTCATGTTTTTTACTTTTTTTAGTGGTGCGTGTTTTTTTGAAATACATAGTGAATTTAACTTGTTCAGTATGGTAAATTATGACATCAATGAACTTTGTGGATATTATATTACTTATTGTAATGATTTATTTATTTAAAACCAGGGGGGATATCGCGCATGGTGTCATGGCGGCGCTGACGTCATGCGTAGAGTTAGTAGAGCTGGCGCGAAATAAATATCATATGACAGATGCATTTTGCAGTAGTTTGTGAGTGGTTTATAATGATTTATAAAATACTAAGCAGATATTTGTATTATATTGTGTTGTAAACTTTGTTCTCTATGAGTGGCTTTTATAAAAAACATTGAAAAATTGCGGTACGGATGTAACAGTAACAATTAAAGGAAAGGATTCAAGAAAGATATGGTTTTTCGCTTTCCTCGACAGTAAGAGCTTAGTCAGAAGGAAGAAGTGGCCCAAGGGCGGCTCTAGCGGAGGCCCAGGAGAGCATGCCGTTCCCTAGATTAAAATTCTTAAAATCCATGAGCCCTTTTTTAAATAAAAAAATATGCTAAATAGGCAATTCTACCATCATTCCCAAGAAAATTCAGCATGGAGCAGCCCTTGCAGTGGCTTGTGACCCTGCAGATAAATTTTCGTATGTATTCCAAGCACTTTCAACCTTCCAATTATAAGAGAGATCTTAAATCAGAACTTCACATTGGTTAATTTGCAACTTGGGACTTTTAAACTGGAGACTCTACCCTTTGAAGGCTAAAAATTTCGCAATATAAGCAGAAGTAAAATTGTAAATGTCCCCAAACAAAAAGGAAAATTTCCGACTTGTACTTGATGAATAATTTAAAAAACTGTCAGCGACTAGGTCCAGAAAAAATGCAGCGACATTTTATTTTAATTTTGTATTGTAACAGTTATTCGTATTTGGTACATTTTTTATGTTTTGCATTGTATTATATGAATGTCTGCATTGTATTATATGAAAAAAAATTATTTTTTTAACTTATTTTTATTCAATTGGGTAAAATAATGATAGGTAAATAACATGAAAAACCTAATCTGGTAAAAATTTCCGGCATATCCAGATGTGAAATTGTTACCAGGATCCCCAGTTTCGAGTTGCGAAGATACCCTTTATTTTATTATCCTGGTTATAAAAACTATTCTTTAGAAATCGAATTTGTATAAACAAAATAAATCATTAAAAAAAGGGAAAACACTGTTCAAGAAAATATTTCTTTTATGTATGTATTTGCATTTATAGTTCTTTCCTTAACTATCCTATAATAATATCCATAGATATTTCATGTAATTTCTAAAATATTATCCTTAATACTCATCAAATTTCTATGTTAGCATATATTTTCCTCACACTTCGTTAGTATTTTTAAATTCGCGCCTATACAAACTCTACGCGTGACATCATGCGCGTGGCCGTCCTATTTTTGACACTGTTGATATCCTACCTTCTATTTTTTATACCATGATTTAAAACAGTTTATTTATAATTTATATACACTACATACTAATTAATTTATTTAATACAAAAGCACTATTTATATTTCTAATTTATTTAATATATTTACTTATACTAATTTATATCATATTTACTTTATCGATATTCTCACTACTATGACTCGACTTCGACTACATTTATATATAAATTGGTGTAGGCGCTAGATTATTTAGGTCCTTATCATTTATTAGACAGGCGCCTGCGGCAATTTATCGAATATACTTTTATAAAGAGTTTTAGTACATTCCCGAATAAATAATTCTGTAATAATTTGGCAATTATTTTAATTAATCTAATGAATTTACATAAAAATCTCATATAAATTTTAAAGTACTTTTATTCATTGACCTAGGGAATATTAATAACAGTTATTATAATATTAAGGTAAATTAAATATATTAGTTGATCAAAATTTGAAGAGAGCACGTCTCAATTAATATTTAAATGATTTGGGAATGAAGGGAAGAGACAGTGACTAAGTGGGCCTGACGTTACGCTGTCCTACTACTTATCGACGCCGATAAAGCGTATTTAGGGAATTTTAAAATAATGTTGAAAGTAGTGACTAAATAATAAATATCAGCCAACCGATTTTAAACTTAGTGAAATCAAAACTACGTTTCGAGCAAGGTAAGCCTTCCTCTTTCAAAATTGTGACAGTTCCCCTTTCATTTGTCAAATTATTTAGTTACATCTCTTCGTAAATTTTATAGGAAGTGATATAGGAGTTTATTTTTTTTTGACTTTGGTAGCTACAAGATCCAACGAGATTTCTGACACGTTATGCCATTTATTCTTATAGTAGTTATCGGTATTTTATTACCGTCGGCTAATTTATCGAATCAGGCGAGAACCTCAGGGTGGATCTTGTACCTCTAAAAATAGGATATTATTTAATAGTTTTTTTCATATTTAAAATTGTTACATGTTTAAATATATTGAGTTAAATATATTGACTTGTTAAACATTCACCTGTTTTTATCTTATATGTGTTACGAGTTGTTGAATTCACCCCTAGTCTAGCTAGGCTATCTAATCAAATCCAGAGTTTGATAATTGAATAATTATTCAGGTGTTCCTTCTAATTCTTAACCAATACAAACATAACTGTGGAATATATATTCCGTCCTCATCAGGTCTACCTTCCCCGTTTGTCAAAAGACACTCCGGACACTTTTGTAAAGCCCCGGCAAACCTACCCCCAAGTAAGGACTGTAGGTGCCTTTTATCAGTTTGCCGATCAATTATTTAACCCGCTCGCACCATTCATCACGGGGGAAAATCTTTTATTTTTAAATCTATTATTTTATTATTTCTCTAAGCTCTAAGGACCTTTTCCCCAGACTGTGACTGTGACAGTCGCTGCCTTCACACTTAACAGTGTACCCCCCGTTGTTGACTAGAGTCTTTTTGGTCACTACATTGTTATTTAGTGACAGTAGTTACTTTCTAAGTGACGGTGTTGTTACATTTGGTGACAGCGGTGGGAAAGAAGAAGAGGTCACCACCGTAATATCTTTGCCAGAGTTACCATCAGTACTGTTTCCAGGACTATTACGAAGTCTAAATCGTGATAGTTACTCAAACCCAGGACCGTGCCAAGGCACCCCACAATTCCACGATCTATGTCAGAGAATGTGCCGAATTCCAGGACTCCAGAATCCAAGGCTACAAAGAGACTGCTACATCCAAACCCAAATCAAGCATATCGCCAAGGGAGCTTGACATGATGTTGGGTCCATTTGCGTTTGTAGGAACCAAATCCACAGCAGAAAGAATATGAATCCAAATGAGAAAAAAGGAAACCAAAGATAATTTATATGAAATGGACTAAGGTTCAAATGAAGGAGCCATTCCCAGTAGTCAGTCAATGGTGACTTACCAGTAGCAGCCGTGTACAGCAGCCATGTACAGCAGCAGTGTACAGCAGCAGTGTACAGCAGCAGTGTACAGCAGCAGTGTACAGCAGCCGTGTACAGCAGCCATATACAGTAGCAGTCTCAAAGTAGCAAGCGAGAAAAGCAGTCCAGAGCAATAGCCTACCAGAGGGTTTAAAGCCTATTGAAAAATGGATAGACTACCGCAGCAGAAAGAACCCGTAACCTCAGTCAAAATAGTTACCAGGTTTAGCAGCCCAAGGACTAAACCAGATCGAGAAGGGACCATTCCAGGAAGGTCAAGGATCAGATGATGATGATGATATGTGACAGCCAGAGAGCAAAGGCTAACCAAGAAGACCAAAGAAGACACAACTTGTGCAGTGAAGCAAGTGTAAGGTTACCATATATATTGTAGGTAATTTTATCATTTTTCTAAATTATTTACATTAAGTGTTTTAAAAACAATTAAACAAGTAGTATTCAAAGTTTGGATATATTATCAAATAGTGCTTTATTTCCTAATTATAATTTGACTAATGTATTCTTTAGTCACTTATGTACTTATTTTAAATATACTTACATTTGTTAATTTTTTAATACTTATTATTAATCTCCCCTCCCCTTTTCGAAACCAGGCAAATATTACGAGCATTTGAGGAGCCTCGGCGTTTCTATTTCCTGAGGACTAAAAGAGTCTTAAACTAGTTGCCAAGAACAGCTCGACTATGCTATTAAGGAATACTTTTTTGTTTTTTTTTAATTTAATTTTTTTAGTATTTTTATTTTTCACAGGGGAATTGATGTTCCTTCTGGACTCTATGACCCTTTGGCTGGTGACAGTGCTGCCTTAATCCCTAAATAGTATATTAACAACAGTAGCTAAAGACCTATCAGTAATTACAAATGGTCTTTAGGCTAGTTGGTTGTTACATTTAGTGTTACATTTAGTGACAAGTGGTGGTCTTTAGGCTTTCCGGTTGTTACATTATCCAAGGAAGATATATCAGAAGAATATTTAGTTTTTAATGAAGAGAGTTTAAAAGAAAAAACGGTTTTCATAAAAGCCATATCAGAAGATATTTCGGTTTTTAAGGAAGAGATCTTACTTCCATATGAAAGAAATTGTAGCAGAAGATGCATCATCAGAAAATAGATACGTTTCTGAATCTAAACCTTCACTTTCTAGTACTTCTGTAAACCGTTCTGCCAGCTCTGATTTCTTCCCTGTCGTCACGAATTCACGTTCTTCTTACTCTCGACGTAACTCAGCCAGACAGTTATTTAGCCATTTTTGCCCACTATTTATTTACAGTTTCACTTCTTACACCAATGTAACGATATGTTTATTTAAAAATAGTTTATTTATTTGAAACACACTATTTATAATTTATATACACTACGTACTGATTTATTTAGTTATTCTTAAGCACTATTTATATTTCTAATTTATTTAACACATCTACTTATACTAATTTATGTCGCATTGATTTATACTAATTGATATCACATTTACTTTATCGATGTTCTCACTGCTATGACTCGACTTCAACTAACTGACTTCCTGTGCAACAAATCCATTTATATATAAATTGTTGTATGCCCTAGATTATTCTCGTTTTGACACTTTAATAAACAGGCGTCTCCGCCAATTTAGTGGCCTCTTTTAAATAAGCTTGACCAAATGATGAAGCAATTTCATATAGAGTAATAACTCGTCCAGGGTTGCTGCTTAAAAAGTCCTCGCATGCTCTACTGTGTGCGATTTTTAGAAGACCACATCAAGTGGCTGCATACGGTGACTTGTACGAGGATGGCATGAAAATTATCCGGCCTAACATAGAATGCAACACAATAGTGACTGAGTAAGAATTTATTTTTCTACATAGTCCCCTTATAGGGTAATACATTTGACCCAACGATGTCAAAATCGGCGTTTGTGGCTGCAATTACTTCTAAATTCGTGGAAAATTTTTTGCCAACAAGAAATTTTTTTTAGGTTTGAAAACAAATAAAAGACTGGCGAGGCTAGGTGTGGTGAATACGGAGGATGGTTTAACAGTTCAAAGCCTAGCTGATGAATTTTAGCCATTACAAGAACGGACTTGTGGCAAGGTGCATTGTCCTGATGAAAAAGAATTTTCTTTTTTGCCAAACCAGGGCGTTTTTCGCTTATATTCTGCTTAAACTAGTCCAGTAAGTCGCTGTAGTACTCGGAATTTATTGTTCTTTCCTTTTCGAGATAATCTATTAGGAGTATCCCTTTAACATCCCAACAGACCGTTGCCACGACCTTTCCAGCAGACGATACTGCCTTTACCTTCTTTGGAACTGGTTCGTCCTTTGCCGTCCACTATTTTGACTGTTGCTTAGTTTCAGTGGTATAATGATAAACGTTTTATTAACCGTGATAAATCTACTCAAAAAGTCCCCTGGGTCACGTCTAAACAGTGCCAAATTCTCCTCTGAAATGGTTAGTCGCGTGAGCTTCTGATCTGACGTGAGCAAACGCGGCACCCATCAGGCGAATAGGTTTCTCATACCTAAAACTTCACAAAAAATAAAGTTAACTCGCTCTTTTGATATGCCCACAGCCTCAGCTACCTCTTCCAATTTTAATCTGCGATCTTTTAGACTTGATTTGTGAACGGTTTGCACCATTTCTTCAGAAGTAGCCGTTTTTGGCCTGCCAGAACGCGGACCATCATCAGTGCTAGTATGACCACGTTTAAAGTCCGCTACCCAGGTTTTAACTGTGGTAAATGAAGAAGCACATTCCCCTAGTGTAGCATCTAGTTCAGCTTTTATTTCCGTCGGCGATAATCCTTTGATATGGAAATATTGTATCACCGCTCTTATCTCGTTTTTTTCCATCTTTTAAAAGTGGCGCACTTTACAAGCTTTTAAAATACCTAGGACACAAACTACTTGATGCACTCACTTTAAACTTCGAGTGTATACTGACGATAAGCAAGGCTACACAAACACGTTGGAACAGGAAAGCTAATCGGGCCTACTATAGGTTAGGCCGGAAACTTTTCATTCCATCCTCGTATGTGCAGGAAATCTAAGTGAAATTATATTGTTTTCACGACAAAGGTTGACTGCTTGTAATGTGACATAACTTGCATGGTTATTCAATAAAAGTAAAACAGGGGTTTGCTTGTTAAATAAAATGCTCCAGATAACTTATAAAGTTGTTGGCAGTGATCCAGCCACTTTTATGTGCAACACCAACAAATCCGGGAGGTGTGTTATTTCTAAAAGATGGCTGCACTCTAACCCTCCAATATATTAAAAAGGGTGGAACATACAACCCATGCAACAAACTGCAGTAACATTGGTGCCTCTTTCTGCTGATGAAACTTTTACCACCTACGCTTTGCTTTAGGAGTTATTATTTTTGCAGTTTTCATGGCCACCGTAGAAACACCTGTCTCATCAAAATTTTAAATTTGATGGAGTTTAAAAGTACTTCTTCTTTAATTAATTAAGTGCAGCAAAAAAAATATTAAATGCCTTGCGACATCAGGATATTGTAGTGACAATTTATATTAGCTCATAAACCATTCTACAAAGTCTTTACCAGTCCGTTTTTATCGATAATTAATATGTGTGGAATCTTTTGATTTTCGTCGTTATCATATATAATTCTAGCAAACTGATCTTTGATTAGACCAAATGCCCTTTTGTCTATGCTTACAATGTATTGAAATAAGATGTTTAGCTGTGACTTGGAAAACGAAAAATCTAACGACAATAAAATGATATAAAATACTTCTAGAAGTTAAAATTGCTTTGATTTTTACTTCATCTTTATTTCCTCAAGTATTTCCGCAAATTAGGCTCTGAAATAACATGTTCTTTTGCGGATAAATTAACACTTTTGTTGTTAATCCTAACAGCTCGCATTGCTGATTTCATGTTCTTCTTATTCCAGGACTGCCTACCAATTTTCCGCACTTATATTCTGTTCATGGTTTTGTTTAAACTATAAGGAAATGCTTATAATTAAAAATATTTTAGACATGGGGATAAGATGAGGAATTCGTCAACTTAGGCCCCTACACCGTTCGTCAACTTAGCCACATTTATTATTTTTCAAATTTATTAAAATTACTTTGGTTTAAATAAATGGAAAAATATAAAAACAAAGTAAAGGATACAAGAAATAGTGTATTTTCCTATGCAACAACAAATATTGCAAGAATCGAGCACGTGCACACATAATCTTGGTCAACACGAAAATTAATCTTGCAGATGCGGTTTTATATAGACCTCTAGTGGCGTACGGCCAACACACAAAACCTGTTGCAGAAGAAGTTGCAAAATTAATCGATTTACACTTGTATTTGGCGATTCGTCAACTTACCTACTTCGTCATCTTATGTCCCTTTTCCCTAGCTCAAAACGACTCAGGTCCCATAAAGAGCGTTTGAGTCCCTTTCCTGGTAATCTCGTTACTTTTTACCTCATTGTGTTCCAATAGTCAAGTGACAGTAACTGTATTTTTTTTGTCTAGCTTTTAGGACAGATTCTCATTGCACCAGTCATGCAAAAACAGGCTAGTCTTTGTATATTTGAGATATTAGCTCATATACTAGCTAAACTAGTTCTGTGTACTCCAGATTACAGCTCCAGTCTTTCTTGTTTTTTATTTTATTTTATTTATTCACGGAAAATCTCCTTTTATAAAATAATTATTATCAGTAGATATTTTAAACCTAACCTAAAGTATCACACAAAAAAGAAAAAAAAACTTGAATATATTAAATATCACAAAAAACTTGAAGCTAAAGCTAACTCGATAAGTACTCCCTCAGCTGATTTTTAAACCTAAACCAACTAACTCCCAAAAGATCAGTGTGTCTGTTAATTTAATTTCCTTGCCTTTGAAATCTGGTTAAAGAATTGTTGAGTCCGTAGTTCGTATTATGGAAGCTAATTGAAAATAATGGTTTTTGATTTTAAAGGGAAACATTTTTTGCTAGTTTCGCCCCCTGAACGGAAACCCTCTAGCGGTAGTGAAACGTACCCCTAAAATCTTAAATGGAAAGAGGGGTCGAATAATAGCTTATTTTGAAGGTATTGTTACATAGATTATGACCCCCGGGTTTTAAAACGCTGCTGTCTTTCTAGCCATGATCTTCTAACGATTTGTATTTTCTGTGAAAGCTTACCAGTTACTCGAGTAAATTCTGATACTGGGCCTCCATCCAAAACGCTCTCGGACATTTTGAAGCATCTATGGGGTGATCTGATGTTTTTGAGTGGCTTCATAAAAAATCTAACGGGCATGGATCAGGAGACCGTGGAGGCCACTCAATACTTTCTCTTTTTCCGATCCATTGACCTGGAAATGTTTGATTCAAATACTGACGAACAGTGGAATATTAAGTTGTTTGCTATGCTGGATAAATTGTATTTTCTAATAATTCCAGATACATTTCTGCGGTTAAACTCCAAAAATGCCAGCCCAAACATTCAGTTTTTCCGGATGTTGCTTATGCATACACTTCATGAAATATTCTGAGATTTGAATCTGATCAATAATTACAGTTGTGACGATTTACCGTACCATTTAGAAAAAAAGTATATACATTCGTCTGAAGAACACACGTTGAAAAGTAATTGCTAATCATGTATTACTCGTTCAGTCATAATTTTACAAAATTGTAATCGCCTATCAAAATTGTCTTTGTTAAGTTCTTTTACCAAATGTATTTTGTAGGGATGAAATTTTTTTTTTTTCAATATCATCTTGTACTCAATGTGAGTTTTTGAACAACATGTACCCTTAAATCGCCACCTCTGTAGCTTCATTTACTACAGCATTTTCCATTTATACTTTACTTTACGCCGACCAAAGAATGTCATCTGATAACAATAATTGAAAGCCATAGGAGTAAAACTAGAATTGTTACAAATACAACGTTTTTTTTTTTTTAATAACAATGTAAAAATTATGTTAAACCGGTTTTGTACTTTTGGTAAACCACTGCATGGGCTACATAGATAGTAGCGATGTAAAACTTGGGGGTTAATATTAAGTAAAAATACCTTCACCATCTTTCATTAAAGATTTTACTGATAAGTTTTTCGCTCAGGGGGTGAAAATAGCAGAAAAAAATTTCTCCCTTAAATCAAAAATTGACAGGTCCGAACGTTTTTTGGTACATGACCTGGTTTCTCCCCAGCACTACTAGAGAGCTGTATCTGACTCCAAATGAACGTTTTCTTCTAACTGTGCTTGATCGGGAGCAACTTTCAAATGTTCTCCCCCCTTCTCCCCTCAAGCATTTGCCCAATGTTCAGAGCTCTTGTCTTGATAATTGTAGACCGTTATTAGTCGTTCTTTTTTGACGTCATAGGGTTTTATACACCAAGAATAATAATAACCCCTAAGTCCAAGTTCAACACGCAACAAGTCACGGCGACTTTTTTATCACAAAAAATACAGCTTCGAACAATATTTTTTTGTGCAGCCACTTTAGAAAATGCGTTTTTCTGATCATTTTTTAGCTCAAAAAGTGCATCGTTGCCGGTCTAGATCGGAAAATTGACATAACTGCTCGGTAAAATATCTAATTTCCCGAGCTCTTATCCAATATTATTGATAACACAAATATTATGATTCCTAAATCAACGTTTAATAACTGTTCTTTGCATAACTACTCGTTCAACATATATATTAATAATAAATTAGTTAAGTTTTGTTATAAATTTTGAGCAATAAATATTCTGTTTCTATATTATTGCCAAATTATTGGTGGCAGAATAAAAAATAATGTACGCGCCACACTCAGAAAGTTTATTTACAGGGCTCGCATGCTTTCACAACTCCGTCTTCGGTGTCGCCCTGAAACTTTCATGCTCGCCTAGTAAAGTATTACTTTCTGAGCTTGACACGTAAATAACTATATCGAAGCATCCTGTCGATATACCAACTTGGGCCACGACAGCTTCTTCATTTCACTTATTGGCAATTTTAGTCAACGTTGTGCTATAGGTGCTCCGCACCCAGTTTAAAACTGCTCTGGGTGCTTGCGCACCCAGAGCCCCGAGGATTTGGCGCCTATGAATACATCCCCATCTTTTTGTAACAACCAAAAATATTTTTGATGAGATAATATTGGTCATCAAAATTTCCTGAAACTAGTTGCAGTTAATTTTCTATTATATTAGTAATAGTGGAATGTGTTACAGATTATAATTTTTATTCGTCTTATATGTTTACCAATGTAAACAGATTAAAATATTAAAAATTGTAATGGGAATGTCTAATGCCTCTATACACTTAATTCACTCATATCGCTGCATATAAACATGAATATATAGAGTAAAAAACAATCACATATGTAAATAGTCTGCACCTGCATTGATTCCTGACACAATATCAAAAACAATTATGGAATGATAAAATTGCAGATAAGCGAAATATTTTTTTAATAAAACCACAGACACACATTTACATGATTTTAAAATGAAAATAGGTTACATATTCTCAATCATATATACACTGAGGAGAGAAGTTTACATAAATATCTAGGTTAGTGCAGTTAAATATATATTTTTCCGTAAAGTGCATCGAAATAAGATATTAACATTTTTAATAAATCCAGAGATGGCCTTACTGAAATGTTATAATAATATTTAGGTGTATATTTCAGGTACATCTTTATTTTCTGCTTAATACAGGTTGTATTAATAGATTTCTATAATATGTAATTACGTCAGTAGTTACCTGTAAGTACGCCAATTATATGCTTTCCTCTAAGTTCACTTTAAGACATCTTATGCTACCTCGCCATTTGCTGTAATACCAATGATGACTAATTTATTCTTCACGTTCAAATATGATGTATTCCATTATTTCTTCTGTACGGTTTTTCTCATCATTCTAGTATTTAGCAACCTTGCAGTGACCTGTCAGTATCCCAACTATTTTTCTAATTTTCTGCAATTTTCCAATCCAAATTAATACTGAACTGACAGAGTATCTAAGCGAGAGCAGAATATACCAAGGTCACTCTTGAGTGAGTACCAGAACAAAAAGCAGGAAACTGAAAAACTGTAAATGTACTCTAGTCCTGCTCTGAACTTCCTCATATCATTTATACCAACATTTTTAGAGGATTCATCAGATAGCAGAAAAAACCAATTGCTAAAACTAAGCAGCAAAGAACTTAAAACCATGATACGGGACACTAAAAATTGAAATAAGAACACTACCTGAACCTTAAATGGGAATAAAAATGTATGTCAGGAATATCCTTAAATATATCAATGGTATTTACCCGACGGGATAGATCTGTAGATGTGGTGGCCTTTCAACTACACCCTAATTCTGATTTTATCCTTTTTTTTTTGTTTCCAGATTGGATGAGTACATTTTCCAATGGTTTGAATATTGAAAGTTCATCCACTCTTTTATTTAGAACCAAATCACCCATAAAGTGATATCATGTTTTATGTTGGCAAGGTATATAATAATGGTTTTATGGTTTGGAATTTAAATGGTTTAATTTCAATGCTTTTATGGTTCCTGGTTATAATATGCTATATTGTTGAATTTACTGAGGTATTTCATAACTATATTCTTCTCATTTAAGTTGCCCACAATTTCTTGGGTCTTGGAACACAAAGAAGTGTTAACCAATCTTTGTTTTTTAAATTTATATCTTTTAGTAAGCAGTTCCATTACTTGTTGTTTGAGCCCTGTCATACTGTTTTTCATGCGTGGCGGTCCCCTTTAGTCCAGTCTTCAGTGGGTTAGAAGTTTTAAAACTGTAGAAAAAAAAATAATTTTAAAAATTAAAAGTATATTAAATTAAAATAAATAAAAAGAAGAAAACAGTAGGACCAATGGTGCCTAATTTGTTCTTCACGTTCAAATATGATGTTTTCCATTATTTTCTGTGTAGATATGATTTGTCTTGATGGATTCCCATCATTTTAGTGTTTACGAACCTTTCAATGACCTGTCAGTATGTCAACTATTTCCCTGAATATCTTTTATCCAATCAAAATTGATATTAAACTTCCAGAATGTCTAGGCGATGGGATATAAATTGGGGGCCTAAATCTTCAGTTCATAGTAGACTTTGTATTTTAACCTTTTCTACAAATCTGTGTATCGTATCGTCAAGTTTTATATAGTATCTGCATTTTCTACTAGTTTCGGTGTTTATTTATACATATTTTTACATATTTACACATATTTATCTACACATATTTATTATTTTGCTAGTGATATATCTATATATCCATTATATACTGATAAAAGTGTATAGTTTTTGGATTTTACCTAAAGTTGATTTTTGTACCTATTGAGTAAAAAATTTTTTTGGTTAGTGATAAAACTTTGTACCTTTAATTAATTAAATATATTGCTTTTTACATTTATCTGAAGATGATGATAATGAAGTCATACCTAACGTTAATAACGATACCTCTTACAGTGAATAATATATTCTACAATTGTCTTGATGTCTATACCGTTCCTTTTAATAAGTTAAAATATTACTAAATTTTTCATATCTAATGTCAGACCAGAATATATCAAGCTTTTTATTCTGCTATTACCTACTCGACCAAGTGATACAGTCTGTAGTCAATTGTTTCCTTTACACCAATGGAATATATACTGTCAGGCCAGAATATATCAAGCTTTTTATTCTGCTATTACCTACTCGACCAAGTGATACAGTCTGTAGTCAATTGTTTCCTTTACATTAATGGAATATATAATGTCAGGCCAGAATAATAAAAGCTACTGTCAGGCCAGAATATTATATCAAGCTTTTTATTCTGCTATTACCTACTCGACCAAGTTATACAGTCTGTAGTCAATTGTTTCCTTTAACACCATTGGAATATTTATGAGTCAGACCAGACATTACCTTCAAACTTTTAACTGTCTGCTACTGCTTATTTTTTAAAGCAATACTGTCTGTAACAGCTACCTTAAATTTTGGTAATATATATTAGATTTTTTCTTTTTTTCTCTTGACTGGTAGTAAAATTATTTAATATTGTTATTAAATTTGAGTAATATTTTAATTTGTTTGAACATTACCTTTCCCTTAAATTCAGTATTAAAAATACCTAAGTTGACTTTGAACTATATTATCTAGCATTTCATGTTTTTTTTTATATAGTTAAGTACCTCACAATTGCATAACTAATTTATTTCGAACCAATTTAAATTATATTTTAATACAAGTACTAAAAGTTTGTATATCTTTATTCTTTTTTCATTTATAATTTGAGAATTTATGCTTTTAGCAATATCTTTTGATACCTCTGTTTTCACTTTATATTGAAAATAATTTAGTTGAGTATTGCAAAATTTCATATTTGCGTTAACTTTAGGTTAACAGATATCTTGCATTACTTTATTTTTTTTTACCTAACTTTGCTACTTTGTATTTACCTTTGCTGATTTTCACTGAGAAAAGTGACAGCATTACGAAGATGTTTCGTATCCCTTGCCTGATGTACTCACTGATGTGTGTACATTATTTATCTTGATTTTCATAATTTATCTTGTATAATATTATTATATATCTTTATTCACTAGTTGAGTGAATGTTTTATTTATCGTTTAATAAAATTATACTTACCTTTAGTACATAATGTACTATGTTTTTTTAATATCAAGATAGTTACTTTTGATTTGAAATGGTTCACCTTTATTTAGTTATCATATATGCAAATATAGTTCAATGATCATTCTTTCTAGTTACCTTACGTAACCTTACCTACCTTTATTTACCTTCATTTACTTTTATCTTATCTATCCCTGATTGTGACTTTTGTATGGTATAATAGTGCAGATTTAAATTTAAGATCAATTTTTTGTGATTTTTGTATGGTTCTAAGAGTGCAGATTTAAATTTAGAATCTATTTTTCATTTTAATCAAAATTTTCTTAAACAAACACTTAAAAGCTAAAGTAGTAAATCTTATTTTAAGTTATAAATCTTTAGTCTTTAAGGGCTACACTCAAAATTTCAATTGTCTTCATTTTAATAATAGGTCTTAGTTTGTAAGTTCAACAACCACTTCCTTTTTTTGGGGAGCATCACTAAATAACCAAAGATGTGTCCCAAGTCTCTTTTTCTATGTATTTAAAATCAATTTGTTTTAATAAGCACTCAAAAACTAAAGTTGTAAATCTTTAGTCTTTAAGGGCTACAGTAAACATTTCAATTGTTTTCTAATTTTTTTTTAAGTATTAAGTCTAAGTTGTAAGTTTATCAGCCTCTTCCTATTTTAAAAGCTTTACTAAATAACTAAAAATGTTCAGTTTGTTTTTCTCTTTTTTGTTACACATGAATACTTAGTAATCTGAGTATTTACTATTCTCTACCTTACCTTTATCTTATATACGTATGGTTTATACCAGTACAATTTTTTCAGTTTAATGATTTAACTTTAATTTGAACTTTATCTTACCGATGCATGATTGTAATTTTTATGTGGGTTAAGTTTGTATAAGAACAAACATGTATATATTATATAATGCTTATTTACTAATTTTCTTATCTCTATATACTAATCTAATAGGAAGTATATATTTTCTTATTTTTTTTATTAATTTTTTTTTACAGCGATATCTTGTGTTATTCATTGTTTGATGTTGTATGATCATTGTTTATTTATTTTTTTTTGCAATTTTTATTTTCTTCTACGGTAATTGGTCTAGCAGTGGTATTTGGAGTGGAATGATTTTTAAAGGACCTTTTCTTGCAGTGACCTTTGATTACTGTGGATATCGGCGGGCAATACTCTTGAAAAGTAATCCATTGATCGTTTCACCTCTTGTATCATTCTAGCTAGTTGCAATAAATGGAGAAAATTCAAATTAAAATTAAAAAAAATTTTTACCCGGAGGTAGTGGGGTGTAACGGTTAAAACCGTTTTCGTTATTTGACCCAGACCCGTTTTCGTTATTTTGAAACCAACATCTCTACACAAACGTCATTTGTCGTGTATGTCTTGTGTCAAAACTTGGATTGTCATTTCATTTTTATCCGTCAACAAGCAAGTTGAATTATTGAATTTTAATTTGAACTTTATCTAGGACATGCGATGTACTAGTTATCTTAAATATTTTTAATGATCGTCTGTTTTTCAAAAAGGTAAGTTTCCTACCGATATTTTGTTGAAAATATATATTTAGTACAAGAATTTCTTTATTAAAATGTCAAATTTGAAACATAACCTTAACACATTGAAAAACACATGATCGCATGTTTTATACAATTTCATATATTATTTTCTTTGAAATAGATAATATGCTTTACTATATTTAAATAAGTTAAATAAGACTTTTTCTTTTCCTATTAAATTTGGTCACTGTGAAGCTATAATTTAAATTATGCATTTGATAGTAAAAAGCATCTTATCTGTTCCTATATAAATTCTCCCTAATTCCTTTCTTTATATTTTTACCTTTTCCCTTGTAGCCTTGCTGTATATAGATGGTCCTAAAGAAATCCTATAGAAGTTATATAGATGGTTTCAATAGAAGTCGATAAAAATTATATAGATGGTTCAGATGTTCAATAGTAGCTGTATCTACATGAATTTTGGAAGATGTTAAGAAATTCGGAAGAACGTAGAATACATCAAGAAGTTTAGTTCAACCACCGAGAGAAGTTAACGAGATTTAACACTACCTTTGTAAATTTAACAAGAAGGCCTCTACAGTTACTCCTTACATGTTACCTGTTATACCACAGATAAGTCAATAAATCATTTAAATTTGAATAATTAAGTCTCTGTGAATTAGAATTTGTCGCTACCTTATTTAATTATAATATCATAAAGATTAGTGATTTTCTATATTTTCATCACTGATCGATTGTCAAGTCTAGAGAGTTTTAAATATAGTGGCGTCCAGCATTCTTTTTCAAAGTCATATGAGTTGTTTAATAACCTGACCCACTCCCCAAAATCGTAGAGCTTAAAACACTATAAAAATTGATAAAATAATAAGATCTTATTACATCTATCTTATTCAGATAGATTTGTGGATACTATCCGTTTCTTATGTTTGTCCTAATTTTGAATGTGTATTTACTTTTTTATTTAAAACTGAACAACCCATAAAGTCATATCTCGTTATATGTCGGCAAGGTTTTTATGGTGTAAGGATTTGTAATTTACATGGTTCGATTTTAAAGCATTTGTGGTTCCTGGCTATATCCGGCTTGATTTTGGAACAGATGAGTCCTGACCAATATTTTGATTGAAGTTCTTCCTTTCCCTAACTTTATATCTCATAATACTCTGCCATTAAATCTAATGCTGGTTTTTGAGCCATTAGTGTAACGTAGCATACTATTTTTCATGCGTGATTGTTCTCGTTATTCCAGTCTTCTCTATTGCTGAGATCAACAAAAAACAGTTGAAAATATTTTCTTATTTTGCTAGGTTTCTAACTATAGAAAAAAGAGAAAAATTGAATTTAAAAATACAAAGTTAATTAAATTAGAGGAAAATATTTCCAAACTCAAATATATTCAAAATGTAAATAAATAGAAAAATAACAGTAGAGGTTAAAAAAAAATATTTTAAAACTTGCTTTGTTTTACTTATTTAGCAGACCGTCATAAGCTGTAGACTGGTACATCTCTGTGACGGTTTTTATATGTTCTAAATAGTTAGATTTTAATAAAATTTCTAAAAATAAATAACATTCGTAAAAAAAAGTTAATCTTCTGACTCTGATTGCTGTCAATATTCAAGGATTTAGATAATATACAATTCTCACTCAATTTGATATTATGTAGGGCCGTCCCTGTTCGGACAAATCTAAGGCGTTGAAGTAGGAATACAAATAAATATTTATAAATTAATATTAAGCCGATTACGTTCTTGCAAAGCGGCAATAAAAGATTTTTATTAAATTTTAATAACAGTGTAATAAGGAGGTACCGTGTGATTTATTTCCCGTAGTAAAGTTGGTAATTCATATTACAAAATGTTTTAATATTAATGTTTTGAAAGGTACGGGTATGGTACGTTGCATTGAACTTTCCATATTCGGATTTCATTCATTATTGTCCATATGTCCATATTATTGATTTGGTTTGTTTTTCACGCTGCCATTCTGCATAAGTTTCGACCTTTATAATTCATAAAATGTGTCATTGAATTCAAGTATGACCCATCAAAGTAATTCAATTAATAAGTAATCTAATTTTGACATATTAAGTGACGGTTTTGTAATCGCAACAAGTGTCAAAATGATCTACTTTCAGCAGCCAGTTGCATAATGTTGAACATTATGAAACAAAAAAGGCTTTCAAAATTATATTAGAAAAGTATATTTCTTACTGCCAGTTAATGTTTGTTTAATAACTTTATCCAGTTACAACTATTATTGTAGCTAACGGTGATTTACAGGAAAGTACACCATTTACTTTGCAGCATGGCAACAGTGTAATAGTGTAAAGCAGGAAACGTAGTTGTACGAGTTGGTAGCAATAGACAAATGCGGGGTCAGTAACATCCTCTAAGATACATACTACCATTCCTTTACCGTCTTTCCCTCAGACCCGATCCCTGGAATACGCATCCGTTTCCTTTTTAAACAATCCCCACTTAATTTTTTCTCGAAGGATAAACCGTAAATATTTATTTCTAACTATTGGTCTTCATCAGTAAAAGTTGTATTTAATTTAAAATTTTCAATTAACGTCACTATGGAGGCAACCAGAAGTGATCCGTCCTGTCCTAGCTCAAAGATATTAAACAACGAAAGAAAAATTTTTTAGTGCATTTTAAGCAAAAATATAAGAATTGTGGACAATCTGGCGCAAAAAGATGAAAGAAAACAGTAGAAATGTAGTTCTGATGTTTGCTCTTCGTCAGTAGCGAAACCCCGAAAGTAATATATGTTTTAATAAATATAATTTTGGTAACAAACAAAGAAAAACAAATACAGAACAATCACTAGTCGTACCAGCCAATTTCGATCAGTTCAATCCATCTATGATCCCTTAAGTCACTCTCTGTCTACGCTGGTTTTTTTCCAATACTCTCCAGTTTACAATCTTCTAGTTCTAGACGTAGCTCGGTCACTTTTAAATCATAAAGTTTTTTAGCCATTTTTGTTCACTATTTATTAAGTATCCCTCTTCTGACACCAATTTAACGTCATTTATTTTAAACAGTTTATTATTTAATTTATTTTACACATATTCACCAATTTATTTACACTCAATAAGAATTTGTCTTAAATGCCAATTTTCTATACTTTAACAAAATATATCTTAACATTGACAAGGGGGGTAGCCATGTGTGAGTTGAAGTAATTTTAAGGTGAAGGGGGGAGAAAAAGTCCTTTATATCTCACAAGGAAAAGACCGGTTTCGAAGTAACATCACTTCATCTTCAGGCTCGCCTAGTGTAAGGTGTGTTGACTTTGAGCCCACAATATATAAAATAGTAAAAAATAGAAAAACTCACCATACTCTCCATCCACTAGGGAATACTACAGACAAGTTTCATCAAAACGTGGGGGATGAAATAAATTGTAAAACAAAACAATGTTACAAGTTATAAAAGTTAAAAAATATTTGAAAAACAAATATTAGTCGATATAAAACAGTTAAAAATTTTAAAATATTCAAGACGATACAAAACAAATTACATACATTAAACAGATTAAAAGATAAGGCCTATTTTAAGCAAACATTGCTGTTTTTTATATATATATATAAAGGACTTTTTCTCCCCCCTTCACCTTAAAATATATCTTAACACATCGTTCTCTCGCTATAACATGAGCCATAATATAGAGAATTTGCAATTTTTTAAACTCCACCTGACTCTCTATATTTCTCCTCGTTGTTCTAGTATATTCCAGAATGATTTAGTCCGGCGGTTGACCACCATAGCGTCCCTATAGAGGGGAATTCGTGGTTCAATTGGATATTCATGGTAATCGGAAAAGTGTGACTAAATAAGGCTACCTAATTTTCAACGGACTACCGGGAAGCAATAAAAGAGGTAACGATTATACAATGGAACTTATTCCATTGTTTATGCAGCACAAAAGGGTGACTACGGCAAAATTATTCCGTCGCCTTGATGAGCTGCAAGATACAATAGCACTCATCCAGGAACCCTGGATAATAAAAACCAAAATTTTAGGTCTTAAATATCTAAATGGTTGTTAGCTTTCCTAGTAACCAACAACCTAGGAAATACAAAGCCCACTTAATGGCACACCTTTTCACCTTCGATTTATCTGCAGTTAAGATGGAATACGCCATTAAAAGGGAAAAAGAACGTTAATCATGGCATTTGAATACCTTCCCTCCGACGCAACCTAGCAAAGAGATGGAGAATCTAATTAAATACTGCCTGGAACAGAAGTTGGGGCAGTAAGGATAACATCGCTAGGACTAAGTCACTTTATGATTATATAATTACCAAAAATCTTTGTATTTTAAATAAAGGTACCACGCCAACATTTTTAAACTCTCGCAGTCAAACACTAATAGATATCACTTTATCTACAACTGGTATCTATAAATCAATTCTAAACTGGCAAGTGTCTGATAACATTTCGATGTCAGACCACCGCTGGTTAACATTCAAAATAAACTTGATGTTGCCAACCTCCACGCTATCTCGGAACCCTAGGAAGACGGACAGGGCAACCTATGCCCACCTTCTCTAAGGGGCTCTGGGAGAGATGGAGGCCGAAACACCAAAGAATAATACTGCTTTAAAAAAGTACACGAACACTATCCAACGCACAATTAACAATGCCTACAAGAAATACTGTCTTCTTAGGCTGGTCCAACACGATCAGACGACCACCGCATAGTGGTGTCACGAGTTGGATCACCTCAGGAAGATGGCTAGGAAATCTTTTAATAAGGCAAGAACC
The DNA here is from genome assembly GCA_927349885.1 of Psylliodes chrysocephalus. Taxonomy (NCBI): domain Eukaryota; kingdom Metazoa; phylum Arthropoda; class Insecta; order Coleoptera; family Chrysomelidae; genus Psylliodes; species Psylliodes chrysocephalus. The sequence goes on from OV651813.1 coordinate 43,982,389, forward strand.
ACAAAACTCAAAGAGGACTGGGATACTTACAAATCTCACCTGAGAATACAAAAAAATTGTCAGACAAAAACAGAGAAATGCATGGAGACCCTACTGCGAAGAAATCGAAGATTTCCCGCAGGCAGCGAGGCTTTAAAAAGCTCTCTCAAAAGATCCACACCGCTAATCAAAGAAGATGGCACGAAAACTGTCAACCTCGAAAATAGCATCAAACTTCTGCTGTCAACACACTTTCCTGACTCAGTCATCACAGACGTGGCGGACTGGGCAAAGGAAGAATACAATCCATCTGTCTATGATTGGCAAACTACCAAACACATTGTAGGCGATGAAAAATTTAGATGGAAAATATCCAGCTTCTCTCCATTTAAATCGCCAGGACCTGACGGTATCTATCCAGCCATACTTCAGTGGGGTCTAGAAGAACTCACACCGCACCTGGTGGGTATATTCAGATCCTCGTTGGCTCTTAAGGTATATCCCCCAAAAATGGAGAGAGGTAAAAGTGTATTTATACCCTAACCTGGAAGAATGGATTACACTGTCCCAAAAACATACCGACAAATTAGTCTGACATCGTTTTCCAGGAAGACATTGGAAAGGCTATCCGAAAGGTACATAAGGGATGCGGTAATTACAACAACACTACTACACCCAAACCAACATGCATACGCCCCAGGCAGATCTACTGATTTAGGCCTTCATCTAGTTGTTGGCTGGATAGAAAGATCCCTGGACCATAAGGAGTCCGCCTTGGGTATTTTCATAGACATAGAAGGTGCTTTTGATAAAACCACCTTCCCAAAGATAATACACTCACTAATCAATGTTCCACAAACGGTTAGTGGGTGGATACATAGCATGCTCTCAAACATAAAGAAGATATGAATATAAAAGGCTTCGTTGCGAGGGGATGTCCACAGGGAGGGGTGTTATCACCTCTACTCTGGAATATGGTCCTTGGCACCCTCATCAGCCGCCTCAATAATGACCTGGTCATTCTGCAAACAGAGAATTTTGAGAACATACTCTGCGAAAGAATGCAAGAAGCTTTAAAAATTATAGAACAGTGGTGCAAAGACCATTCACTGTCTATCAATTCTAAGAAGACAGAAATGGTCCGTTTCACAAGGAAAAGGTTGAAAATGGAATTAGAACCTCCAGAACTCCTAAACACAAAACTAAACTTTGCAACAGAGGTGAAGTATCTAGGTCTCACCTTTGACAGTAAGTTAACATGGAACTCGCATTTAGAAAACAGCGTTAAAAGAGCATACATTGCTTATGAACAAGGCCGCCGAGCCGTGGGGCTCACCTAGGGTTTTTCATCCAGAATCGTCGTATGGACACAGCTATCATAAGGCCTATGCTAACATACGGTGCAGTTGTCTGGGTACCGAAAACTCAAAAATTAACAGCTATCCGTAAATTAGAACAAATTCAAAGAACAGCATGTCCCAACATAACAGGAGCCATAAAAACAACACCGACTAGAGCCAAGGAAGGCATTCTAAGTCTCACACTCCTTGATATTGCTCTGACGACAATGACATGTCAGAAATATATCTTTTATAAGCCATATAAAGTTATAATAGAACAAATAAAAGTGCCGGAAGTGGCAGGTACGATTCATATCTACACCGACGGTTCTAAAACAAAACAAGGTTCAGGATATGGAATATACTCCAGATTATTTAAACCTAAACATAAAATGGGCTGTGAGCAATACTGCCAGTATAGTTTAAACAGAGCTAACAGGGATTCTTATAGCAGCAAAAGAAATAACCAGAAATAATATCACTGGAAGGAACATGCTCATCTATACAGATAGCACGATTTTTTCAAGGTTAGTACTAGAATGTCACGAAGCTTTGGCCGAAGTATCCATCAACAACGTGGTCACCCTAAGATGGATCAAAGGGCACGCCACATCTAAAGGTAACCGTCTTGCTGATTCACTAGCCAAGAAAGCAGCCAACCAAATACTTTTTGGACCTGGCCCTTCTATTGGCCTGACAAAATCGATAGTGAGAGACCTAATCAAAGAACATTCCCCTGTGAAATTCAAGGAATGATGGGATAAAACAAGAAACTGCAGGGAGCTCTTAAGTTATCCTGACAACACTGCAGCAAACAAATACTTGACTATGACTAGACAAAATCTGCGCCTAGTCACAGGCATTCTGACTGGTCATTGTCAAGTACGAAAGCATATTCATATCATGGGGCTGTCAGAATCCGCACTCTGCAGAGGGTGCAAACAGGAAGATGAGACCATCGAGCATATTCTTTACGGTCGCTTAATGCTCTCATTTATTTGAAGATTTTTGTTCGGCGAGTATCGACTAACACCAGCCGATATAAGAGAAGCACCTCTTGGCGACGTTGTCAACTACATTAAATCTGTAGGCTGGCTCACGAGCAAGGATGCCTATCTTCTTAGAAGGATGCACAATGGGCCTAATGAGGCCTAATGCCGTGGAGTAACTTACCCTCTACACGTTACAGATACAGAGAAAGCAGAGAGGGACTTAGGGGATTAGAGTATTAGATCAGGAGCAGGACCGGTCGAAAATTACTTGCACCACATTAATATAATCTGTAATATACAACGAATGAAAAGTTTTTTTAATAATTGCAAAATTAGGTGAAACAATAATCAATAAAGGATAATTAGAAATCAAAAATAGAAGGTGAAGAATCAGAAATTAAATAAAGGGGTCTTCCTCCGCAAAAGCTGAATGGATAGAATAGAAGAAATCAAAAGGAGGAGTATAAAAATATTATAAATAGCAGATAATGAGGTAATATTTTTAAAACAAGTCACCAGATATCATTCGTGTACCGTGAGGTCTGTGATTCAATCTGTCAAAAAACTTTGTAATTTGAAAAAATGTTTATTAGTATCATTGTTTAAAGCAAAAATTACACCAACTCTAAATCATGGAAAATAGTATTAGTATTACTTATGTGCATAATATTAAAAAATTATTCCAGTAGCAGTATGTCACTGGAACGTTTCATTACAAAAGTAAACGTTCCTACGCTGTGCATAGGCGGTTAAATATCTGTCCCAAAGATGCAAACAAGCGGAAACAATTAGTTAAAATATAACAAAAGGATACAGGTTTCACTGATTAAACCTTTTTATGCATAGTGGGTAGTAACTGAAATACTTAACTGGTTAAACATTAGGGGCCGATTCCACCGTTATGTTAAAGTTTAAATTACTAAGCGAAGTTTAAAATGACAATTTTACACTAACAATGTCATTTTAATCTTTGCTTAACACAACGGTGGAATCGGCCTTATGTCAAACAAAAATGTCTGTCAATAATATATATCTAACAAAACGTTTTAAACGGATTCTTATCGAAAGTATCCCTATATCGGAAATCGTACAGTAAAAGAAACGACTTTGGGACGCCATGAATCGTCATCTCAATATTCATATTATTCATGATTTCCTTGTAAACTTTCTATGGCACAGCATGAATGTGCTACCGAAAAAAAATTCTCGACATACCTCAGCGTTTGCTGTCAATAAACTAATTTGACATTTCCCGTAAATTTCTCATATACTCGTTGAATTTATGGATGCATGTGAATGTTTTGTTGTTGTTCGTTTTTTGTTATGGTGGTCTTAGTCTTGGTCGTTTGAAACAATACAAAAGAGAGACGACGTTCGGCGACCCGGCGACAATGGCGGAGCATTTCGTGCAGTGGCCAAGGAGGCCGGGTCGACAGCGTGACTTTGACTCGTGATATCCACGAATCGGCCATCTCAACTTCAGCTAACCAACCTCCTCCACCGGACTTGATGATATACAAGGTGAATGAAACATAAGCTATACAAGCAATAATTAGTTTGTCACACTTGCTTGAGAAAGTCCATAATAAAGTTTGTCCAGTAGCCCAAGTCAAAATGTTATTTTATAGAAACAGAACTAGACAAAAAACTCTCTATAAAACGGTATATAAATATCTACTGTTTCCAAACCATTGTCATTATTAGTCAATGCCATATTCACTAACAGTTATTGCAGTAATTTAATAAGTAAGCATTCCAGTCCAGCTAGCACAAAAGCATCCCATCTATGTTAATAAGCTGCAATTTTAGGCTCTTTAAGCTCGCATGCAATATATTACCCTAATATCCCTGCAACCGCCAAATGTTCGCAACAGCAAGACTTTTATACCACATCTCACTGAGGTTACAAAGTGAAGTTCGAAAAACATCACACTAGCACTTTTATGGTACTTACCCCGAAAGTTACTCTGAAACATTCTATAGATGGTATAATGTGAATTAGTTCTACAGCATTATACTTGGTACCAATATTGCAAAGGTTTACTAGAAGCTTAAACGGTGGACGATTGTACAAAAGAATATTTATATGAGGCATTTCATGCAGAATTTTGAAAGTGAAGAAAAAATTAGCCTTGAATGTTTAAAATATATCACACAGTATGTAGCATATAAATTTAAAAACAAATATTCTCATGGGAAACTATCGAAATTTACAAATAATAAATAATTAGGTATCATTAGGAACTGCCGGTTTTGTGATTATTGTTATAAGTAAATTAAAAAGTAGACAATGTTTTTTCAAATGTTCTAATCACCCTGTACATCCAAAAATAATAATCCAAATAAAAATTCTAAATCTGTTGTACTTTTCATACTGTCACAAATTACAATTAATAATTTTTTCCAAATTCTGTATCTTTATATATTCATATTTAATAATTAATTAATTCATAATAGGATAGTTACCTTTATTTCAAATTCCAGTAGTACGAGCCCTAACACAAAAATGTTCGGACATCTACTGATTTTTCGTAAAAGTTTGAAAATTTCCTTAAGGGATTCAATATCATGTTTTACATCATATTTATGATATTGTTTTCAAATAAACTGATATTGATCAATAAAACTATGCTAATGTTGATAATAATGCATATTTATTGACACATAAAGGTTCGGACAAATCACATAAATAGCTGGTTGCATCTCCCTTTGCCTTAATAACAGCTTTTATTCTATCAGGATAGTTTTAACAAGCTTTTCGCAATCTTCCGCGGTAAAAGAATCCCAAATATTTTGCAATTTTACCCGCAAATCAGAAATGTTGTGCTGTGGATCATTTCTTAATTGCTGCTTCATCTTGTGGCATACAGTTTCGATTATATTTAGATCAGAGCTGCTGGAGGGCCAGTCAAGGACGGAAAAATATTGTTGTCCTGCAGCCACTTTCTTGTGGTCTTGGCTGTATGGCAGGAGGCGCCATATTGTTGAAAAGTAAAGTTTCCATCAGTTTTTAAGAATGTTCTGATATTTTTCTGCGTTTACAATTCCGTCTATAAAGTGCAGTTTTCCAACACTGAAAGCAGACAAGCTTCCCCATACCATAACACCTGATGGAAATTTTATTTTTTTCTTTAGGCAGTCTTTGTGAAAGGCTTTATTTTTGTTTCTTATAACACGTGATCGATGGTCACCCACGCAAACATCAAATTTTGATTCATCGCTAAAAATGATTCTTTTCCAGTCTTCAAAAGTTCACATTGCCCGTTCCTTTGCCCACGCTAATCGTCTTTTCTTTTGTTTTTTCGTCAGCAACGGCTTTTCTTTTGCCTAAACCAATGATTTCACTGCATAAATATGGGATTTTCCTTAAACGTAACCTACGAACCTCATAAAAATGTAAACCAGACTTATGGATCCAGCGACGACACGTTTCTCGTGAAACATTTCCAATTATTTATTTATTCCATTTTGCTGTTATTTCCCTTACATTACTTCGGTGATCAGTTTTATAAATCCGAACAAGAGATCTTTGCATTCGGGAAGTGACTTTGCGTGACCGACCAGCACCATGTCTTGAAATTTGAGTTGAACCCGTTTCTCCATATTTTTTCACAATATCTGACACCGTGGACTTTGCGACATTTATTTGTTTAGCAATATCCCAAAAGGTTTTTCCTTGGTTAAACAGTTTTACTATTAATTCTCTAATTGCACCATTTGTTGCTTTACCACGCGACATTTTGGAGCCAATTGATAATCGAATTAATTCTCAAGTTAAAATATCAAAATAGAAACATTTTTTTTGTTTCCATGGCTTGCTATTATTTGTTTTACTAACGTGTCCGAATATTTATGTGTCAGCAAATATTGCATTAGTTTAGTTTTATTAATCAATATTAGTTTATTTGGAAACAATTTCATAAATATGATGTAAACAATACATATTATGTCTTATAAATGAAAAACATATGATATTGAATCCCTTAAGGAAATTTTCAAACTTTTTCGCATAATCAGTTAATGTCCGAACATTTTGATGTTAGGGCTCGTATAATAATTTTGTAACAAAATACTAAACAATTCTCAATTTTTATATTTCCTTTCATGTTTAACAATAACAAAATTTGCTAATTTTGCTGGTTTCACAAACTGTGGAAACTACAAATCAAATATCGTTAGTTTTATTAACTTGTTGAATATGCAAAATCAGCAAATGAGTCTTGAAGGTAAATGATCTAACAAACAGGAGGCAGTCAGGAAAGCAGCGTTACCAGGTCTAGGGATTTATCCCGAATCTAGGGATTTTTGATGTACGGCAGGGATAAAGGGATTTTGATCCAAGATCTAGGGACAATTCAACAAAAACGATTTTATCCGATGACAAAATAAAAAAAAATATTTTATTTCCCTTTAATAAATGTTGAGAAATAAAACATTGCTTTCAATGCTTTCGCAATCTAATTTTACGTTTTTTAAGAATGGACGCCGCCATCTATTTGGAATTGATTGCAACTTTAAATAAATAAATAGTAGATTTCATATTTGGGCCCAGTTGTTTTTTAAGAATGGACGCTGCCATCTATTTGGAATTGCTTGCAGCTATAAAGAAATAGTAGATTTTAAATTTGGGCACAGTTATTTTTTAAAACGACATTGGCGTTACCATTTCGGGGATTTACACGAAATACCGGGAAAACCCCTATTTGGCGACCTTCACAAAAGAACCTGTAAATTCCCGTATTTGTAAAAGATCTTGTTGCGTTGTAGGTTGTCGTAAACTTTGTGATTGGTCTTATTACTTCATTTAATTTTTTAAGTAAATTATTTTTGTAAGTTTTAAGTGACAAACCGTTAAAATAAGGTATGTAGTAAATTATTCATATTTATATTAGACTCTTAGAAATAAGTATTTACATAATAATTATTTATTTCTTAGGAAAATTAAAATGACTTCCAAACCCTCTAGTTCTAGAGAGGTTAAAGAGTATATATCAACATCATCATCTTCTTCTGAGGAGGTTACACTGCAAGGAAAAAAAGAAAAAAGAAGTCGTATGCCCAAAAGTATCAGAAAAAATGGGAAAAAGAAGACGTATTTAAAGGCTGGTTACAGATGAGCAAGATGGGACCAACATATGCTTTTTGTAGAGTATGTAATAAGGATTTGGTATGTGGAAAATCCGAACTTTTAAGACATTCTGGAGTGGCGGCACACAAAAATAAAAGTAAATATTTACTTAAACAACAAACATTAAAGTCTATGACAACATTTCAAACTAATGTAGATTCCAATAATAACATTAAGAAAACGGAAATTAGATTCGCAGCTTTTGCCGCGGAACATAATTTATCGTTCAATGTAATGGACCATCTTTCAGAGGTCATTAGGGTTAGTTTTTTTGGTTCTCAAATTGCTAAAGGGTATACCAATAACCGAACAAAAGCCACTGTCATCATAAACAATAAATTTTTACTAATTGTCGATGAATCCACAGACAAAAGTGGGACAAAAAGTTTGGCATTAGTAGCTAGGGTTTGTAATTTTAAGAAGGCAGATGATTTGTTTTTGGGATTATTACCTGTAGCATCGGCCACAGCTGATGCACTTTACCAAAAGATTAGGGACTTTTTCGTAGAACACAATATAGATTACAAAAAAAATTTAATCGGGTTTGGCGCTGACGGAGCTAGTGCAATGATGGTTATACATAATTCACTGTCCACAAAATTAAAAAATGATGTACCAAATTTATTTATTTCAGTCTATGTGCAAATTATGCTTGTCAAAAATTGCCTGAGTTGGTTGAAGATCTTGCAAGAGATGTACACACTTACTTGCAGTATAGCTTTAAAAGGCAAACTAAACTTCTCGAGTTCCAAGAATTTGTTAATGTTAAACCACATAAAATTCTTCAACCATCTCAGACCCGATGGTTATCTTTGCATCAAGTTGTAGTAAGATTCTTGGAACAATATAATGCTCTGGTACTATATTTCACAGATCAGGCTAGTGAAAACATAGAGAAAGCCCAATCGATTCTATACAGGTTAAATGATCCTTCAGTAAAATTATACTACCATTTTCTAGATTTTGCCTTACCATTTTTTACAAAGTTAAATTTGGAAATGCAATCTGAAAGCACCAAAATTCACACGTTACACGGTAAAATTGAAAATGTTTTGAGGTCTCTTTTAGATTGCTTTATTAAAAAAGAATATTTGGAAAAAACTCCCATCGAAGACATTCAATATAAAAATTCTCGATTTTTTTTACCAATTGAAGAAATGTATTTAGGTGCATATGTAGTAGGTTCTGTTACTAATAAAACCCACAATTTAAATGCCGAAGAATTGCAAAATTTCCGGACCCGTTGCTTGGATTTTCTTATTGAGAGTTGCGCTCAAATTTATAAGCGATTTGATGCAAAGAGAACCTCAATGAAAATTTTAAAAGATATATCAATTATAAGTCCTGAGCAGGTAATTTCCAAGAAGCATAACACAATTGCTTCTTTGGGGATGCATTTCCCAAATCTGGTTTCAGCGAACCAACTGAACGAATTGGATCGAGAATGGCGAAAATTACGCAATATCGACATAAATGACTTAAAAAATCTTAATATTTCAGAATTTTGGTCAAAAATTTCAGAAATGAAATGTGGTGATGAATCCTTTATGTTTCTCACACTCTGTGAATTTATATTTAATGTCATGTGTTTGCCACATTCAAGCCCAACCTAAATAAAACCAAAATAAGAAACAAGCTTTCAACAGAAACTTTGTCTGGCATCCTACATACTAAAACATTAATGAAAAATGAAAATTGTTTCAATTTTAATATTGATGAATACTTGGTTAAAAAACTGAATTATAAAATGTATAACAAAATAAAAACAATATTTTAAGTAATAAAAAACATTTCAAAATGTTATTTTTAAACTAATGTTATTTTATTTTTAAACTAATGTTATTTTATGTTTAAACTAACGTTATTTTATTTGGATTATTTGTATTTTTATTGACGAAAATAAAATATTTTCATAATGTTCTTGTCTTATTTACTTTGCCGAGTGCAAAGTGAGGCGCTTGCGCTTTGGGGCCACGAATTAACGTATAGGGATATTCTAGGGATTTTTGAAATGATTTTTAAAATAAAATAAAAAAGAATTTGTGGGCGTGCCTCAAATAAATAGTGCGGTAAGCATAAACATTTTTATAATTATTTTTGTATGTCTGTTTAAAAAATTAATCTCTGAGTTAATAAAAGTGTTAGTTTTGATTAGTGATTTCATAATTATTTTTGTATGTCTATTTAAAAAAAATCTATTTCTGGATTAATAAAAGTGTTAGTTTTGATTAGTGATTTCATAATTATTTTTGTATGTCTATTTAAAAAAATCTATTTCTGGATTAATAAAAGAACTAAGTTTTTATTAGTGATTTTAATTTCTTTTTTCCAACAAGCAGAACCATAGTTAAAGTAACAGTTAAATTAATAATTACTCCTCACCAGGTTGAATTTTGAGTCGACCGGACTTTATCCAAACCTTGGAGAAGTTCGAGCTACCCGGAATATAGCGTGGCGAGCTCGTCGTGGCGTCGTTAGATAAAATCTGAGCTACCCAAACCCTTAAAAAACTACCCTGATAAGCCACGACGTGACAATACCATAGTAGTTTCGACATTGACGATAAATAAATACAAATAGGTGCAAAAACTATTCCAGGAAAAATGTTTTTTTTTACTTAAGTTATAAAAATAATACCAATTTATTTAACTATAGTGGAATGTAATTTTTTAAAGCTATTAAAAACCAAGAACTCTATATTTTAGTAGATACTTTTTACTTAAAAATTAGTTTTTGTGTCGGACTGTCCCAGAATATTCTTCCCGCGATTGCATTTGCAAACAGTAATTATTAGATTTTAATACCATAGATATGCAACTATCTAATAAAAACCTAAAATAAAATATAAGCAAATTATCGTGTCCGAAATTGCATTTCTTCATGCGTATTTTGCATTAAAGATTCGGAATTATGATTCCAAGGTGACGTCACATTGTGTGAGAGAGATAGATTGCTACACGCGCTTTGGCATACCGTTGTTTGTGTATCGTGATTAAATCATCAACCTAAAGTGTTATTCCGAGGTAAGGGTTTAAAATATAGCAATGTTCGCAAATAATAAAATAAATACAGAACTACGGCATCTTGCATCTAATGTAATACCTAGATACGAGGTATTACATTCCCGGCCTGACAATGAAGGAGGCAAAGTACAACAAGTTTTTATTATTTTTCAATGTAATCTCCCTTAACCTCAATGCACTTCTTACAACGTTTAATTAACAATTTAATCCCTTTAAAAAAATATTCTTTCGGTTTATCCTCAAAATGGGCCAAAACAGCTTCTTGTAACTCAAAATCGTCCCGAAAACGTCGCCCGCGAAGGTCCTTTTTCAAATAACTAAACAAATAATAATCGCTGGGAGCCATATCTGGACTATAAGGAGGGTGATCTATATTTTGAAACCCGCAATCTAGGATGGCAGCTTGTGTAACGCCAGCAGTATGAACGGGCGCATTGTCGTGCAACAACCGCACGCCTCTGGTTAATTTTCCTCAACGTTTCTCCCGAATACATTCTCGCAACTTATGAAGTAATGCGGCATAATATGTGCCATTAACGGTGGTATTTGTCTCTTTAAAATCAATTAGAAGGGTTCCTTCACAATCCCAAAAGATCGTAGCCATCACCTTTTTCGTTGATTGGCAGACTCTAAATTTTCGTGGGGGGCTTCACCCTTACGGCGTTAATCCATTGATTCCCTTTTCGACAGAGGATCATAATAAAGAACCATAGTTTCATCTACAGTGACTATTGTTTCCAACACGGGGTTCGGATCATCTTCACACAGTTCTAAAAACGATCGAGCACACTCGACACGACGTTGCTTCTGAATCGACGAAAGGTGTTTGGGCACCCATCTTGCACTAACCTTATGCATACCCAAATGATCATGAAGGATTCGGCGAACAGTGGTATCAGAAAGCTTGGTCATTTCTGCCATTTCCTTGACCTTCAAACGTCGATCACTTAGCACCAGGTTTTCCACAAGGGCCACTTTGTCCTCCGTTATCACCTCCACTGGCCGCCCAGGTCTTTCGTCATCTTCAAGGGATTCCTGACCCATGCGAAAACGTATTGCCCATTTCTTCACTACCGAATAGGAAGGGGAACTTTGGCCATATACGCCATCGAGTCTTTCTTTAATAATTTTAGGTGTAAGCCCTTCTTTTGTTAAAAATTTAATAACCGCTCTGTACTCAATTTTCGTCACCTGAGACATTTTCGGAGATGGAATCAATTGTTGCGGAAAAAATGTCCTCCTTTTTAATCCATGAAAATGTTATTCCTCAACAACAACATGGCTTCATTAAAGGAAGATCGACTCTTACCAACCTCCTCCATTGTATTAATAATTGAACGAAATCCATTGACGATAAAAAGCCTATCGATGTCATTTATCTTGATTTTTCTAAGGCTTTTGACAGAGTCCCAAAACGTCGACTACTTCATAAACTGGAACATCTAGGCATCCGCGGTAACCTTCATAATTGGATCTTAAAGTTTTTAACCGACAGATCTTTTAAAGTAAGAGTTGGTAGCGAGTTCTCCTTAGAAAGACCAGTCTCAAGTGGTGTTCCACAGGGCTCGGTTCTCGGCCCTTTGTTGTTTACTGCTTACGTAAGCGACCTTAAAGCGTTAGTTTCATCCTCAATATGTTTTTATGCCGATGATACAAAAATATTTGCCAACCCTCTTCACGACCATCAGGCACTTCAAAATGACCTTAACAACCTCCATTTATGGTGCTGCGACTGGCTCTTGCCCCTAAATATAAACAAATGTGTTGTGCTCCATATTGGTAAAAATAATCCGGAGTTGCCATATTCAATCAACATGCATGCATTAAATAGAGTGTCCTCGTACAATGATCTGGGTGTTATAGTGAATTGTAATTTATCGTGGAGTGACCATATCGCTAATGTGTGCAAACGCGCAAACTCCAGATTATTCCTAATTCAAAAAACATTTTCAAAAGTGTCGTTTGAAACGCTGTGCAGACTTTATAAATGCTACGTCCGTCCTATCCTAATATACGCAGGACCCGTGTGGTATCCAGACCTAGTACGCAACCAACAAATATTGGAATGTGTTCAACGTCGCTCCACCCGGCTTACCTTTGGCCACAATATATCCCCTATAGTAATGTTACTGGGATTCAAGAAATGGCTTTGAGTTACGCTGCGGCCAGACACAGGTCTCATGGCGCTAGTATCGTTATTGATTTTTGACATCGGCACGTTCATTGGTTGACGACGAATTCAAAACAATCTGATCAGAGCGTTACTCACTCCCACTCCTCCTCTTTGTTTAGATGCTTATAAAAGAAAGAGATACCAGTTAATAATTCCTATTTCGAATCATCTTTCCTTCTTAAGCGTTGAGTTTTTATAAGTGAAGCGTGAAGTGTCAGTGTTGACAAGTGATAATTTTTTGATTTTTTCTTCTACGAAATTTAATATTAATTTTGTTTCAGCGATATTTATTGTGATTTGTGTTGTTGTATTAAGTGCTTTCTTATTTAATATGGGAAACAAAACGTACAACAAACTCAGAAAAAGAGGAATCAAGGAGGGATTGCTATCTATGGCTGTCATCCAAGGGTCTGCGCCCTAGATAATACTTTTCCAGTGGGAAAAGCCTTTAAAATTCAAGTATAACAATTTTATGTTTCCGTTTTCGCTTCTTTTAATGTAGGTGCCAATTTTGAGGTAAGTTTGTAATAATTTTTCATATTTTTTCAGTTAATACCTACCCTCTTAATATTATAATTTAACTATGATCTTATGCTTTCCTATGGACACGATTCAAGGAGGGAGTCCTATGGCTGTCATCCAAGCCCTAGATAATAGTTTTCCAGTGGCAACAGCCTTTAAAATTCAAGTATAATAATTTACTTTTTTCGAAGTAGATGTCCATTTAAACTAAATTTTTTTATTTCACTTATTGATTTTAGCATTTATATACAGTATCGGCTAATGAACACTTTCCAATACGCTTGGCTAGAATCTAAAAGAAAACTAAAGAGTTAGCGCATTAGTTCGATCAGGAAACGAATAATATGAATGTTGCCTTGTGTGCTGTGTAATATGAACAGGCACACGGTGTGATGCATCCCCACGTAGCCGGCTGGCTACGTTCATAGTATTCTATTCCTTCTCCCACTAATGCTAACTCTTTGTAGTTTTTACTTGGACATTAGCAAAACGTATTGTACAACATTCGATAGCTGTCACTGTATTATCACAAACATCTCATATGCCGCGTTTGAGAATCCACATCCGATGCATCTGAGATGTAAAAAATCTTTGATCACGTGATTCAGTATATGTAAATGTAATGTGATAGATGTGTCCGATGTGGATAAAAAAACGCTCGAGATGTAAAAAATGCATCCGATGTGGATTCTCAAACGCAGCATTAATAACTAAATGATTTCATTTAATAGTTTCTTTTTTTTTCAGTAAAATGGATATGGCTAGAGTTATCTTCGTCTTTAAAATATATTAAATAAGTTTTTTAATTTTTCAAATAAAATACTTTATACAATTTTTTGTTTTTTTTTACCAGAGCCAATTTTTTTTCAGATCTAACCTCTGTAGGTAAAAAATACGTGATTTAGGTAAAATTGAAAAGTATATTACATGTTCTTTTAAATGTGTTGTTAATCCAAATGCTGCTCTTATTGTAATAGCTAATAATAAAAGAATTAGTATTATTTTTAGCTATCAAAATAAAAATAGCGCCTGGATTTACAGCTCGTTTAATCGAACATGCAATATACTTCTCAATAATTATTGCCGAATGAATATATTTAAAAATTCCCGCCATTCCGCGGCTGAAAATTTACAATTTTGGCGAGAAATTTAAATTTCGCCTTTAAATTATATTTGAATTTACCGCCATATCGAGTTAGTTGAGCGGCCAGACACAGACGCATTCTTGCGCTGCAAACTTAGTGCCAACTCTTTAACAAGTGAGATGCACTACTATAGGGGATATATTGTGCCTTTGGTCGCATTCGACCATCATACGAGGAAAGGTTAGAAATGGGAAATCTTATAACATTCCAACAGAGACGTCTTCGCGGTGACCTAATTTTGTCGTTTCGAATAATAAAACATAACTTTGGCGACCTTAATCAAGCTTTTCCTCTAAATACTGACTCCCGACTTCGTGGACATTCGCTAAAACTTCAGAAAGAAAACTTCAAAACAAGAACGAGACAACATTTTCTGAGTAACAGAATCTTCGAAGTCTGGAACAACCTGCCCCAAGAAATTATAGATTCCCAAAGTGTCAATATTTACAAAAACAATATAGACAGGCATATTTTTCACAATTCATAATTATGATATATTTTTGGATTCACCACCTGAACAATGTTCGAACTACATTTGCATGTAGCTCATTTTCGAATTTAATTTTGTAACTATACTTGTAGTTAGTCTTTAGATTTATTTTAATAGTTTAATAGTTTTTAGGTTAATTAATTTGCTCTTTTTTTACTGGGCACAATAGGACACCGTCCTCTGCCCTTATTGTAATAATAATATTAATACTTTAGTTCAAAATGCTGACAATTAAAAACTATTTGACGTAAGTCGCTTATTTTGTTACCACAGCCTACTAAGGTTTGTAGTTATAAAATGTTAAACTTTTATCCTGATAAAATATCTGCAACTATGTCAGGCCGGGAATTATTGGCGATTACCTCGTATTTTGCTGCGTAAGCATAAGGGATCTGGGCCATATTTATATTAATTGGTATTTGTTGACCGTGTTTGTTAGTAAGAAATTTGATTTAATTATTTTCTCAATGTTTGAAATCTTTATAATAACAAAATTTTGCGATTTATTGATTAAATTTTGAAAAAGTGGCTCCAGAGGAACATATTTTAGCTGCACGTACATGTTTTTTATTTTACAAAAAATTAAAAAATAATATTACGGGTACCTGCATTACCGACAGAGTAAGAGTTGATGGTAATACTGCTGGTAACTATATTACCGACAGAGTAGGATTACAACTCCCCCCACAGATCGCTGCAAGCAAACATGTTGCCAAATTTATACAAAGAAACGGTAACTCTTAATAATCCTTCCTCCATGATCTACTGACCGTCGGCGGATTCTCTGTATAGCATGGCCGGCGTGATATATTTTTTTTCAAAATTAATTTTATTTTATTAGAAATATAGATTAATGTCAAAAAAACACCAGTTTGTCCTGCCATGAGTATTTAATGAAAAGTTAAAAATTAAGATCATTTATTTTAAATGAATAAATTATAATTAAGTAAACTTTCAGTAATAGGGTTCACGGGTGCTGGTCGATATGTAACTGAATTTTTTTTTATTTTTATTATTTTTTTTTTTATTTATATCTCATAAATTTCTTTATGGTCGCCCTACGATCAGCATTAGTGAGCATTAGCTACTACTGGACCTATTGTTACTTTTGTTTATTACAATTTTGTTTTGAATTTTTTATTTTTTTTTTGTATATATTATAAAACCTTAACTCTTGCTGTAACTTAGGTTTATAAGCAATAAACGTATTATTATTATAATTATTATTATTATTATTGAAAAGTTAAAAGTCATTATCTGAATTTTCAGAGCTGAATCTGAATTTAGGGTTATAATAACGGGATCAATGCAAGGTAAAATACAATATTCATTTTCTTTTTCTATGACATGCTGGGCGCATTTTATTTATCACTGTCGTTTACTTCATTAATAAAGGTTTGTATATTTTCTAGTACAGAAGCAATGTCAGTTAGGGATTGATTTCTTAGGTTTTTTTTAACAGCAGTTCAAATCATCTCGATTAGATTGAATTCGCATAATCTGGATAATCCCGTAACTTGTTACGAACCATTTCTAAAGTTGGAACCTTGTTTTCCTCGTAAAACTTGTGTACAATTCGGCGTATAACTTCTTTGTCGGCATTATTAACCTTCTTAAGCTTCTGATTACCTCTTTTTCGTTTTACGGAATGACCAATAACATCTCCTGCCCTAAAAACAGTATAAATTGTAGTACCAGGAAGTTTAGTTAGCTCACAAATCCTTTTTAAAATTTCGTTATGTTAGGTCCCACGCATTTCGCAAGTCTTTGGGTTTGAGGAGGCAAGTCTTTATTTAAAAATTCTGACGGCTTCGCCATAGAAATACCTTCAACCAAGCCTTCAACATTATCCGTTTCAATATCAGAAACATCAAGAAAAGGTCTCCACAACGCCATCTTGATTAAATAACAACCACAAGAAAACAATTTAGAAAAACATGACATAAATGCAAGCTACTCAATAAAGTTCCAAAGAACGCAGAATAAACTAATTTTGTAAATCTTAACTCAAGCTACAGCACTGACAATTTACCCGAAAATACAAAAAAACGGTGTTTACAGAAGACCCGACATTTTTTGACCTTCATATTGTCCTTGTGTATCCATGCAATATTATTTGTCCGACTAGATACTACCGACATACAGGAGTGAGAGATAAGAAATTCATACGAGGTCTGTTGTGGAACTATCCAAAATATTAGCATTGTAAACTCAACCACCATATGTACAGTTAGGTGTAATACTGGTTGCATAATGGTAGGTTGGGAAAGGCATAACCACAGATTAGCTAAAGTGAATAGATGGGAAACTCAATGGTAATATTCTGAGTCGATGTGCTGCCATCTATCAAATTGGAGTGGTACTAAAATTAAATATGGCCGCTTAGCGCGGGCTTTTTGAAATTTAACTTTTTGCTAGTCGCGCAAAAATTTAATGAAGAAAATCAAACAAAAAAAAATAAATTGGCAAAATATTTGACTAATTTCAAATCATAAAACAACATATTGACTGTTTTGTGATTTGAAATTAGTCAAATATTTTGCCAATTTATTTTTTTTTTTTTTTTTTGTTTGATTTTCTTCATTATATTTTTGCATTAATTTCAAACTTGAAATAAAATGCAATTTATTTTATTTATTTATTTTTTTTATTACTGTAAATTAATGACGAATCATATAATTTGTTTATTTAAACATGGAAATACTCAAACAAATATGGATTTATACCATTTAAATAATTAAATATTTATAAAACAAACCTATCAAAAATGTTTTATGTAACAAAATCGATATAATATATAAGTGCTCAAGACCAATATACAAGTTTTTCGACTTGGAGTGGCAATAAATTTGAAAAAATTGAAATTGAAGCATCATCCTTTTGGTGTCTTACTATCAAGGCGAATTTGAGGGTGGACAAAATTTGCCATATGCTTATTGAGTCGACTAGTTAAGCTAAGGAACATTTCTTCATTCGATATTGTTTTATTGATTTGTACAGCACTTATAGTTATCAAATTCTTATTCATCATATGGGCACTGTGATAGATGAATTTAACTTTCGAGCTTAAATTAAACTTACACACGTTTGGACCTTTGAAGATTTTGGGGTGTTTTCTTGTTTGATGTCCATGGCATTGAATCAGATTTTGATATTGATGGCTAATGCTCAAATATTTCATCGATCTACAGGGTACTTTGAAGGGCCAACATTTTCTTTACAACAATGATTATTTAAAAACTGAAAGCAAGAAATTTAAATAACATACCAATTATTTTAACACTGAATCAAAAACAAGTTTGTAAATATTACTTACCATTGATGCCAGTACAAGATGCATTTTTCTTAAGACACTTATTACAAATTGTTTGGTTATCCTTAATATGACGACGGCATATTTAATAGATGGTATAAATTCCATCACTACGAATATCTGGGAGTGCTTTATTGTTCATTGCTGAAATCCATGTTCCCGTCTCTTGAAAACATGCTTAAAATTGGAAGGTATTGAAAACTAAATCTAGACGAATCAAAATCCAATACACCTTTAAATGCAACAGCCATTTTAATTGTTTGAAGTTTTGTTGACAAGCTAACAACTAACATGACATTTCGATACGAGCGCCATCCCGTTAATTGGAATGGTACTAAATCACCGTCCTCATATTTTTTCATTTGAGTTACCAGCTCCTGGGCATAACCACCCCTACAATGGCTCAGGTGCAATAGCCAATTAGGAATAATAATTTGAATATTGCGCCCAATAAAGTAAGAGAGAAACTTCCTTCTGTTGTTAGAGCTGGAAGTTATAAAAAAAAGGTAAAATTGGCATTGTAATGTAATCTTTCGAGGTGAGTATACGTCCATGTCCATGACACTTATTCTGCTAATTTAGATCGGTTTCCTTAATTCACTGCCTCAAACAACTCTAAGTGGTAAAAGTTATTGTTAAAGTTATTGTTAGTTGTGATATACAACAACCAAAAGGTATTTTATCGTGAAATACATACAGTTAAAAGTAAAGTTTGCAAATTGATTTAACTAAAACGTCCTCCCCTGTCGAGAGTGTTGGAGTTGATTGGAGAAATCAACGAGAAGGACCCGACAAGGTCTAATCATCAATTTTATTTGGGAGGGTGTATATGATATTAACTTATAAATTTATCAAACCCGGTACATGAGTCTTTTATTTAGCTGTTCGAATTGACTTCGTATAGACTATAAATTAGTGGAATAACAACCAGAAAAGACATAATAATAAATATAGTTTAAAAACACTAAAAAAACACGCTTTTAGAGCATATCAAACTAAAAAGTTAAAAATAATGTTTCAAACAAGCTTAAAACAATAATAAATGGAAAATACTAGTATTATTGTGAAAAAAGCGTCGGGCGCTCGATGTACGAGAAATATGGACAAAGCGCCTCACGAATTCTAAAAAAAGACAAATATAATTATTAAAATTGTACATGAAATAGAAAGTTATTAGGCCAGACACAAAACTGATATGATAAATAATACACCATTGTTGTAATTAAATAAATTAAATGAATTTCCAAATAATGACATAACCTCAAAACTAAATTAAGGGGAAATTATAAAATAAAATGCTTTTATCTACTCCTAAGCTTAACTAAAAACATAAAACAAACTAGAAACATGATTTGGCATAATAATTACATAGTTTTAATTAATATAATAAATCAAGTTAAAGGCATTTTATAGTAACGAAAAATGTTGAATTTCATTTGTAAATAACAATCTTAATAATGGACTTTATGATGAAAGAAAAATACCAAAAGACTTTAAAAATAAATCTCTTTTAGAGACATACAATAGGAAAACAGTGAATGAATAAAAAAATTTAAGAAGATTTTGATTTAACCTGTATATTTCTAGAACAATTTTCCAAAAATTCTATCTAGTTGGCTGTGAAATGTTAGTTCTATAAAACCGATTTTGCCGGCAAAAGCGAGGAGTTGGTCAAAAACACTTGTACCGATAACTAGTTAAAATACTCAAAAGAAAAAACAATTGCAACCATTTTAGAGAGAAATAGAAAATAAGAAATTCTTAAAAAAAACGGTGAAACAGATAATAAAAAATAAAGATACTTATAATTTATAACAGTATATAAGCAAGAAAATATAAGGTCACAAAGAAAAACGACGAATGTTCCAGATTCCTGTATGTGTGTATCAACAAGGACTTCAATGCGATGAAATTTCTCAAGTTTTGTGTGCAAAATAGTGACATCAATCCAGTATCGCAGTGAAGTTAGTTCTTCGATCAAGGTACCTAAAATTAAACTTTAATTAATGATATGATCATATCCATAAGACAAAGAAAAAGAATTTAAATAAGTATTCTTAAATCTAATAAGACATTTTAATAGATATGTTATACTTATTTAGTTTTAATATTTATAAAGATAGTACTTACCATGATGTTAAATAACATCTTCAAGAATTATTGTCATTGATATATTATACTAAAGCTGAGTGATTATTATTATAAGATCTAACGACATTTTAGTTGTTGAAGTTTAATACAAATATATGACTGTTGACTGTCTCTCAAGTCATATGTTGAAAAGTTTTGACAGGGAAACTGCGGCAAATTTAAATACAATAATTGTTTTTTTTTACTTGTATTGTTGTTTTTTATAAAAAAAAGGAAAAGCATTGCAATTTGTGTGAACAAATCTTAATTTGGCTAACAGTTTTTAATGCCGATAATTTTGACTGTCAAATTTGAATAGCCCCGCGCTTTTCTTCTCTTCTTCTTTTTATTATTTTCTCTTCTTTCATATGGCCTCTTACCAGACAAGGACTTCATTGAAAAAAATCAACCACGTCCACCAGGTGCCGCTAAAAACTCTATCATCCTTTTTTAACATGGGAGATACCGTTCTAAGAGTAAGTGTTCTGTGTTTTTGACGGAGGTCATGCTCTTAAGTGCACATGCGTTTTGTCCTTGCCTGGTATGTATGTCTATTTAGTTTATAATCTTTTTTACCAACTCTTGAAACCGAATTTTATAGATATTTTTCACTAAAAATGAAAATGATTTAAATCGTTAATTACTCAGAAACTACTTTCTGTACCCATAACCTCTTTACCCATTTACCCCTTTAATTATTAATGATATAGAAACTTGGATACAGAATTCGTGGATAGCATAATTCTTAATTTTCTGATTTTATTAAAACACTATTCCTTAATCTTAAAAATAATTTAGTTTTTAAATTTTAATTTTGTTACTTCACGATTGGTAAGTACTTCGCGATTTTATTATTTTTGTTTATACATGGGGTAGTGCCTAAAATTAGCTTGCCTACGTAATACTTGTGCCAAACTTATAATTTTATTCTTTTGTAAACTGTAAACATATCAAATTATCAAATATTAGAATTTTCATTGTCCATTTTTACAATAATTCCAATTTTGTAAGAAAGAGTACACACTACTTTTTTATTTAATTAATATTTTGCACACTATATATATATATATATATATATATATATATATATACCTATCTATGATAAAGGTATAAATTTAAAAGTTTTACTACAGTTCTATTTTTTTTGCAAAAAGAGTACCTAATATACTTTTTCGCGCCCTTTTCTACAAACATTTTTTTAACATTGTTTACGCTTTTTACATTCCAAGATTCAGAAAAATAGGATTATGAGATTTGTCGAATAAATATTTACTATTAACTTTGACAAATTGTAAAGTTTTTTGGCAGGGTGTTTCATAAATCTCACGGTGTAAGAACGCCAAGATGATTATAAAATATTACCACACATTGTTGTAATAGATAAGAACTTTTTTTTTAGATATTTATCACATTCCTTATGTTTATGCAAGATTTAAGAAGACATATTTCTCTTATTTTCAACAATCAGCTTAATTTTAATAAACGTCTTTTTAGAAGAAACACCCATGCGTTTAATAATTTACGCACAAGGAAACAAAATCTGTAAAAGAGTTAATTCAAAGGTATTTACTTAACGAATAGCATTTCAAAAGCAATAAACAACTACTAATTGCAGGGGTTTGGTTGTTAAAAAATTAAGTTATTACACAGTTCGTGTAATTAATTACAACGTTGTAAACTATGCAATTATGTCTTTGAGCAGACTGTCGTGACAAGACCCAGGTAAGGGCTCAGATGAATAAATTAGCCATGTTTTAGATATTAACGAGAAACTTAAGAAATTATTACCGATTGTGCTGTTAGCTGGAGGTATACATAATTGTTTTTTGCTTAATTGATAAAATATTTTATGTAGATACAGTTCAATTGGTTCGATGAAAATAAATATTTCGCTGTAACTGACAGATAAATTAGTCCAGTGAAAAACGTTTAATTCGCTTTTAAATAAATAAAAACATTCATTATACCAGTGTCGCCATCGTATTCTTGATTGGTTCTAGTTTACCAACAATTTATTATCATTTTTGCCCTGAATTCAGACATTTCCACGTGTCCTATCAGTGTTTTTGACTTTTCTTCTAAAGTGTTTATAAAAACAGTTCAAATCTATTGTTTTATTTTTTAACACGCTTTTATTAGCTTCACCTGTATGTATATATTGATATGGTTTGTTTTATATGACTTAAGTGAAACCATATCTTTAATATAATTTAAAAGAATATGAGCGCCATTGACTAAAATATTTTTAGAGCAAACTCTCTTATCTCTAGGTAGGGTTCAAACAGTTATTCGTAGATGGGGCAGCCTGCTTTTTATTTCTAATTTGATTATTAATAAATAATTCTTCAAAATGTATTATTATGATTAAAACACACCATTACATTATTGTATTTATTTAACTGTTTTTAGATAAAAAAAAACAAGAATATTCAAAAAATAAATTTATTAAAGAATATATATAATACAAATCCAATATTTAAAAAATGTAATGTATATG
The DNA here is from genome assembly GCA_927349885.1 of Psylliodes chrysocephalus. Taxonomy (NCBI): domain Eukaryota; kingdom Metazoa; phylum Arthropoda; class Insecta; order Coleoptera; family Chrysomelidae; genus Psylliodes; species Psylliodes chrysocephalus. The sequence continues at coordinate 44,005,121 of OV651813.1, forward strand.
AAAATTGTATTATGTATGAAGTAGCTGGATAGCTGCTACATATTCCAGGATACAACACTGTCCATCATTTTGTGAAGAACTTTAGCTGTGAAAAAAGAAAGACAGTATAAGTACAATCTCATTAAAATAAATGTATTAATAAAAAATTATAAGTCCGAGGAATACTTTATTTTTTAATAAGTCCAACATCTACGATACAGCTTTGCAACTCCAAACGTCATGAAACAGAAATTTCACAGTATATGCCGCGTTTGAGAATCCACATCGGATGCAACTGAGATGTAGTAAAACTTTGATCATGTGATTCAGTTTACGTAAATGTAATGGGACAGATGTGTCCGATTTAAAATAAACTATTTGAGGCGCTGTTCTCCACATCTCGGCAAATGGGCTAAAATAATAATTTATAATACTCTTAATATTACCTTATTTTAATTATTGTGCCACTATACTGTATTTGCTCAACCAGAATGAGTTGCAATAATTGCAAAAGTTGCAGAATAGAGGTCTGAGGATAATACTGAGCTGTTCGAGATTGGAACCAATCAATTCCATGTTGAATGTGCTTCAGTGGTTGCCTGTTAAAAAATATTTGCTATTCTATTCCCTGCTTTTTATATTTAAAATTAAATCAGGAATCTCCCGAGTATATTTACAAAATATTTTAAGTTATAATCAGGATGTTCATGAACCTAAACAGGTAATAAGAAAAATGTACACAAAATTCAGTGTTTTTTAAAGGTGTACAGGCTTTTAATAATTTGCCTGAGGATATTAAATGTTCTTCAAATGTGGCAATATTTAAAATAAAACTGTGTGAATACCTGTTCACCTATTGTTTTGTTTAGTTGACATGTAAGTGTACTGTATCTTATGTATTTTTTATTGCATTTTAAATGTATGTTGATTCTATATTTATGTATTTTTTATATTTTAAACGTGAAGATGTATTGACATGTAAAAAATAGTTTTTTTGACTAAATAAACGTTTTATATATAGGTATGTGGATAAAAAAACGCTCGAGATGTAAAAAATGCATCTGATGTGGATTCTCAAACACGGAAAAAGCACAAATTTATAATGGAAAAACAAGCTTATTAACAGTGGTCAACTAAATCAATTATGCAAATTGGAAATAAAAACAACTGAATACAACAGTCACCAATATAAATAAACAAAGTTCACGTTTGGTTTAAGCCAAGACGCCATGACATCCCCACAAAAATCAATATTCACCTGTCATTTACACTCCCACCACCTACCCCACCACCCGACTGCAGCGCCACGCGGACGTGGTTGATTGATCCCAGGCCTGCGCATACCAGTTTCCCACCCCTGGTCAAAAAGTTGTTGCAAAGCGAGAGATGAAGATATTGGCAACGCTGCATCCGTCATTCTACTAACGGCTAGGGATGTTGAGATACCGATATCGAAGAGTATGGGAACCAAAGTATCGATACCGGTATCGAAAAGGCATCGGAACCAAAGTGTCGATACCGGTATCGGGAAAAGTGTAGAACCCACTGAACTGTATATTAAACTGGAAGAGCAAAGCCGTTCAACAAAATCAAGCCACATAGCGAGGTGATATTGGACACTCTGGCGCCCACACGTGCGTATCGAATTGCACTAAAAAGGATCATCAAAATTAAATTTAACACTTGCTACATTCAACTACGACACCTTTTAATTTAAGAAAATCACTTAAAAATGATTTTTGATTAATACACAGCTGAACCAAATGTTCCAACAATAATAATTATTAAAATAGCGCGTTATTAATAAAAAATAATATAACTTATCCTAGTACGCCCGTGGGAAACGTGACGTAGAATGCTCGAAACTGACAGTCTGGCATCCAGATTGTCATGCGCACCGACCGATTTTTTCACCCATGTAAATTAGGAGAGTAGGGTTTATGTCATATAGCCATAAATAAGGTAAAGTGAATAGATGGGAAACTCAATGTCGATGTGCTGCCATCTATCAAATTGGAGTGGTACTAAAATTCAATATGGCTGCTTAGCGCGGGCTTTTTGAAATTTAACTTTCTGCTAGTCGCGCAAAAATATAATAAAGAAAATCAAACAAAAAAAATAAATTATTATAAAATTAAATAAATTCTCGGAAACGTAAAAGGTCAATTTTTAATTTATCATTTTATTCCAAAATTTTATTTAATGTGACGAAACGCGCTTATACATCAGATCCTTTATTATGCTTGCAAAATCGTGAACATTATCGCAAAGGTATTATTAATATGATTATTTGGTATGTTCTGTCTAAAGTGAAATAATAATGAAAATACCAATATCTTTCTTACCATGTTTTTCAACGATCTGAAATATCCTACAACAAGAATTAATTTTCTGCTTGTAAGGCATTAAAAAATTGTAAAGAATTATTAAACGATTCTTCTGCATATAATACAATCATGGTACCCCAAGGGTACCATAGAAACTGCCATTTGTGGGTGTTTTTATAAAAATATCACAAAAGGTATAATAATTAATAACGTGGGTGAAAACATGATAATAATCGCAATGCCGGAAGGCAACCTATTAATATATATTGACAGCTATAAAAGTATTTTATATTTCATTAGTATGTTGACTAATTCAGGTTCAGGGGTTAAAAAGTAATTACAGAAAAAAAATCGGAATTTCGTACAAAATTTCGCATCAGTTTTTTTTGGCCATCAGAAGCTGACGGAAACTAAATCTTGATGAAAACCTACCTACGCCTGCAATACATTCGTATTTCCAATCGCGCCTCTTTGATTTTTGCCATAGTACTTATATAATTTTCTAAAGATTATTATTTCTTTAGTTTGTATGCGTCAGAGAGATATAAAATCATTAATTGCTTATTCTTCTGTATCTCATATGTGGTTAGCTTTATTGATTAATCTGAATATATAATATAATAAATTATTTAATAAAAATTTTTTTTGTATCCAACAAAAGACATAAACGAAGTTTCAAAAAGTATGACAATATTATAATATATTTTATTTTAACAAGGATAATTTTTTGACCGTAGTACAATTTTTATATAAATTTTTATTTTGTAGGTTGTAGGTACTGATAAACATTGTCAGACTGGTGAGGATGCATCTACAAGAAAAAATGGAAGCTAAAGATATAAAAAATAAATATTGCACTGGCCTAAATTAATTTAAGAAACTAAAGAGTTGTGTCTACGTTAGGTATGTACCTATATCATGAAGATTAAATTAGATATTTACCGATATCTACCTGAGAGGTAAACTAAAATATGTCGACATAGTGCAGTTTTATAAAGGTTATATTTTTAAAATCGACTCATCGAGACCTTTTCAGGGGTATACTATACCATGTATATAAAAAAAAGTTGACTAAAAAAAATATAACACTATGTTCAATAAACTTACAAGGTAAACAACACTTTCTAACTCCCACGTTAGTCGTACTATTTATAGAGGCATGTTGGAGGTATATGAGACTATGTCATAAAAAATTTATTATCAGAATAAAAGGCGTTTTTGGAAACGTACTATAAATAACAAATGCAGATTACTGGGTTTACCCGATGGACCACGTGGATCACTAAACTTAGTGCCGTCAGTTTACGAACGAGTTGGATTATTGTTTCTGTTCATCTATGTCTGTGAATCTTTGACCTTTAGTCCTTATTTGTTAAAGAACCATTTTAATTAAACATATTTGTAGTCTGACTAATAAAGTCGCAATATGGGCATAAAGGTTACAAGTTATAACTAAATGAATGTAGAAAAAATTTCAAAGCTACTACTAGCAGACACCAAACACCAAAAAATTGCGTTATCTCTTTAAAAAATACTGCGGTGCGCTTGCGGATCTATTACTAATCTACTTGTACAATGGCTCACAAAATATTGATCTCGATCACAAAGCTGGATCGGTAATCTACTAGTCTCTGAACACGGATAGGGTTAGTAACTATAGGTAAACGAACAATAGGATCCATAATCTTTTTGATCCGAGTAAGTTTCCGAAAACGCCTACAGAAATATGTTACAAAAACCAACAATTCATGCATATTAAAAAAAAGTTTAAATAGTTAGATTATTAGTAAACAATACATATTGTGAGAATAATTGGGGCTAACTGCATTTCCTGTCGAAATATTATACAGTGCTTTTCAGATAAAAGTATCCACCTTAAGTAACTTTTGAAGGACTGATTATTACAAAAAAACAAAAAAATACGTCAATTAATATTCGAAGGGGGAGATATCGTGCCATATTTAAGTTTGCTGAAAAAGTCATCCTTTCACCCCTACTATCATCCCTTCAATTTTTTTAAATGGCTTCCCCCATTTTTTTATCCATTTTTGGATTGTTCTCGTTTAACTGATTTCAAAAATGTATAAAACATGGGGTTTAAAATAATTAGTTTATGATCTACAGGGTTCCATTATTTGAGTGACAAATTTTTACATCTCACCTTACTGACTGCAGCAAAATTGGATTTAGAATACATTATACCTTAATCGTACCGCTAAAAACTTGTTGAAGTTTTTTATGATACATGGTAAAGGCATTGGAGATTTGAAAAATGAATTTAAATTACTTTTATAGTGTATTTTGATACATGTGCACATTGATTTGTTGAGGTTATTTATTTGATTTGAAAATGGTTTACAGTTTACAAGAAAGAATTGAACTTGTAGGTTTATACTACAAAAATAACAGTTCTGCACGAGCTGCTGCTAGAATTTTCAACGAAACACACCAAGAAGGTCATGCAACTCATAAGTATGTAATTGATCTTATGCATAAATTTACATCAACCGGGTCAGTTGGCAATAAAAAACATAACCGACTGAAACTCGTAAATAACGAAGCAATTGAAGTCGCAGTTTTAGGACAAGTAAGTCTTGAAAATCAACAAGCATAGTCACTGACAACAATAAGCAGAGAAGTAGGTGTTTCATCTTCCACAGTTTATCGAATATTACACAAGCATAAGTACCATCCATACAAAATTAAATTGGTTCAAGAGTTGTATGAAGATGATTTTGATCGTCGTCTTGAATTTTGTGAACTATTGAGTCAGCGCTTGACTGACAATCCACATTTGTTGCACAACCTTTGTTTTTCGGATGAATGCACATTTTCAGTTAATGGTTTAGTTAATAGACATAATTGCAGATATTGGGCTGAGAGTGATCCACGTGCGTGAATACCATACACAGAAACCTCAAAAGTTAAATGTATGGTGTGGTATCCTAGGTGACCACATAGTCGGACCTTTCTTTTTAAACGGAAACTTAAATGGAGAGTCATATCTTGAGTTATTGAAAGAAGTAATTGATCCACGTATTACAACAATAATAGAAAATGATCATAATCTTTCTGAAGATTTGCTTGTCTTTCAACAGGATGGAGCGCCTCCACATTTTGCTTTGCCAGTACGACAATTTTTAAATGAAACTTTCCCCAATCGTTGGATAGGTAGAAGCGGCTCGATGATGGAGTGGCCACCTAGATCACCGGATTTATCACCTCTAGACTTCTTTTTATGGGGTTATTTAAAAACAAAAATGTATGCTACCCAACCAGAATCTTTAGAAGATTTACGACAAAGAATAGAGTATGAATGCCTACATTTAAATGCACACGTGTTCGGTAATGTCAGGGAGGCTTTTCAATCTAGGTTATACCATTGTATGGAAGTAAATGGTGGACATTTTGAACAATTTTTATAATAAATTTTGAAAATGAAATATTCGTTTTGTCATTGGAAACGCTTGTGACAATCATTAAAATAAAAGTTTTGCACAATTCAATTTTATTTTAATTTAAAATTCTGTAGATCGTAAACTAATTACGTTAATCCCCATGTTTTATACATTTTTGAAATCAGTTAAACGAGAGCAATCCAAAAATGGATAAAAAAATGGGGCAAGCCATTTAAAAAAATTGAAGGGATGATAGTAGGGGTGAAAGGGTGACTTTTTTAGCAAACTTAAATATGGCACGATATCTCCCCCTTCGAATATTAATTGACGTATTTTTTTGTTTTTTGTAATAATCAGTCCTTAAAAAGTTACTTAAGGTGGATACTTTTATCTGAAAAGCACTGTACATAGAACACGAAAAGTGTCCAACCAACCTTCAGTCCGCTCTACTAAAAAGTTAACTAGAATGACATAGTGCAGTTTATCACCGAGGTACTGATATACCTATTAAATTATTTTCAAAACTTTGACTTTATCATTCTTATAGTTTACCTATTTTTTAGGCTATTATGTGTTTTAGCCTACTCTTCACACATTGGTCTATGAAGAGTAATAAAGGTTTACTGTCCGTCTGTCCAATGTCACATTTTTTATCTACACGATAAGTCAAAACCGAAAAATGATATCAACTTTAAAATTTTAAGCAAAAATCAAGCTCTATAAGGGGAAAAAGTCGATTGATTTCGAACAAATCTGATTAAAAATAGAGGATTAAGAGGGTTGAAATTAAAAAATAAATCCTAAATTAAAAACGAAAAGCGATTTCAATATGAAATTTTTTGTAAAAAGTAGGCTCTATAGAAAGGTAAAGTCCATTGATTCCGAAAAAAATCGAAATAAATTGGGGAGTAAAGGGGGTTAAAATATAAAAAAACTCAAAAACAAAAAATGATATCGACTTGAAATTTTTAGCAAACCTCAAGCTCTATAAGGTGAAGAAGCCCTTTGCTTTTGAAAAAAATCTGATTAAAGATCATAAATTAAAAATGAAAAGCGATACCAACATAAAATTTTTAGTAATAATCAAGATCTATAAGGAGATGAGGCCTATTGAATGTGAAAAACAATTAAATAAAAGTGGGGATAAAGCATAGTTGATTCTGAAAAAATCTGATTGAAAAGAGGTCTGTTAAACTGTGAAAAGTATAATTTAGAATGCCATACATTATATATTTTCATCATAGTTTGTATCTGTGTAATATTATGTATTGTAATGGGACTGAACTTATAAAATAAACACAGTTCACTTATTTTATTTGTCAATAAAAGGTATTTAAAAAATAAATTATTTTATTTGACATGTGTGACAAATTGTGAAATGAATAAATTTACAATGAAAAAATGAAAAACGGTAAGTAAAGTTTCATATAATAATTTTTACACAAAAAGCTTTCTACATTACTGGATATAGGGGAGATAGGGGTAAGATAAGGACGCTAAGTATTTAGATCGATAAAAATGAAAACATAAAGTTTATTCTGAAAAGTATTTTTACAACAAACATAATCAATTTAGCATACAAGTAATCAGCTTCACTTAAACTAGAAAACAGAAAAGAGCACTTATTTAAAATAGCAACAAATCCCTTCTTGCCCCCATGTACGGGGCAAGATGGGGTACGTCTCGGGGTAAGATGGGGTTATAGCTTTATTTATAAACATTATATGTATAGCCAATTTTTGCAGGTTCATCTTCGTCTACTTCTGCACAAGAATTGTGGGACCACTTGTGACATTCTTGATACGCAACCCATCCTTTGGTAGACTCACCACAGTACAAACATTCTGTGTCATCTTCATCTCTGTTTAGAAGAACATCTTGTGCTCCCTTCGTCTTCTTTTGACCCTGTGTTTTTTCTCACTCATTTTTTGTCTTTTTTTCACTATGGAGGGTCCTGTTTTGGCACCTTCAAGTTCTCTTTTGTAGGGCGTGGAGGTAATGATGCCGTCTTGCCTCGACGGAATTTTTGTTTTCTAGCTTTAATGTCTACAGTTTTCGAAGCTGCTGTTTAAGTCATGGCAAAAATTTTTATAGGAGAAGTTAAACGAACAGTTTTGCACGGAGAGTCACAAGGTGGTGGAGTTTTTTCCAGCAGTTTTATGTAGCGGACCGCGATGCGACATTGCAAGCATACTCAAAGGAAGATTTTTCTCCTCATCTTCATCTAAACTTTGGTATCTAGTAGAGGGAAGCTGATGAAAGCTGCTAGACGGAAAAACCTCATTCACTGACATGTATGGCGGAGGAAGCTGATGGGAGCTTGTAGAGCTTGTAGCTATGTTGTTGTTAACTAGGTTCGGCTGAGCCTCTTTAATAATTTCATGAGAGGTAGAAGCAATAATTTCAGGATTTTCAGTAGCATATGGAGGATGAACTATTTCATTTTTGATAAGGTTTATGTCTCGGTTTATGTTTGTTATTTCCGCAGCAAGAAAATAGGCATTGGAATTTAATGGCCATATTTCACATTTGCGGAATCCGTTGATAGCTGTAGTCATAGTAGCGGCTTGTACAAAGGCTTTTCCGAAAATTTCGCTTATTTGAAACACTAGAGCTAATAATAGAAATAATATTTTGTGAAATGAAAGGTCGATTTCCTAAAATTTTGAAGGATTAACTTTTCCCTGTAATAAATTACGGTTAATGATGTAGGTACTTGAGACGATTAAATTATAAACACCCTCCTTAAACCAACAAATTTTGCTAAATATCCTTTCAGGTAGTTGTATTAATATCTTCAAATTTCTAAATGACTCAGTTTAATTTCAACTTCATTTCAGTCTTTATTGTTGTGTTGTGTTAACCAGTCGTGGGTAAAATCTTATTCAGATTTTGTTGTAGAAGGTGATAACCAGGTGTTTTGTAAAACATGTTCTAAAATTGTAAGTACTTTTATATTTTATTTTGCCCTTTCACAATGGTAAATCAAACGACAGTAAAATATTATTTCAACTCATAGTTAAAAAAAAAGTAGGGCAACTTTACAACGTACGCATTTATTTAATTTAATTTAAACTTGAAAATCTACAGGAATTTATTTGTTTTAGATTCCATGTAAAAAAAAGTTTAAAATCGACCAACACGCGAAAACACCCTCACATATAGCAAAGCAGAAATCTAAAGACACTCGCAGACAAAGTCAACTTCCCTTGAAACAATATTTAGAATCTGGATCGTCTAGAAGTGAACAAGCTATTTTTAATGAAGATTTATGCAAAGCTTTAGTGACTTCGAATATCCCTTTAATACGATTAAATAATCCAAATCTCTGATCATTTTTGCAAAAATACTGTAAATTTAATATTCCAGAGCAAAGTTTATTACGCAAATGTGGTGTTGACAGTTTGTACATTGAGACTCGTGAAAAAATTCGTGAGATTACCATTGGAAACCATTTCTACATTATTGTGAATGAAACAACAGATTCTTGTGGTATATATAGCCCATTTAATGATAGGTTCATTACGCGAAGAAATGCAAATTGGTCCATATCTAATCGCTTCAAAGCAATTAGATAAAACAAATAACTTGACAATAACTCGTTTTATCCAGACAGAATTGTCTTCCTTTTTTCTTCCGGAAGCCGTTCCAACAGAAAAATGTTTATTGCTGTTATCCGATGCTGCCCCGTACATGGTAAAAGCCGCACAAAATTTAAAAATGTTTTATTAAAACTTAATCCATGTTACATGTTTGGCTCATGGCCTTGAGTTGCAGAAGAAATTAGGTCTAACTTTCCTTTAATAAATTATTTAATTAGTAATCTAAAAAAAATATTTCTTAAAGCTATTCTAAGAACTCAATTGTACAAAGAAAAATTTCCTGAATTACAGATGCCACCGGAAGCTGTGATTACTCGGTGGGGTACCTGGCTTAAAGCTGCCTTTTTTACGCAGATAATTATGAAAAAATTAAAGAAATCATATTTGATTTTGATGATTCATCTAAGGGAATATCTAATACAAAGAAGTTGTTTCAAAATCACATATTACCAAAGCAATTAGTGTTTTTAAAAAATTATGCATTTGTACCCAAAATTATATTAGATTTAGAACAAAAAAATTTACCTTTGGTGACTTCCGTAAATTTAATTAAGACGTTTGAATCAGAGTGTAAAAATGACCAGGGCGATATTGGAAAGACGATTTTTCATAAATTTTCAAATGTAATTTTAAAAAATGAAGAATTTACTGTTTTAAGAAACCTTGCTAATATTTATTCTGGTAACTTTGAAGATATTAATACTATTCATCCAGATATTTCAGGAAAATTTAAGTTTGCACCTATTACTTCTGTAGATGTCGAAAGGAGTTTTTCTTTGTACAAGTACATACTTACTGATAGGAGACAATCATTTAATACAGATAATTTAGAAAAACATCTAATTGTTCATTCGTTTTATAATAATGTTGATTTGTAAATAAAATTAGTTAATAATTCAATAATTATTAAGTATTATATTAGGTATTGTAAAATAAAACAAATAATAAATATTAATAAACTATTTCGATCAAATAACAAATTACTCTTATTGCATATGCTCTGCATATTTTTCAATTTTTTACGCATATATTGAAGTATTTTGCGGCATATATATGCGCATATTTAACTACTTTTTGGGTGCATATATTCCTAGGTCTACTGATAACCCTACCAGGATTTGATCTCAGCTAAGCTGTTGCTGTTTGGTCGTAGTATACGCTCAGGGACTTCATAAAATACACGTTGAGTGGCTGAAGCCTATGCGTACAGTGTGGTGGGAAGCAAATTATAATAGCACCGTTGTCCCTAGCAATGTTCGATGTTCTTAGTATGTGGAACATGACCGTCGACTAAAAGCAGCACCGGGTTGTCCTTTCTCGCCCCACTGAACTGGATTAAACTTCTGAACCATGTGACGAATAATTCTGTTGTCATCCATGCTTTTATTCAATAATTCAGCTTTCATGCGTTTCCAAGCAACTTTGTTTTCGAAACAGAAGAGAAACCCGTTTCATCGCAGTTGTAAATCCTCTCAGGTCCTACCTTATATTTATCTAGAGTATCACCCAGCAGTTCATACAATTTTCCAACGGAGACTTTATTAAAGCCCATAGCACTGGCAGCTGAAGTCGCTTCGGATTTTCATATACACAAGTCCTTATGGCGTCGAAGAAATCCTTGCAGCCAGTCGTAACCAGCGAGTTTGGCTGTGGTGTTGAATCTATGTTTTTTGCAATTTTTTACTACTAGTTGGTAGGCTAAACTTCTTAACTCCATTGTTGTTAGTCCGAATAATCCCGCCTCCATGTTTTTTAAATATTTTACTAGTTCAGCTTATTCATTTTCACCGAAAACTGTTGTTATTTATCCTAACGGCAAATCCAAACCAAATTTACAAATGATAAAATTATTGGAGAAAGTAAACACCCATTTTAAATTAGTACAAGCCGCTACTGGATGTGGCTATCGTATCGCTTCTACATTCTGTCGCTGGCGATTTGAGGATGCAAGCGAACTAACTTATGCATGTCGTCCATTTTTCTTCGTATCTGGATCGCATAATCTTCATAGGCTATGTCTTCTCTAGGTCGGCATCCAAACTTGAAGGCACAAGGAAGTCCCATCTGACGCCCAAACAGCACCTTTTCTAGTTTTTGGCCTGTAAATTCATTGACATCGCAGTATCATTGCGAAGAGCGAAAGATACTGATCCCAATCTTGCTGTTGGTACATTTAACAGGTATAATTTGCCAATAGTCTTATTCATTCGCTCTACCACTCCATCCGGCTGTGGGTGCAATGCCGTAGTTCTCGTTTTTTTCATGACTATTCTTCGAAAAAGGTGACTTTCAAAATGTTTGCCTCCAAATCTAGTAATACATTATTGCATTAACACACCTGCAACAGTTGCGGCCTCTTGATTTAGAATGGCGTAGACTTTCACCCACTTCGTGAAATAATAAATCATAAATTTAATACCATCCTCGGTGATAGGAAATGGTCCGCAATATCTAAGACAGTCCTTTCAAATGGGCTACCGACGTTGTACTACTTTATGGAGCCTTCCTTTTTCGTTGGAGTCTTTTACTCATACCACAGGTGATAAATTTCTTACCCCAGTCCTTTATGTCATCGGAACTGTTATTACAATAAAACATTTCACGAACTCTCTGAAGAGTTTTCTTAGCACCGATATGATCTAATGATGGACTGTCGTGTAACTGACGAAGTACTTCGACTACTCTTGTCTTTAGAATGACCAACTGTCTTTGGTATTCAGAACCATTATCATTCTCTAGTACTCGCTTTATGAAGTCTTCTTCCAGGATAAAATAGTCCAACTGACTTAACTACTGGATATAGCTTCTTGCGAAGAAATATTTAAGTGTTATTTTCAAGAAAACTTTCGAATGTAACCATATAATCGTTGTACTGAATTCTATTTTCATTTGTAGTTCCACTTTTTTATATTCTAATTTGAACTACTTTCCGCGGGATAACATTTGGCACAGGTGTCGATTGGTAAAGTACATTGTTTTTACATGCCTTGGGGGCATGTTTCATTTCGTTATCAGATGACGGCCAAAATTTTATTAATAAAATTTTATTAATAAATATAACGAACTCAACTCTACTTGTGGAAAAAGTTACTGAATTATTATTTAACGATTTATTGAGTGGAGTTATTCCAAACATATAGAAAAATAGAGATATTATTCCATTGCCTAAAGTTGTAAATCTTTGTGAATATAATGATTTGAGGCTCATAACACTACTATAATAATAATAATAATAATAATAATAATAATAATAATAATAATAATAATAATTAATAATTAATAATAATAATAATAATTAATAATAATAATAATAATAATAATAATAATAATAATAATAATAATAATAATAATAATAATAATAATAATAATAATAATAATAATAATAATAATAATAATAATAATAATAATAATAATAATAATAATAATAATAATAATAATAATAATAATAATAATAATAATAATAATAATAATAATAATAATAATAATAATAATAATAATAATAATAATAATAATAATAATAATAATAATAATAATAATAATAATAATAATAATAATAATAATAATAATAATAATAATAATAATAATAATAATAATAATAATAATAATAATAATAATAATAATAATAATAATAATAATAATAATAATAATAATAATAATAATAATAATAATAATAATAATAATAATAATAATAATAATAATAATAATAATAATAATAATAATAATAATAATAATAATAATAATAATAATAATAATAATAATAATAATAATAATAATAATAATAATAATAATAATAATAATAATAATAATAATAATAATAATAATAATAATAATAATAATAATAATAATAATAATAATAATAATAATAATAATAATAATAATAATAATAATAATAATAATAATAATAATAATAATAATAATAATAATAATAATAATAATAATAATAATAATAATAATAATAATAATAATAATAATAATAATAATAATAATAATAATAATAATAATAATAATAATAATAATAATAATAATAATAATAATAATAATAATAATAATAATAATAATAATAATAATAATAATAATAATAATAATAATAATAATAATAATAATAATAATAATAATAATAATAATAATAATAATAATAATAATAATAATAATAATAATAATAATAATAATAATAATAATAATAATAATAATAATAATAATAATAATAATAATAATAATAATAATAATAATAATAATAATAATAATAATAATAATAATAATAATAATAATAATAATAATAATAATAATAATAATAATAATAATAATAATAATAATAATAATAATAATAATAATAATAATAATAATAATAATAATAATAATAATAATAATAATAATAATAATAATAATAATAATAATAATAATAATAATAATAATAATAATAATAATAATAATAATAATAATAATAATAATAATAATAATAATAATAATAATAATAATAATAATAATAATAATAATAATAATAATAATAATAATAATAATAATAATAATAATAATAATAATAATAATAATAATAATAATAATAATAATAATAATAATAATAATAATAATAATAATAATAATAATAATAATAATAATAATAATAATAATAATAATAATAATAATAATAATAATAATAATAATAATAATAATAATAATAATAATAATAATAATAATAATAATAATAATAATAATAATAATAATAATAATAATAATAATAATAATAATAATAATAATAATAATAATAATAATAATAATAATAATAATAATAATAATAATAATAATAATAATAATAATAATAATAATAATAATAATAATAATAATAATAATAATAATAATAATAATAATAATAATAATAATAATAATAATAATAATAATAATAATAATAATAATAATAATAATAATAATAATAATAATAATAATAATAATAATAATAATAATAATAATAATAATAATAATAATAATAATAATAATAATAATAATAATAATAATAATAATAATAATAATAATAATAATAATAATAATAATAATAATAATAATAATAATAATAATAATAATAATAATAATAATAATAATAATAATAATAATAATAATAATAATAATAATAATAATAATAATAATAATAATAATAATAATAATAATAATAATAATAATAATAATAATAATAATAATAATAATAATAATAATAATAATAATAATAATAATAATAATAATAATAATAATAATAATAATAATAATAATAATAATAATAATAATAATAATAATAATAATAATAATAATAATAATAATAATAATAATAATAATAATAATAATAATAATAATAATAATAATACCATAATAATACCATACCATTTATTAACCACTTTACATACATATGTACATTTGAGGTTGATTACATAATATTTACTAAGACAAAAAACAATTGTATTCATTTACAGAATAGAAACAATGAGTATTAAGAAATGTTTTAGCTACATTCCTAAATCCATTTACAGATAAGTTATTAATATTTTTTGTTTTATTAAATCTATCAAATTTATTATACAATTCAACATCTAATTTATTATTTTTAGAAATCTCAAGACGAGAGAATGTTGGTACAATATTCTTAGCATTCCGAGTATCATACATGTGAACATTAGCATGTGTCCGGTATAAGGTCAGATTTTTATGAATTAAGGTAATTGTTTCCAAAATATATAAGCATGGTAGAGTAAGAATATTGTATTTTTTGAACAGCTCTCTACAATGTGCATCATGTTTAGCTCCATCAATAATTCTTAAAGCAGTTTTCTGCATACGAAAAACCTTATCCGCGTTAGTGCTATTGCCCCACAGTATGATACCGTACGCCAAGTGGCTATGTATAATAGCAAAATAAACTGTTCTGATACAATCATTATTTAAACAATGTCGCAGCTGTCGCAGAGCAAATATTTGAGAGGCCAACTTTGAACAAAGAGAATCTATATGAGCTGCCCAGTTAAGATATGTGTCCAGCGTTATACCCAAGTACTTAACCGGAACCGATTTTTCTTTCAATTTGCTGGAATAATAATAATAATAATAATAATAATAATAATAATAATAATAATAATAATAATAATAATAATAATAATAATAATAATAATAATAATAATAATAATAATAATAATAATAATAATAATAATAATAATAATAATAATAATAATAATAATAATAATAATAATAATAATAATAATAATAATAATAATAATAATAATAATAATAATAATAATAATAATAATAATAATAATAATAATAATAATAATAATAATAATAATAATAATAATAATAATAATAATAATAATAATAATAATAATAATAATAATAATAATAATAATAATAATAATAATAATAATAATAATAATAATAATAATAATAATAATAATAATAATAATAATAATAATAATAATAATAATAATAATAATAATAATAATAATAATAATAATAATAATAATAATAATAATAATAATAATAATAATAATAATAATAATAATAATAATAATAATAATAATAATAATAATAATAATAATAATAATAATAATAATAATAATAATAATAATAATAATAATAATAATAATAATAATAATAATAATAATAATAATAATAATAATAATAATAATAATAATAATAATAATAATAATAATAATAATAATAATAATAATAATAATAATAATAATAATAATAATAATAATAATAATAATAATAATAATAATAATAATAATAATAATAATAATAATAATAATAATAATAATAATAATAATAATAATAATAATAATAATAATAATAATAATAATAATAATAATAATAATAATAATAATAATAATAATAATAATAATAATAATAGATAGATAGATAGATAGATGGTTTATTGACAACATTTACATAACAATGGTACGTTTGAAGTCATTACAAGTGATGCTTAATATGGAACAATAAATAATAAAAATACAGAATTTAAAAAACACTCAACAATAAATATAAAATATTCAGAACTTAGTTTTATAAAATACACTAAGAACAATTTTTAAAAAACAACAGAGTTGAAAAATACTAAGAATTTAAAAAGACACTTAAAAATACAAAACTAAATGACACAACAATAAATATAAAATATTCAGAATATACAGTTTTATGAAATTCACTTAGAAGAATTATTAAAAAAACAAATACTAAAAATTTAAAATACTAAAAATTTAAAAGGACACTTACAATACTGTCTATTGATTTAACGTTAAAAAATAATCATCAATAGTATAAAAACAATACTTTAGTAGAAATTCTTTTGTAAAATGTTTAAAAGATTTTATCGACATCGTATCAATTTGTTTATGATTGAAATATTTTTTAAATGAATTATAAAGAGATACATCTAAAGAGTTGTTTTTTGTTATTTGTATCCTAGCTTTCTTAATGATTATGTCCTGACAGGTTCTCGTCCCATAGTTATGCACATCGGAATGTTTTATTAAATAATTTAAACTTTTATGTGTTTCAATAAGAGTTTCCATTATGTACATCGATGGAAGTGGCAATATTCCAAGTTTTTTAAAGATTTCTTGACAAGGTGTATTAAAGGTGGCACCATCTATTAGTCTTATTGCAGTCTTTTGGAGCACGAAAACTTTATGAACATTAGTAGAATTTCCCCAAAGTAAAACTCCATAATTAATAATGCTGTGGATTAGCGAAAAGTATACATTTTTTAGGAGATGATTTGGTACGCATGACTTTAATTGACGAAGTACAAATATTTGAGAGCAAATATAATTTATATGGGGTGTCCAATTTAAAGTAGAATCTAGGTAAATTCCCAGTAGTTTTACTGGTTCTGATTTAGGAGCCCATTTGTCTGATGTTAATAATAAATTATTTGTTTTTGCTTCGTTTAGTTTTAATTTGTTTGCCGTAAACCAATCTCCTACTTTATCTATCCCTTGTACCTGACTAGCCTTTGAGAGAATCGTGGTATCATCAGCGAATAATACGCAAAAATAATAATAATAATAATAATAATAATAATAATAATAATAATAATAATAATAATAATAATAATAATAATAATAATAATAATAATAATAATAATAATAATAATAATAATAATAATAATAATAATAATAATAATAATAATAATAATAATAATAATAATAATAATAATAATAATAATAATAATAATAATAATAATAATAATAATAATAATAATAATAATAATAATAATAATAATAATAATAATAATAATAATAATAATAATAATAATAATAATAATAATAATAATAATAATAATAATAATAATAATAATAATAATAATAATAATAATAATAATAATAATAATAATAATAATAATAATAATAATAATAATAATAATAATAATAATAATAATAATAATAATAATAATAATAATAATAATAATAATAATAATAATAATAATAATAATAATAATAATAATAATAATAATAATAATAATAATAATAATAATAATAATAATAATAATAATAATAATAATAATAATAATAATAATAATAATAATAATAATAATAATAATAATAATAATAATAATAATAATAATAATAATAATAATAATAATAATAATAATAATAATAATAATAATAATAATCCCATAACTGCGCCGTGAAGCTGGCAACCAAATATATAACCAGCAAATTATAGAAAGTGTTCAAACCAATATGCAAGAAGAATTACCGGAAACAGAACATCAAGAGCAAATTCACAAAATAAACCAAAAATTTGAAGAAAATTTTGAGCTCTTCGAAAACGCAAATCCCCGAAATCGACCATGCCTACCAAAATTGATTGAAAATAAAACCACAAACTCGATAATAAAACAAATAAATATTGCACTAAACTGTAAATTATTAAACGAGAATAATTTACAAAGAGTTAATACAGGCATCTACACAGCAGCTATTTCAGTCATAGAACTCAACGGACAAATTCCTTACATACCAAAACCCAAATCAAACCAAAAAATGACTCCAGAAATACCGTGGAGGAAGCGACTGAAAACAAACATAGATAAACTTAGAAGCCAAGTTGATACCATAACAGAATATTTACAAGGTAATAGAAATCACAAACTCTTAGCAAAACTTCAAAATATATTGGACAAATCTAACATAGAGAAAAACAAAGATACCAGGGAAACCGAATTAATAAAGCTTCGAGATGAACTGCGACAAAAGTTAAAAATAAAAGGAGCTCGATTAAGAAGATATAACACCACCACTAAGAGAAAGGAACAAAACCGAAATTTCCAGAGAAATCAAAAATTATTTTACCGCACACTAGAACAAAAAATAGAAAATAAGGAAGACACGTCAGTAAACAACGAAGCATTTCAGGAGTATTGGAGCAATATATGGTCAACTTCAGCCAACCACAACCAAAACACAAGGTGGTTAAAACAGGTGGAAAAAGAAATGGAACACTTACCTGAAATGGCCAGACTATACATAAGGGAAACGATATCAAGGCATCGCTGAAAAACCTTTCGAAACTGGAAAAGCCCTGGTCCGGATCAAATCCACAATTTTTGGCTCAAAGCATTTCTTTGCTTACCACCGATATTAACAAAATGTTATCAACGTATACTGGAAGATCCCACACTAGTGCCTACTTATCTTACAGAAGGCAACACCTATCTTATACACAAGAAGGGAGACAGAACAGACCCAAAAAACTATCGACCCATTACATGTCTATCCGTAATGTATAAATTGTTAACATCTGTGATATATTCCAAGATCTACGAACATTGCGATTCCCATTCCATAATAGCCCCAGAGCAAAAAGGATGTATAGTGGGCAGCTTGGGCTGTAAAGAACAAATTCTTCTTGACTCCATTGTAACCAATCAAGCAAAGGTTAAAAAACGCAATCTAAGTGTATGCTATATCGACTATGCAAAAGCATTTGACTCCGTGCCCCACGATTGGCTTGAAAAAGTCCTGGAAATCTATAAAATTGACCCTAGCATCAGATTGCTACTAAGTTTCTTGATGAAACAGTGGAGGACCAACTTAAATGTAAACGGTGAGAAAGTAGGACAGGTCCAAATAAACAGAGGGATTTTTCAGGGGGATTCGCTTAGCCCATTATGGTTTATCTTAGCACTAAATCCAATATCATTCCTACTGCGTAACACCAACTATGGCTACCGTCCATCGATACAAAGCAACATCAAGCTAAGCCATTTGATGTTCGTCGATGATATAAAACTTTATGCTGAAAATAAACAACACTTAAATATATTGATCCAAACAGCCAAAAAGTTTAGCGATGATATCAAAATGACATTTGGATTAGAGAAATGCGCTACTTTGACATTTATCAAAGGCCACATACGGTATGAAAATACAGAAAGGGAAATTCAAGCTCTGCCTCCCGAAGAGACGTACAAATACCTGGGAATAGAACAACATGGCTCAATAGATCATAGTAATAGGAAAAAAGAGTATAAAGAAAAATATAAAAAGAGACTTACCAAACTACTTAATACTAAACTAAACTCTAAAAATCTAACTATAGCCGTCAATACCTGGGCAATATCTGTACTGACCTACTCTTTTGGAATTTTAAAATATACCACCACGGATTTGAAAGAATTAGACCGTCTAACACGCAGAGTGCTAACTAAATTCAGATATCATCACCCCAGATCCGCCGTTGAGCGAACGCATCTGCCAAGAAGTGAAGGAGGACGTGGGTTTATATGTATAGAAAAGCTATGTAAAGAACAAGAGCAGAAAATTAAGGAATATTTTAACAAAGTAGAGTGTCCAATAATAAGATCTATTGTGACACATGATAATAAATATACACCCCTAAATCTATCGGAACAAGAAGAACACATATCACCTATCAGTAATCAATCGATGACAACATCATGGAGAGAAAAAGTTTTACACGGAAAATACCCAGCTGCATTGACACAGCAAAACATTAATAAAGAACTTTCGCTAACTTGGTTAAGACAAGGACAACTATACCCGGAGACTGAAGGATTTTTAATAGCAATACAAGATCAAGTAATCCGTACACGAAATTATGAAAAACATATCTTGAAAGCGAATGTAGAGGATGTATGCAGAAAATGTCGAGCACCTAATGAAACAATAGAACATGTTACTGCTGGATGTTCTGCACTGTCAAATAGTGCTTACCTAGGCAGACATAATCAGGTAGCCAAAATAATACACTCCCAGTTAGCCCAAAAACTAAACCTAACTGAAAATCCTCCACCGTACTATCGCTATAATCCTGAGTCTATTTTAGAATCAAGGGAGAACATTTTATATTGGGATCGACCGATACTTACTGATCGAACAGTGGATTACAACAGACCTGATATCGTCATTATAGGTAAAGAAACCAAAGAAGCATTTATAATAGACATTGCTTGCCCACTTAGCCATAACGTTGCGAAAACAGAATTAGAGAAAACCACAAAATATGAAAACCTTGCCATAGAAATAAAACATGTTTGGGGCATGAAGAGAGTACAAATAATCCCAATAGTAGTTTCGGTTACAGGAATTGTCTCCATAAACCTTCCAAAACAATTAGAAAAATTAAATATACCTCCTATTATACCACATCTACAAAAAGCAGCCATTCTACAGACCTGCCATATAGTGAGGAAATTTTTGGGCGTGTTGGAATAAGATGAATTTCTTCTTCAACACTGTCTACTGCAACCAGCAATTAGCTGAGAAAAATCAAAACATATAATAATAATAATAATAATAATAATAATAATAATAATAATAATAATATTAATAATAATAATAATAATAATAATAATAATAATAATAATAATAATAATAATAATAATAATAATAATAATAATAATAATAATAATAATAATAATAATAATAATAATAATAATAATAATAATAATAATAATAATAATAATAATAATAATAATAATAATAATAATAATAATAATAATAATAATAATAATAATAATAATAATAATAATAATAATAATAATAATAATAATAATAATAATAATAATAATAATAATAATAATAATAATAATAATAATAATAATAATAATAATAATAATAATAATAATAATAATAATAATAATAATAATAATAATAATAATAATAATAATAATAATAATAATAATAATAATAATAATACTAAAAGAATATGAAGAAGAGCTAGTAACGGGAAAATCAATTCTTAAACGTGGAAGAAAACTGATCCGTGAAAACATCGAAGAGGATATAAATATAGACAATGAAAAGACAGTGACAGAAAATGTTAAAATACTAAAAAAACAGATTACACGAAAAATTGTACAAAAGAGAGAAGAGCAATACACAAACAAAGCAATGCACGGGCAATATGCAAGAGAAATGAAAAATGAAAATATTAACAAAGAACTTACATTCAGTTGGTTAAAGCACGGATCCATCAAAGGAGAAACCGAATCACTAATAACCGCAGCCCAAGATCAAGCAATAACTACAAACTACATAAAAAAAAGAATACATAAAGCAGATGTAGATCCAAAATGTCGCATCTGCAAGCAATATGACGAAACCGTAAGGCATATAATGACAGGGTGTCCAATATTAGCCAGCAAAGAATACATTACCCGCCACAATAAAGTATGTACAAGCTTGCACTATAATATATGCAAACACTACAAAATAATTACGGAAACAAATTGGTACGACCATATTCCTAAAAGCGTCGAAACCAAAGATGACATAACAATAATCTGGGACACCCAAGTACAAACAGACAGAACAATTAATGCCAATAAGCCAGATATAATAATCAAAGACCTAGGCCAAAAAGTCTGCTATATTATAGATGTGGCAATACCATCGGATAATTCAGTTACTCAAAAGGAAGCAGAAAAAAGACTGAAATATAGAGATCTACAAATAGAACTAAGTAGGATGTGGGGCTTAAAAACTACAATATTACCGGTCATCATAGGAGCAACAGGAACAATTCATAAAAACTTTACAAATATTCTTAAAACTATACCTGGTAACGCTGACCATAAAACAACATACCAGCTACAAAAAACAACAGTATTAGGCACAGCACACATATTAAGAAAAGTAGTAACATAGTTGTAACAGAAGAGTCTCTACCTGAGGAAACAGGCAGTTTCTTGGAAGAAGACGAAATATACCCGAAAAACAACGAAATCGGAGAAGAAAGAAAAATAATAATAATAATAATAATAATAATAATAATAATAATAATAATAATAATAATAATAATAATAATAATAATAATAATAATAATAATAATAATAATAATAATAATAATAATAATAATAATAATAATAATAATAATAATAATAATAATAATAATAATAATAATAATAATAATAATAATAATAATAATAATAATAATAATAATAATAATAATAATAATAATAATAATAATAATAATAATAATAATAATAATAATAATAATAATAATAATAATAATAATAATAATAATAATAATAATAATAATAATAATAATAATAATAATAATAATAATAATAATAATAATAATAATAATAATAATAATAATAATAATAATAATAATAATAATAATAATAATAATAATAATAATAATAATAATAATAATAATAATAATAATAATAATAATAATAATAATAATAATAATAATAATAATAATAATAATAATAATAATAATAATAATAATAATAATAATAATAATAATAATAATAATAATAATAATAATAATAATAATAATAATAATAATAATAATAATAATAATAATTAATAATAATAATAAATAATAATAATAATAATAATAATAATAATAATAATAATAATAATAATAATAATAATAATAATAATAATAATAATAATAATAATAATAATAATAATAATAATAATAATAATAATAATAATAATAATAATAATAATAATAATAATAATAATAATAATAATAATAATAATAATAATAATAATAATAATAATAATAATAATAATAATAATAATAATAATAATAATAATAATAATAATAATAATAATAATAATAATAATAATAATAATAATAATAATAATAATAATAATAATAATAATAATAATAATAATAATAATAATAATAATAATAATAATAATAATAATAATAATAATAATAATAATAATAATAATAATAATAATAATAATAATAATAATAATAATAATAATAATAATAATAATAATAATAATAATAATAATAATAATAATAATAATAATAATAATAATAATAATAATAATAATAATAATAATAATAATAATAATAATAATAATAATAATAATAATAATAATAATAATAATAATAATAATAATAATAATAATAATAATAATAATAATAATAATAATAATAATAATAATAATAATAATAATAATAATAATAATAATAATAATAATAATAATAATAATAATAATAATAATAATAATAATAATAATAATAATAATAATAATAATAATAATAATAATAATAATAATAATAATAATAATAATAATAATAATAATAATAATAATAATAATAATAATAATAATAATAATAATAATAATAATAATAATAATGTTTATTTGAAAATATGAAAGATAAAAAATACAAAGCACAAATAAACAAGAAACAAAAACCACGAAGCAGGTCAAGCCTACTTGTGAGTGGTCATTCTTAAATAAATATAGTAAAATAAATTGTATAAAAATATTTTTACTACTGTCACCATTTATTAAAAAAATTTACTGCATTTTATACAACTGGCCCTACTCGCATTACAATCAGCTTATAGAAAAAAAGTATAGCCTTAAAACTGCGCTTTTCAAAGTAGTAAATGATATTACACACAATTTTGATAAATCAGAGTGCATGGTTTTAATATTTTTAGATCATAGTAAGGCATTTGATTTAGTAAATCATCAGTTATCATTAGAAAAACTTAAAGCCGCCATTTCAGTGTATTTCACGTGGTCAAAGAGAGGTTTACGATTTTTTACAGAACTTATCTTTCACTGGATGGATTTTAGTGAAACTTTGGCAGCTTATACCAGGTCTTCAACAATACCCGAAACCCACGTGATCTGATAACCATCAAAAACCCATCGAAAGGGCCTGATTTGACGTTAAAGGAACTAAACTGAACTGTCAGTCCTGCCAGAAATGTCACTGGCGTTCATTTGGGGACTGAGAATATTTATAATATATTTGTTTACACGTTTATTAAATTTTTCATTTAATATTAATAGCAGTTAGTTATTTTAGAGATAATTGCTGGCGTAAGTTTTTTTTGTTAGTAACTACAAATTTATTTACTGTAACTCGTAAAAGTTAATGACTGTATATCATTTATTTCAGGTAATGTTACACTGGAACAAAATTATTTTATATTCGTAATTGTATTCCAAAATTTGAGGAATGTTTTCCAGGTGAATAAATGGAATGTGATTCTTTTTTGTCGTCATAAACCAATACTTGTTTAAGATTATAAAAAAGAAAAAGTTCTAAAAGGCCCAACGTAATAAAAGCTGTCGAAGATGTGCAAATTAACATGGTGCAGATTCCCAATAATTTAGTAAAAAAAAAAACATCACCTCAAACAGGTATGAACGGTGTTTCAAAGACGACTCTGACGAGTGAAATTCAAAACATTTTTTTTTAGGTTTATCGCTACGAACTAGCCACAAAGTATTGAAAACTTTTCTGATAATACATCCCCTATAAGGTTTCGGTACTGCAACAATCATTTTACCTTAATTTTGTTAAACCTACCTAAGAAAAATATTACAGATCGCTCAATTTAAAATCGTTTTTGTGATGTTTATGAACTGAAGTTTCTATATTAAATTAAGTACAAAATATAACTGAGAAGAAACTGCATAATGTGTTAAAAAAAGAACGGTTGATGCATTAAAGCTGGTGGTAAAGATTTTGAACAGATAGGTACTGTGAATTAGTTTCGTTTGTGCACTACCGATTACTACTCAATATCCTTTTAAATAAAATAGTTGTTAATAGGTATACCTTTATAATTTAAAGTGAGAAGTGGAAGCTTTAAGGTAGAACAAATATGTGCTTGTTACATTAATAATATTAATATTTTTTTTGTATACATATAAGTAACATAATGTATTTTGTAAATGGTTTAAACCCTGTAACAAATAAATATTTGAACTTAAATTATTTGTTTATTACTTCCCATTACCCAGGTACAATTCCAGTAAGTTTTAAATTTGTTTACTTAAACTGCAATAATTGCCAAATACTGCCATTGTCTTCTGCCTATCGTATTTAAAGGTTCAACTGTAGCTAAATATCTTCGAGTCAATCAAAAGTAAATAATTTTTAATTTTATTCATATTTTATGACATAACATTTTTTGTCCATAACTTTCTTGTGCCCTGCTCTGGTAAAGGATTTTTTTTGTAATAGTGGCAATAACTAATACGCATATTTCACTTTTTATTCTTTTCGTTAAATACTTAAAAACTCAGTTTTTAAGGTTATGTTAACTATATCATAATTTTAAAAATTTAATTTTTGCATTTGACTAAATTTAATTAAAATATCGAATTCTAACATTAAAATACAATAATGTAAAGCACCTCTAATTAATATTATGATTTTGTGTTGTAATTCTAACAGTTACATAACTGAATTTTGTTCTCGTAGTTACAGACCATAAAAAAAGAAGAAGATCTATTCTGTAATAAAATACCTACGCCACTGACTAACATCTAGGGATTTCTACTTTTATTTTCACCAATCGGTGTCATGACAAATTGGTCACGTGGGTTTTCGGTATTGTTGAAGACCCAGTAGTTAAATGTTTAATGATTGCAATAAGACATTTTCGTTTGTCCTGCTAATTATTAAATACTATTAAAAAATATAAAAAGTGATAGTCACAGATGCAGTTCAAAAAACTTTACAGCATTCTACATATTTTATTGAATATTCTTGCCAAATTTTAATATGAATATGCATATACCTGCTGAGAATATACTTTATTTGCATTTAGTACATTCTCAGAATATACTAAGTATATGTTACGGGACGTCATTTATACGTGCTGTGCAGATACTGAGAATGTACTTTATGTATGTGTACAGTATGCAATAAGTATCTACTTTCACTTGATAGTACGTTCTAAGTATATGCTAAGTATTTAAATTTAGCACATACTAGGCATATCGCTGTCCAGTTTGATCGTTTTGCTTGATATTTTGGGCATTGTATCATAAAGTGTTTAACTGTGAGTTGTGTTACACAGCTTGCAGTTAGGGGGAACAGTTTTAGAGATTAGATAACCGTGCGTAATTCTTGTGTAGGTATGTGTTTCCAAGAATTCACTGTAGGTTTAATTTCGCGTAGTTTTGAATTAGAGTTACACTATTCGTTTTGCCACAAATTAGCGATTTTGGATTTTATAACGCACTTTAAATCACTATACACTACGTTCCGCACTTCCCGCGCAGTATCACTGTTGATTGCTTGACGGGCGGCGAGGTCTGCTTCCTCGTTGCCTTTAACTGCAATGTGGGAAGGAATCCATATAATTTCTACGCTGTAGCCTTTTTGTATTATTTGGCCTAACTCGAATTTGATATCGAGGGCTATGGGATGACTAGTATAAATTTGGTTTATTGTATGAATGGCACTTAAAGAGTCTGATATTTTGATTGCTTTTGGTTTATTATTATTATTTATGTGAATAAGAGCATGTAGAAAGGCGAATAGTCCTGTAGTACAAGGCTGGTTATTTCGGAAAGCTTATACTGTAGTGACGTATTTGGGGTGATAACGACTGAACCTACGCCATCGACAGTTTTCGAGGCATCTGTATAAATATGATATGAATTTGGACGATTGCTTAATTTAAAATACAAGATCTTTCTTAGAAAGGCATGAGGTATGTCTGGGTTTAAAAACATCGTAGGGACGTATCCTTTATGTCAGAAACATAGAAACATACATATGACCTAAATGGGATGTTTCTGGCAGATCAATATTATTAAGGAATAATAAAAAAGTTTTCCATATGGTTCCAACTTAAGTAGACACTGTATTACAAATACTTACAAAAAAACGTCAAAAATATATTTTACAATACAGAAGAATGTTATAAAGTAAAGTTATATTAAAATAAATATTCAATTACAGCAATTTAGCATTAAAATTTAGGTCTGATGATTATTTAATTTATAACTACAATTAATTTATAATGTAAAACGTAAATAATCACCTAACCTGAAGTTTTATGCTAAAGAACTGCAATTGCATATTTGAATATAACTTTTAATTCAAAATAACTTTACTTTATAACATTCTTTTGTATTGTAAAGATAAAGGTACTTACTTTAGTCTTGAGTAAAATTTATATTTTTGACAAACCTCGTATACGGCTTAAAAAAATTGATGTCTGGTTGTTGCATTTTAAGTTTTGGATTATAAAAAACTTTTAGTTAGGAGTAAAATTTTTCACAAAACTAATAATAAAAAAGTTTTCCATATTTAAACGTATTTAAAAATTAACCGAAAACAAAAATATATTATTTCAACCATTATTTGGTAATTGGGGTAAATATACCTACCTATTTATAATATATTATTCAGACAGATTCAGGGCCTGGTAATGCTCGTTTCGAAATATCATGTCAGGTCAGTTGTCAGCTCGTCAAAACTTCAAACTTAGAAAAATTAAAATGGTTGTTGCATTTGAAGGTGTATTTGAATTTGGATTCATCTAGATTTATTTTTCAACACCTTCCAATTTTAAGCATGTTTTCAAAAGATGGGAAGATGAATTTCAGCAACGAACAGTAAAGTAACTCCCAAATATTGGTAGTGATGCAATTTATACCACATATTAAATATGCGGTCGTCATATTAAGGATACCCAAACAATTTGTAATACGTGTCTTAAGAAAAATGCATCTTGCACTGGCACCAATGGTAAGTAATATTTACAAAGTTGTTTTTGATTCAATGTTAAAATATTGGGTTTATCTAAATTTATTTTTGTTTTCATTTTTTAAATGATCATTGTTTTAAAGAAAATGTTGGCCCTCCAAAATATCGATGAAATATTTGAGCCTCAGCTATCAGTATCAAAAATTGATTCAATGCCATTGACATCAAACAAGAAAACTTACCCCAAGAGCTTCAAGGGTCCAAACGTGTGTAAGTTTAATTTAAACTCGAAAGTTAAATTCATTTATCACAGTGCCCAGATGATGAATAAGAATTTGATAACTACAAGTGCTGTACAAATAAATCAATAAAACAATTATCAGATGAAGAAATGCTCATCAACCTAACTAGTCGACTTAATAAGCGTATGGCAAATTTTATCCACACTCAAATTCAGCTTGATAATAAGACATCAAAAGGATGATGCTTCAACTTCAATTTTTTCAAACTCCAAGTCACAAAACTTTTATAACGGTCTTGAGCACTTATATATGCCGATTTTGTTACAGAAAACATTTTTGATAGGTTTGTTTTATAAATAATAATTTAAATGGTATTTCCATGTTTAAATAGACAAATTATATGATGCGGCGTTAATTTACTATAATAAAAAGAAAATAAAATAAATTTCAAGTTTGAATTAATGCAAAAAATATAATGAAGTAAAATCAAATAAAAATATAAATTGGCAAAATATTTGACTAGTAGTTTCAAATCATAAAACAGTTAATATGTTTTTTTATGATTTGAATCTAGTAAATATTTTTCCAGTTTATATTTTTTAATTGATTTTTTTCATTACATTTTTGCCCAGCTAACAGAAAGTTAAATTTCAAAAAGCCCGCCATGGCGGCCATATTGAATTTTAGTACCACTCCAATTTGATAGATGGCAGCACATCACCTCAGAATTTTACCATGGAGTTTCCCATCTATTCACTTTCCCCTAATCTATGGACATATTCTAACGATAAGTATTTTTCCTAAGTAGGTACCTGCAACGACCCTAATTAGATAGCTAAATATTCAATTCCCTATAAATGAGAAAAACCTTGCTATAGAATTGGTAGATTGTCTCACAATATATTTCTGCAAATACACAATGTTAACAAATCTTTTTCACCAGACTAACTTAATTGAAAACATAAAATAAAAGTATGTTGCATATATTATTTAGCTGGCCGATTTTTGCGATATATTGGACAAAATATGGAGATATATTGGACAAAATATGGAGATTAAAGAGGGTAGCTACATCTACGTAGGAAAGGATTAACTAAAATTCAAACTTATATCATGGTATCAAAAACCGAAAGTGCTGTGGCGTCCTTAAGTTTCGATAGGAATAGTCTGCTGTGGTTCAGTAACTACTTGAAGGAAATTTTATTAAATTTCATTTTTTAAATGAACTACAGTGTATATTTTTTGGAATCTATTACATATGACAGTGTTGTCAAATTTTAATTTTTACCAAAGAAGTCATTGTTTAAAAAATTAACTTTTTGAGATAAAGGGTGTACAAAGGACCACGCACTTTTCTTAGCAAACGGGAGTACCCTCAAAATGCCTGAATTTTTGATATGTTAAATACCTTGATGTCCCCATCAAAAGTGTCCATGGGCCCAATCGTATCCTATGACTAGATTTTGAGATACAGGGTGTTGAAGTTAGAAATCCCTAGTTCTTTAAAATGGACACCATAAATCACCCTTAAATATTTTTGGAAGTTTTTTGCTCATTCTGTGTAGTCAAAATACATACTTAACTACTATAATTAAAATATTGTACCTTACAGGGTTATTAATGATTCGGCAAATCTTTTTTGGTTAAAGTAGGTATTCCCGAACAAAAATAGCTAAAATACCGAGAAAAAAAATATCACCGTCAAAGTCTCTCAATATTTGATATCGTATAGGACTCGATGTACTCGTTCAAAATTCTTATTGGTAAAATTAGATCCTATGACTAGTTTTCCAAATATAACTTAATATGTACCAAATATATGAATTTTAAACAATAAATATATACTGACATAAGTAGATATTTTCAAGAGAAATATCTTATATTAAATATTTTTATATACTGTTTTAGATTAAGAATATACCCCTTGTACTATTTGCAAAGGGGCAAAAAATTCGTACTTACAAGGTGATCGCGGTTGAATATGTAAGTTAAATCAACAAAATGTTGAAATTGTTGCCAAAAAATAGAAAATAATTATTGTTCATCAAAAAAATAGTATAAGTCCGTATACAGGGTCATACTTTATTTCTGTACAAAAAGTTGATTATATGGTAGGTCTCAGTAGGATGTGCAGAAATGATTTATGATCGGATTACAGGTTTATTTGGCTCGAGTATTGTCATAAGTGCCTCTTTGTATTGTATATTTAAATAAGATTATGAGCTCCATTCACGCCATGAATGAGGTAAAGCCCCCAATACATTTTGTTTTAAGTCGCATCCCTTGAAGGATGGTTACAGTTGAACTTGCAAGGTGGAAAAATCAACAATATATAAAATTATTGCCAAATATTAGAAAATAAATTGCTTGTGAGTTCTTTATTGAAAAAGATTATAAATATACATACATTAATATTTTAAATAGCCAATACTAAACTTTGTCAAACTGACATAGTTTTTGCAATAACTAGAAATTAAAAACATTTAATGGAGCCTCAGAATGAAGTAGTCAATGAGCAGAAAAATCTGGGAAATTATCCATTTTTTAACTACTGTTTCATTGCGAGTTTTCTTCTAGGAAATCCATTGAGTAATAGTTATGCACACAATGAAGTATAAATGTCAGATCTACTTATTGGTACTCATTCATATAAGAAATAGTATTTTCATGTTATTGGTTTCAAATATTTAACATAAGTCGAGCAGACATATTATTGTAATTTAATTTTCACGAAACATTTGTTGATATTTTTATAATTTACAGCTTACCTGTTCCTCTCTTGATTTTTCAAGGGCTTCTCAAAACAATATGATATGAATATAGGGTAATAAAATATTCGTAATTTTCGAATAACCTGCCTGTTTTTATATTTTCATTATGCAAAGGCATGCAAGTCGTTTTGTTAAGTATTTAATGATTTAAACTTGGAAATATAGATAATCTTTAACATCATGTAAATCCGTAATTTTTTACTTTAGACGTTAAGCTTGTTGTAATCGACACAACCAAGGCATTTTAAATCGACTTGGGTCTGATACCGTGTTAAGAATCACCCTGTATACTCGGAATGATAAAATATAAAGCTAAAGACTGTCTGCATGCCTGAAGTTTTGCTTTTTATATCTACTATGATAATACATAATTTTTCCGAAGATTTTCACAAAAATTGATTACCCTGTATATTTTGTAACCTATGAGTTTTAGACGATTGATAGGTTTTATTAGTAAATTCTAAATAGTGGTGAATATGCCAACAACCTTATAGGATATATAAACATGCTTACACTTGATTTATATATATATATATATATATATATATATATATATATATATATATATATATATATATATATATATATATATTGATCTAGAAGGCTATGATTAAATATTTTCCGAATAATTGAACATCCATCTATTGTTAACTTATATAATAAATAACGTTTGTATTACTTTAAGCGAGCATTAGACCGTTCTGTATTGGTGTTTTAAATAAATATTGTTGCAAGTATGGCGTTTGCAAATAGGATTAGCTGTTATGTTTGCAATAGACACTTTCAACTTCGACTCACTATTCGTTTAGACGAGGACAATAATATAGATGAATAATATGAATAATAGAATATTATTAATAGGAGCTAAATATCCTTTCTGTTGTGTTTTTTGTAATCAGGGTGTCAAACCCTTTCAAATGATATATCACATGACCTATGTTGCTATTTAAAAAAATCAAGATGGCGGCCATGTTTAAAATTTTGTAATTATAAAAAAAATAATTTTTGGGCTAAAATATGAGCAAATATATTTGGTTAAAATTCTGAAATTTTGGGTTTTGTATATTGAACCGTTTAAGCACTATAGGTTTGGTTCCATCTTTAACAGCTACCCTGTATATATACACCATATTAACTAGAAATTGGCTATTTTGTTTATTTATAAGTGCGTCAATTTGAAATTATGTTCTGTAGGTTTGATCAAAATTTGATCTAAATCGCTTCGTAAATAAAAGATATATTAACATGGCCCTGATCACATTGTCACCCTACTAATACGAAGATTTTGCCATTTAATATACCTTTACAAATTCATAGAGTTTTAACTCGCAAAAGTATTTGTCTTAATTTTTAAAGTGAATTTACATGTTCAATAAATTATAAGGCCATTGCTTTACCGTTTTTTTCAGCATACTTTTAAAAGATTTACCTTTCTCGAACACCTGTACATAAGAATACAAAAAGGCATCGCACTCATTAAAACTCTGTTATTGCGCCATTGATAAGTTTCAATGGCTGGATTTGTGAGAAAGAAGCGAATTCCGCGACAGTGAAGAATCCAGACTGATACCTCCCTCAGTGTACGAGACACATTCATACTAGTGATTACCAATGGATAAAAAAACTATTGCCGCTGCGAAATGTTGATCTGAAAAGTCAACAGGAGTTCGAATTGATTCATATTTCATGCGGTAATTCCACCAAATATCTACGGTTGTAAATAAAATTTTAAAAGATATTAGGAACGATTTTTATTTCGAAATTTATTAAAAATATATAGAATAAAAACTTCGTGAATCTGCAGTAGAACACATGTAAAATAAATATTAATTTTATTTTATATATTAGAAGAAAATATCTAAAATAATTCTAGAAAAGAGGTTGACTAACACCAAAAATAGAAAGTAATGTTGGTAAAGCGGCTATCCAAATATTGGAACAGTAATCAAGATTAGGTTATTTTAGGTATTATTTATAGTGTTAGAAACTTACATGAAGAAAATTGTTATTTTTATATTAAAACACACTAAATTGTATTTTCTAGGTAAAATGAACCATAATATTCAGTCACAGGATAACGATACTCTTAAGGTCAAAGTATAACATTGAAATAATAAACAATACATAACAAATGCTTGTTCTACATAGACCGCCAATTGCTTCGAGCAACTAAATGTAATTTAAGAATTAAATATGAGTGCAGACGCTGCTGGTTCTACATAATGTCTAATTATAGAATAATTAATACTATATGTATACCAGTTTTATAAGAAACGTTAATACCACAGAGCTAGACTGCAAGAAACAATGGAGTCAAGAATCAATCTTCTTGTGACCATACTTGTGACTAAAAAGATACAAATTAGGAGTTCCAGTCCAGAGAAGAAACTGGAATAGTAGTGTATGAGCCTAGAATGAGGTACTATAAAAATTTGGGTGGAAATCCACGTAATTGAGCAATGTATCCAGTTCAACATCGATGAAAACTATCACATCTAAGAGGTCTTGATGTGCTAGAGTCAAGCAGCCATCAAAGCGCTGAGCTCTTAAGTAACCAGCTCAAAAATACTCCAGGCTAGTCGATAAAAATACAATCACTCTTCATTGAATCCCGGGACACAGCGTGGTAAAGAGTGACGATATAGCAGACAGCCTCACAGTAAAGGGGGCTTAAACACTCTGTAGGATCTTGGTATCGTGGTATCAGTGGTTACACAATATTAGAAGAATTTTAAAAAATATTGGGCAGTAGAAATATCGACAATTGGAACGATCTCGTATGTCTAAGATACACTAAGATACTTCTGAGTGACTATGACCAAGAAAGATCGAAAGTCTGAGCAAGATTAGTAGAAGATAGGCAGTACAGATTATGTGAGGAGAAAGAAGAGGGCGAAATCTCTGAATATGTGGCACTAAAGAATCCACCGGTCCCTATACTTAAGAGCATACTAATTATACCCTGCTTAAAGCCCCTTCAAATTCCAAACTTCCTTAGGATGATAGGATTGAAAGGATTGTTGTGGACTTTCAAATTATTCCCTTATTGTCCTGGCGACATAAGGAGGTGAATTATACAGGGTGTCTGTAAAAGGTCTTTACAAAAACATACCACATATTCCTTAGACCAAAATAAGTCGATTTAAGTAAAATTACCTTAGTACAAAGTTGCTTCGTTTGGGCTCCAGGGGGCCTTGAAGTTACAATTTTTAAATCGTTTTTTCCATATAAATTTAAAACGGCATATGCGATTTTGCTGAAATTTGGTATATTGGTTTAGAGTTTTATGTGGCAAAAAAATTGTATTAAAATTTTGTCCGATAATAATACATAGGCGTAGAACTTGATTTTTTAAATAATTGCACCTTTAAAAATTCTACGCTAATGGAAAAAAAGGAGTTTGAGTATGAAATTTAGATTGCGCAACTCATTTACTTTAAAAAAGGTACTCTTGATAAGACTCGATTACTCTCATGGTTTTCGCTAAATTTCTGTTTTAATAATTTAGAGTGTATAGGTTTCACAAAAATATTTATTTACAACATAATCAAAATAGAGAGTTTACAAAAATTGTTCAAAATGTTTACCATTTTCACGCATACAAAGATTTATACGTCGAAGAAAATTAAAATGTATCCTTTCCATAACTTCTTCATCACCTCTAAGATTGTTTATTGCATCTTGAATACGTTGCCAGAGTTGTTCCTCATTTTCTACAGGTTCCCTGTAAACTGTGGATTTCAGATGTTCCCATAAAAAGTAATCCATCGGTGTTAGGTCTGGGGAACGTGGTACAGATTACAGGTGCGTCATTACCTCTGCCTATCCATTTGTGTGGATATTGTTCATTCAAGAGGTTTCTAACGTTTAAAGAAAAATGTGGTGGAGCTCCATCTTGCATAAACCACATATCTCTCCGAAGTTGGAGAGGTAAATCTTCTAACAATTCTGGCAACGTATTTTGTGGAAAATCCAAATAATTTTCTCCAGTTAATCTTCGTGGAAGTATGACAGGACCAACAATGAAATTACCAATTATTCCAGCCCACACATTAATTTTGAATTCGTGCTGAAAATGGTTTACCTTTATTGCATGCGGATTTTCAACGGCATAAACATGTTCATTATGGGTATTAGTTATACCTCTTCTTGTAAAACCCGCTTCATCGGTAAAGAGAACCTTCTTGAAAAAGTTTGGATCTCTTTCTCTTTGCATATTAACAAATCGACAAAAACCCAAGCGAATTTGAGGATCATGGACTAATAATTATTGTACTGGCTTCTTATGGTATGGATATACCAATTGTTTTCTAAGCACTTTATGAACGACATCTTTACTTACTCCTAGTTTCCTTCCAATTCGTCTGGTGCTTAATTCTGGATCTTCTTCAACACGTTCTAAAATGTCTTCTTCAACTTCAGGGATCCTTACAAAACGTTCTCTTCCATTATCAACAGTGTTGGGAGCTAAGGAACCGGTCTCCCGAAGACGTCTCTCAACAGCAGCAAAAGTTGGGTGGCTAGGTACACGACGATTTGGAAACCTTTCAGAGAACACCCTGGCACTCTCTCGGGCATTTCCTTCACAAAATCCTAATGTCAGTAATATATCAGTATATTCTGCATTGGTATATTGTACAGCCATATTAATAAACCACGCATTTGTTTTTTTAATTATTGAGTCAGATAGAACACTTTCAATCGTTAACAAGAGATTAGGTGTTAAAACTTGACAATATTTTTATTTAGATGAAACTATGGAAATCAACAATAAATGTTTTTGTATACGTATCGCAGGCAAATAATTAATATTCCTCAAAAAATCGTACATGGGAAGAATCGAGTATTTTTGTTAAAAGTCTCGATTAGAGGTGTTGAAGAAGATATGAAAAAAGTACATTTTTATGTTTTTCATTGTATAAAATTTTGTCCGATAATAATACATAGGCGTAGAACTTGATTTTTTAAATAATTGCACCTTTAAAAATTCTACGCCAATGGCAAAAAAGGGGTTTTGAGTATGAAATTTGGATTGGGTACTCATTTACTACAAAAAAGTATCCTTGATAACACTCGATTTACTCTCATGGTTTTGACAAAGTTTGTATTTTAATAATTATTGTTTATGTTCTAAAATTACTAAAATGCAAATTTCGTCAAAACCATGAGAGTAATCGAGTCTTATCAAGAGTACCTTTTTTAAAGTAAATGAGTTGCGGAATCTAAATTTCATACTGAAACTCCTTTTCTTCCATTGGCGTAGAATTTTTAAAGGTGCATTTGTTTAAAAAATCAAGTTCTACGCCTATGTATTATTATCGGACAAAATTTTAATACCATTTTTTTGCCACATAAAACTCTATCAATATACCAAATTTCAGCAAAATCGCATATGCCGTTTTAAATTTATATGGAAAAAACTATTTAAAAATTGTAACTTCAAAGCCCAAACGAAGCAACTTTGTACTAAGGTAATTTTACTTAAATCGACTTATTTTGGTCTAAGGAATATGTGGTATGTTTTTGTAAAGACCTTTTACAGACACCCTGTATATTTTAGGTTGCAGTGTAACGCATAATGATAATCAAAGTACATGACTATAAATTAAACTAATAATGAAAAGTCAAGCAAAATCATATCTCAATACTCATTAGTGCAAATCTAAAATATTTATTTTTATTTGTAACATAGAGATACGTCTATATTTAAAATATTTAGTACCCTTTGATGATATTTGGTGGAATTGGTTTGCTTCTGGAACAGATTGTTCTTAAATCGCGTTTATGCTGTAGGTAATCGATGTGAAAAGGCGAAAAAGTGCGAATGACGGGGTTTTTCATGCGTCGTAACGGAAGAAGTGGAAGAACCGGAAAACACCTTGGGTGATCGAATTGTTACGTTTATAGCGGCGGCTGTCATACAAAAAGATCATGAGAACACTGTTCGGAACTTTGTTTTCCATTACAATGTAGTTACAAGATAATTTAGATTTTTATTTTACTTTTTTCTTGAGTACGATAATGATGAAAGTCTGGATATTCAGTAACAGATAATAATTTAGCAATACCTACGACCATATATGAGAATTAAATAGAGAGAACCATATCATATTATTAACTGTCATATGTCATTCCCATTTCCTCCGTCACTCTAATCATTACAATTTTAAATAGGAAAAATGCCACGTATTGAAAAGGTAATTTTAGGGAAAATTCAGCGATATGACTATTCATTGTGTTTAATTTGATTTCAGTACTCTCTAACGGAATTAAAAAATATTATGAAGTTTGGTACTTCAATTAAAAAATAATTTTAATAGTAATCCAATGCAAAACCTAACAAAACATTTTGTAAAACTCTAACGGTACTTTAATCGTCATTAACCAAAATAACAAATTTATGCTAGGCATTAAATTACTATTAAAATTAGCTTTCAAATGAAGTATCACACTTTACAGTTGACACGCTCCTGAATACACCTACATTCCTGAATTTACTAGGCTTGCAAACTAAATAATATGTAGGTACAATAGCCGTAGAAATTAGTGTTTCCACGTTCTCGCAACACCTAAGTTGTGAGTCTTCGGCCACGTCGGGGATAGGTGAAAGCTGGGATGTTCCACCACGTCACTTTGAGACTAGACGATTAGCGTTTGACCATCTAAGACACGGCATAAATGTCGGTGAATGAGTAAGTGAATAGAAAAAGCAGTGGGACCTTCAAATTGTGGCATAATAGGTATCAGACTGCGGTTCCTTCACGCTATAAACGAAGTTAGAGTGATATCACAGGGTCCAAAGGGTAGAAAAAATGGATACAATAATGATCAAACAAAAAATAATATAAAAATATTCTTATACGCCACAATGTCGAACAAGAGTAAAAAAGCTCGATAATTTATCCCTGCTAATTACCGCAAATACTCTTTAGTCGCCGCGAAACAACACACCTTTGGTTTTACAGTAATCGATCGGTGCGCACTCAAAGTAAATAAAATTCAAGCAATTATATTTATATCCGTTTTTTGAATTACTTTTGGCGGTTTGACAAAAACTTCACAATCCAGGCCCTCGTTTTGACGAGTAATTTGAGGTAATGAATCGAAATAATTCGATGCACCTCTTTGAAATAAAAACCCAAACAGTTATATATAACAATTTAATGCAGTTATGTCACAGTTACAAAATTGCAATTTTACGATTTAATCATAAAAAACTAGTCTGCTGGCTTAATAGCTACATATGATAGTCTCTTTAAAGGTTTATCATTAGTCATTTTTAATATACAGTGTGTTGACGTATATAAAATCATAATTTGGTTTTTATTAGTTTTATATTTAATTATTGTTTATTTATTTAAAACCAGATTATTAATTTAAATTTAGTTTATTTACAGCTTCATTATTTTATGACTTAATAGAACATTAATTTATCTCAAAAACATATTTACTAATTTATGTAGAAAATATTAATTTACTAACAATGATCTCTCAACTTATACTAACTCATATCGACAAGATCGCGCTATTTATATGAAAATTGGGCGTACCAGACATGTCCCGAAGACTCTAGACGCTCTTTCTCTTCAAGTAGACACGTGTGCATCATACATAGGCGAATTTTTCCAATTAGGCTGAATGAGGCTCTAAATCGCCATAGAGCAGGACCGGACTGGTCGAAAATGGCTCGCACGATAGTATTTTATGTTATTAAAATTATACTTACGGCTTATTATGTACTTTTTTATATAACTTAGAAATATTAGAACTAGCAGCATATCCTAATCCAGGGTGATTCCCCTTAAACACATTATCAACAATAATAATAATGATGATGATGATGATGATGATACTTTTGTTACGAATATTAAAATTCTTAATTTTTAATATGATTTAAAAAGTTGGATAAACCGAATCCTTTTTCTTTCCTGTCTGTATACAGATAAAGGAAAGTATAGGAAATATGATTTATTAGACAGATTTTTGACAATTTTCGCGATGATTTCTGTG
Organism: Psylliodes chrysocephalus; assembly: GCA_927349885.1. NCBI lineage: Eukaryota > Metazoa > Arthropoda > Insecta > Coleoptera > Chrysomelidae > Psylliodes > Psylliodes chrysocephalus. Next base: position 44,044,398 of record OV651813.1, read on the forward strand.
TGTGTCTGTAATATTCGATAACTCATGAATGGATAAATAAAAAAACACAAAATTTTTAACTTAAGCTTTAATCCATCCTGCGGTGAGTTTATTAGATTTTAGGATTAGTCGAAACATCTTAGGGGTACTTTATAGTGTGTCGTTTTTCTACTTTATGAAATATATATTATTTACGGTTGGAAAAGAAAATTTTTAACATAAAAGTTGCTTGTGTTTTATTTTCTATAATTTTTACTAAGTACATAATATTCCTAAAATGGTCCGTATTCGAGAAATTTGACAAAATGTGCCAAGTTCGAATTTTTAAGAAAATTGTTCAATTAGCTACACGCGATAGTGTCTAGTGTCTAATTACTGTCTCATAAGATAAATTATGTTAATATATGGCCCTCTAAAAACTCATTTACTTATAATTTATTAATTAAAAATCAATTAAATTTGAATAATCCGACCACTACCCGAATATTTTCGAATCGGCTGTGACGCAATTATGCTCTATTGTCATTAGTTTTGTTTACATCTGAGAATTGACGTTTTATTTATTTATTTTTATAAACTGTTCTACAGGAAATTCCCAATTAAAGAACATGTAAAATATGACAAAACACATATATCAGCAAAATACAATATAAAAAATTATAATATAAAAATTACAAAACAGAATATAGATTTAAGAAAGAAAAAAAACAGACTATTTAAAACGATAAAATAATCACAAAAGCAAATGTTTTATGTCCAAAATTCTAATGTTGAATATATCCAACTCAGAGTTTATGTTGTTGCAATTACTACACATGACATATAATGGAGATTTGCTTAAAATGTTGGTGCGAGGAGTGGTCAAATAAAAAGTATCAATGCACCTAGAAGTTTGGCGGGGAATCCTAAAATTTAACATATGCAGCAGGTCTTTACAATATATTTTGTTGGTTATGACTTTGTGCAGTGTAACCACTGAAAAATACTTTCGCCTTGCTTTAAGACTCGAAAAACTGTCTTACTAACAGTTCGTTATGTGGGGTGCCAATTGGAGGATACACTTGTCTTCTCGGAAACTTAAATATTTGAGAAACCGTCTTTGAAGAGCCTCTAACCTGGTAACATGTCGCTGGTAACTGATACTCCATATAACCGAAGCATATTACAGTTTTGAGCGGATAAACGCATAATAAAGATACTTTAAAGTACTTGCATTCTTAAAAACCCGACAGTTCCGAATTATGAATCCGTACATGCGGCTTGCCGCAGTTAATATACCGTCAATGTGATCATTGAAGGATAGTGCTGTATCAAAAGTAACGCCCAAATCCACAAAGTTATTCGGTCTGCATAATAAAGTGTTGCCTATACGGTAATTGTAAGCAATTGGATCAGAGCTTAGTGAATAAGACATGACATTACACTTAGAGGGATTCAAATTAAGGTTATTTTTTCGACACCATTCGATAACTCTTAGAAGATTTTCAGATAGCCTTTCACAATCTGCGACGTTCTTAATTGTTGTGTAAAATTGAAAGTCGTCGGCGTAAATTAAAGAGTCAACATCAACTACATCCACTATGTCATTCACGAAAATATTCAACAGTAACGGGCCTAGATTTGATCCCTGAGGAACACCGGAGGTGGAAGAATACTGATCAGACCTAAATCCTTTTAATTGAACGTATTGTGTTCTGTTGGTGAGATATGATATGAGAAGCTGAATAAGATTGTTTGAAAGTCCAAAAGAGGCTAGTTTTTTTACCAAAATACCATGATCAAATGCCTTTGTTATGTCCGTATAAATAACATCTGTCTGAGTTAGGTTGTCAATGTTTTCTGAAATATACTGCGTAATTATGGAGAGATTTGTAACTGTTGAACGACCTTTTATAAAGCCATGTTGTTGATCCGATAATATGTTGCGGACGTGTTGGTAAACTGTACCTTCCAGCAACATTTCAAACACTTTATTAAAGTTACAGATGATAGAAATATGCCGATAATGTTCCACCTCAGTTTTATTTCCTTTTTTATATATGGGACAAACCTTAGACTCTTTCCACACTGACGGTATGGTTTTAGTCCGGATGCAGGTATTTATAAGTATAGTTAAAGGAGGAGCCAGTGCTACAGCACAGTCTTTTAAAAGGAAAGCAGGAATATGGTCAGGCCCAGTAGTACGCTTAGGCTTTACTGATTTTAAGGTATCTAATACTTGGTTTTCTAAAAAGCTAGTAATGTTTAAGTGATACATGTGGATTTCGTTTATCGGGACATTTGTGGCTAAAGACTGCACATAAGATTTACTAAAAATGGTAGCAAAGCCATTTAATATATCTGATGGATTAAGAAGAAAGTTACCTTCATAGATCATGGTATTACCAACTTTATTGGAGAATTTTTTATTACTGATGTAAGCCCAGAATTTATTGGAATTAATCGTTATTTCTGATTCAGCTTTTTTAAGATATTGTTTATAGGCTCTATTGACATCAACTTTAACTTGACTTCTTATGCGTCTAAACTCCTCAAAAACATGAATATCATTCTCTCTCTTATACTGTCGCCAGAGTTTGGATTTTTTGCGAATTAAATTTATAATAGCGCCATTATACCAGGGAGGATAATTTTTCTTACTGTGTACTGTATACCTAGGTACACATTTATCTAACACATTGTATAATTTTCCATAAAAGTATGTACAGGCATCATTAACTTCATAAAAGCTTTCCAGGAAAGTCCAGTCAATTTTGGAAATCATGTCATACAACATCGGAAAATTTGCCTTACGAAATTTATAGCAATTTATGAAAGATGACTCTAAATTATTTCTATTATTTAGTTTTTCTACTGATTTTAATGTAATGTCCAACGCTGGATGATGACAATCTTTCTTTATCAACGGATCTACGGATTTTTCAACAAAACAGGAATTATTAAAGTACACTAGGTCTAGTAGCCTATTATTTTCATTAAAAACAAAGTTATTCTGTTTTAAATCAAAGACATCTGCAAAATTGTTTAATGCATCTAATCTTGCATTCGACTGAGAGTTGGTAAGAAACAAAGCATATTCCGATATATTGAAATCACCTAAAAACAAAATTTTATTTCCATACAAAAAATCCAAAGACTCTAGCGACTCAAAAAGGCATTCGTATTCCTCAAAAGGTGTTCTTGGTGGAATATATACATTACAAATATAAATATGTCTAAGATTTAGGGGCCTATTCAGTAACTCTGGACGACGTCGTTAATAGACGATAATCGTTCACAGACGACTTTTCTTATTCAGTAGACAACGATTGTCGTTGAAAATAGACAAATATGGTTGTAAAATTGTCGTTCATCAACGATAGCCACAGAGCTGTCGTTAATAAATGAAGTGTCGTTATAGTAATTTTTCCATTCCCTCTTATTTTTCATTGTGAACCAGGATGTGTTCTAAATAATAAAAGCACTTTTTTACAACTTTTACAACTAAATTGCCATCTAATACCTAATACAGCAAGTACAATTTGTAAGGAATTTTTTTCTAATTTATTTAATTATTTTAAAAATAAATCGGATTCAAAGTTAGGATTCCCCATTCAACCATTTACTATTGGATTCTTATTAACAGTGCTGTTCCTAAAGTAGCTCTGCGAAACAGTAACAAAACCTATATTACGGAAGTACCTATAATACTTCTCCGTAACCTACACAAATTTGGTCTGTCTTTCAAATCCAATAAAAAATACAACTTGTATTGTTCTCGAGTTGTTTTTTGTATTCTTTTGGAATAGTTCTCAGTTTTTTTTAATATATCCATACTCATTTAAATAAACCCTACATACAATACGACCAGCAAAAATCGCCCGCGAGAAACAGAATTCCTACGAATCGAGAATCGACCCCCTGATCGTGTTGTAGGTTAAGAACAATAATTAATATATTCTGAAAAACAAATGAATATATCTACTGGTAGAATTTTTATTTTACGTTCCAAAAAAATCTCAAATATACCGGGTGTTCAAATTAAAGTGTTACAGTTAAATACCGAATTTTATAAAAAAAAACAAAGTTTTATAGTTTTTTTGGGTGTTACTCAATAAGTAGAAATCCAATAAAAAAATGTTTCCTTTAAAAGTTTCTTATTATTTTATGAAAAAATAGGGTTCCAATTTGAAAAAAAAATCCACCTCGATATGGCCATATTATGGTCAGCTATAAAAAAATTAATTTAGCCAAAATGTTTCCCCTAAAAAACTATAAAACTTTGGTCTGATACTTTTTTTTATAAAATGCATATTTTTGGCGATATGTAAAACTTTAATTTAAACACCCGGTATAATCATCAACATACGTTCTTTTATCACAAAACACTAAATTATAATACCAACTTACTAGAAATCATCGTTCAGATTTGGTAACTAGAAACAACGTAGCGACTTTGTTATTGAATAGAGTTTCAAAAATTATCGTTATAAAAGTCGTTGGTTGAACTGTCGTTAGCTTAACGATGTCGTTCATAAACGATGAATTACTGAATAGGGCCCTTAATCTAACTTTTATTAACACGACGTCAATGAATCTAAATAGCGGCCAAGAGTATTGCTGCAAATCAATACGAGTAGAAATGTACTGTTCATGAACCGCGATCAACACCCCACCGCCTCGAGTTTTATCACTAACTGTGAGATTTCTATCTGTTCTAAAAACATTAAAATCTGTAGTAAACAGTTCCGTATTATTAACCGACGAGTCCAACCAAGTTTCGGTAAAAACAAATATTTTGAAGTCACTTTGTGTGATAGAATTAAACATTTCTGTGGTTTTTGTTTTCAGACCACGAGTATTTTGATAAAATATTGATATTTAATTCTTACTTTTATTCACAAATTTATATGTAGGTGTGTTTACGGGGGGCAACAGAAAATTTGTCGATGGTTGCTAATTAGAGGATAAGTTTGATCTCAACTTTTTTAATGACTAGATGTATGCCGAACATTTTTCTCTTTCCCACACAGCATGATTAGTAGCTACACCGGGATTATTTAATTTGTACATTTTTTTTTTTTTTCGGTTGATTTGCAGTCGTTCAGTTTGTGGCCTCCGCCGCATATTGGACATGAAACGGATTTCGTACATTTTTGTGAAGAGTGGTTAAATTCATTAAATTTAAAGCACCTGTACACCTCAAGCGCATCAAACACAGCACAACTATCATAAGCAACAAACATGTTACCTGCCTTTAAAGCTCGTTCATAAGCTAATTTATCTAGTTGTAAGGCAGCTTGAAATATTTTAACATTTTTCTTTGTTGGATATATTTTTACAATTTTGTTCAATTATGTTCAAAAACTAAAATGATATTTATGTCAACTTGATAATTTTTGCATCGTTCATTTATTATTAAGAGCATAAATCAGATGTTTTCTATTTTTATTAAAAATTTTATACCTTTTATTGCAAGAAAATATGTAAGAATTTAAAAAAGTTGCAACTGGTCATTTTTACTTTCCTATCTGTATACAGATATAAGGAAAGTATAGGAATCATGATTTTTTTCGACCTCGAGTTTTCGACGGATTTTTACGTTTTGAGGTCCCCTGAATCCGTTTTGACTATTTTCGCGATGATGTCTGTGTGTGTGTGTGTGTGTGTGTGTGTGTGTGTGTGTGTGTGTGTGTGTGTGTGTGTGTGTGTGTGTGTGTGTGTGTGTGTGTGTGTGTGTGTGTGTGTGTGTGTGTGTGTGTGTGTGTGTGTGTGTGTGTGTGTGTGTGTGTGTGTGTGTGTCTGTGTGGGTTTGTCGGGAAATCACTGTGTGGCCATGCGCATAATTCATACTATAGTAGTGTGGCCATCCTAAATTGTGTGGCCATTTTTGGGACCCCACAAGTTAAAAGCAGCTCTAACGCATTCTACACGTTATGCTGATTCGAATGGTACCTACTTTAATACATTGTCCCCAAAAGTGATGTTATAGGTTGTGCCAAAATGTGTGCTAATCGATGAGACGAGAGCAAACATTGTGTGGACAAAGTAGTTGATCAGCAAGTGCTGCCCTCTTTAACCTCTTCATTTGGCGAACTATTTTACACGGATTATAACCTACCTTACGGGACAAGTGCAAATATTTAAAAGTTTGAATATGTTATTTTATTATATGGTACAGCGCGATGTTGCCGCTTCTGTAGTTGCTTGTAACTATTGAATATTGAATAAGTGTCTTGCGTATTTGAATAATGTACGCGTCGGCCCAGATACTTTTATTTATTATACAGGGACCAGAGAGTCTAAAAGACGTTTCTAAAACATCGAACTGTGCACTCGAAGATATACTTCTAAAAAAATATGTACTATGTGGGGAATGACCCTGCGGATGCAAATTCAGAAGGCTCCGTTAAATTAGCAATTACAAAACAGAATAAAAATATATTTTTCGTTTATTTTGATTTATCGTAAAAAAACAATTTTTGTTGTTTAACTCGCGATTGTGATGCCGTTTTTCAATATGACTTGGACCTAAACATCGGTAAAAAATAACCATCAGGGTTTAAATTAATATTTATTTAGCCTAATAATTTATATCAACACTACACATTTGTATATACTAAAAACAACTACAAGAATATCGGTAAAGTTTTTTACTCAGAACTTCCCTCGATATAGAAATTGTTTAAACAAGGAGCTGATTAGCTTCTTTTAACATGGTCTAGTTACATAAACTAAATGAATGTTTTTTATTATTTCCATTCAAGGGAGCCCTTTTTCGATTAAATATAATTTTTTCAACGCCATTTTGAATTTATAAAAACTTATTTAGGATCTGTTTCTTTGACTCTTAAAATACTCAGCAAACCAATTTTAGTCGAAATATGTCGACTTTGTTCCCCCTGTATATAACTGACAGAAAGTATAACCAGTTTTGAGACAAAAAGTAACCATACCGGCATACAAAATTTGAAGTTTTTCTATTAAGCCGTTTTTGAGCTATCGCGCCAACAGACAGACGACAGATAGACAGACCGACCGACGGAATGGGGAAACATGTTTTTCGCAATCTAGGGACCCTGAAACGTGAAAATCTGAAATCTCGGATAGTGCCTTTTTCACGATTACAATACTTCCCTTATATCGAGGGACACAAAAATAGTAATTATAATAATACTTCGGAGTACTTACGTTATAAACTATATAATGATAAAAAAATGTATAAACCCTATATGGGTTTAACTAACTAAATTTTAGTTTAAAGAAACCCACCCTCGCAATAACAACCTATTATAAAATCCAGCCCTGCTTTTAAACAACTATACAATTTCTAGTACATTTTTGAAGTTTGCATTTGCAGCACACATTTTCGAATTGTACATCGGTACGAACACTTATTGTGGTCAATTTTGGAACAAGTATATTATTTTCTTTCAACTGAGATGAGAATTTCTGGATTTATTAAAATAATGCTCTTCAAGACAATCAATTGATACGCAGCTCTTATTATATGCTAATGAAATGCATCCTAAGTAGGCGGCAAATTCATTATATTAGATTTACAGGTATGAAATATACGAGCGCGTAATTTATTTAAATCACCTGTAAGTAATGGCCTAACCAAAGTATATGCCTAACATACAAAATTTTGAAAAATATATAGCCAAAATTAATTAAATTCTGGCCAACATTTTCAGGGTATTTATAAGTGCTTTTAATTCACACACTGACCGTCTACGAACGATGCGCGATGGAAAAAGGTTGCGGCCGACGCGCATAAGCATTTCACAAAAAAAATTGCTTCTCAGAAACCATAACCAATAGACAATTTTTGTTTTCACCAAAAACCACGCAATAAGAGATGTAAAAGAACACCAATCAGGTAGGTCGAATAAAAAAGATACCCGCTTCGGTGTGCTTTCGAAGACCCCACAATGTGGGTAATAAGTTTTGTTCATAGTTTCTTGTTCCCGACTGAAGGCAATCCTGTTTACAATGGAAAAATGAAAGTAGGCTATAATAAAATAAAGCTGATGCGGTATCCCAACTGCAAGTTATAAAAATCAGAAATAGACATTAATTAACTAAATATAATAAAATTGAAACGTGTTAGGTTTCGACTAATTCTGTATTTTAAAAATATTACATGTTTCATTCATTTTCAGGTAAATTAAAATTGATTTATTCTTTTAAATAATACATCACCCCCAGCTGTTGCATTATTTAAATAATCTAGTTACCTTATTCTTGGGTACTGCACCTATATCGTTTTATTGTTGAAAATAGAAAAAACTCTACGACTGTAACATTTAGTTATAGGGAATACTTAACAAAAGTAAAAGTATTTTGTAATAAATTTATGAAAATGATATTAGGTACGGGGTGTTCCATTTGAAATAACCGAGAAAATCATGGTCGTGAGTTTTGGATGACCCTGTATATAAAATAAAAGATATCAAAAACATGATGAGTTGCAACAAAACTAGACTACTACTAAATTATTCTGGACTTGAGATATTAACCCTCAATTGTTGATTCTAAATAATATAGGGTGACGATTTCATTAGGATTTTCACATAAAAGTGGCCATTTCTTTAAAAGTACCCTGTAGAACCTGATAAAACCCTATATTACCGGAATGGAGAAAATGATTAAAATTCAAATTCAAGATAACATATAGGGTGTTCCAGTAAAAAAACATAACTTCTGTGACTTTATGAAATATCCTGTACATTACGAAATAATTTTAAAATGCGGAGCTGGACTGTATCTATAATTTGTATTTAAAACTTTTTTCGTATCAAAACAGAGATATCAAACTCCGGAGAATAAGTTGATCACCCTGTATATATATTATATTATTATTATATAATCATTAATTATATTGTAAATGGAACTTCCCAAAGTTGTGTTCATTTTAATTAATCGACATCTTGTAGGTAATCGTAGTACTGACAAAGAAAAAAGAAAAACAAGTGAAATTAAACATAAATATCTAAAGTTCAGCTCTTTGAAATATCGGACATAAAAATTTTAAAATTGCAAAATAAATACGTTTTTCTACAACCACATAGTAATTAGCTAATCTACGCAGAGAATATAAAACAAAAAAGTATGCCGTTGTGTTTAACTGAACTAATATATTTCATAACCATTCTACTTGTAAGAAAACTGCATGATAATGAAATCTGTTAAACTAATTGTCATACATTATACAACTAGACAACTGAAAATTCTCGATTATACGAGACGAATTGCCTGACGTTTTGTTAGGCAATACGTTGAGTTTTGAGAATTTTTAATTGTCGAGTTGTATACAGATTGACTATATCACGAAAAAAAAAAGTTATGGGGCAGAATCGATCCCTGGCCCACCGCGTTGAAAACAAAAGTTCTACCGATCGATCACAGATCCTATATAAAAAAAGTTTCGTGCTCAAATTTCGTTCTCGTGCGATAATGGCCATCATATCCACCCTTGTTGCAGAAACTACTATTAAAGCATGTTTTAAAATAAAAAAAACATTGGTTTATATCTGCTACCATCCTCAATATTCCTCGTACTTAATGATATAGTACCTACGAGCTGTGGCTATTACGCAACTACGCTACTACGCTGTAATTATACGAGCTACGGTTTTCCCCATATAGTATGCATCCAACTACTAACCTCGCTGGACCCTGCTTGACTTCGGATTTCGATAGACAATTAGTTGTCAACCTGATTAAGCTGAACCCCCTTGCCATGAAGTTAAACATACATCTCAAATTCAGCTATGTTTGAAATTTCGGACATTAAAATTTTCAAATGACTTATTACTTTTCTATCTGTAAATTTTTCAAGTTAGATGTATGTGAAAAATGAATATATTTAGTTTATCCTCTAAACATTTTTAGAGGTGCTGCAATAGGTTGTAAAAAATAACCGGAAAAAGCCTATAATAACTATAGTCTGTTCGCAATACGCGGGTTTCGGATTAACAAAATTATGCAAATTAGTCATTGACAACCAGTTCCAATAAGCCTCTTCCCAAGAAATTAGGTAAAATTGCCCTAATGGTCAGATTTAAATTAAAATAACATTAGGGTAGGTACTAAATTTGTTACTAATAATTAAATAATTAATCCGAAACCCGCGTAAGTATAGCGAACAGACTGTAGATAAGAAAATCATGTGTTGGACACATCAGATTTTTTTGTCTAGTTATTTAAACCCAGTTCTATCCAACATATTATTATTCTTTGTTGGAAAAACTTTAACTTTCTAATTTGGTTATAAAAATAAAGAAAAACGTTAACTGACATATCATATCTAATAAAACCGTCAAAAATGTATACATTCATAGCATATTTTAAAATAAAAATGGCATCGCTTTAATGTTTCAAGAGTAGATAGAGTATTATTTTAAAAGTGAAAACTCTTAATCCATATGAAGTCTAATAATTTATAAACACTTAAGTATTGTTCTTCTCAGTGAAGGTAGTAGTTGCGAAATTTACCTTATTCTTAACGAGTCTTCAAATGATGTGACAACAATGTGTGTGTATGACCCCATTATGTTGGTAATAACTTAATTTCCTATAAAAAGCGCGACCTTGACAAAAAAGTGTGTAAGGGAGTGTGTATGGCCACATTAGACATTATACCGTAATATATAACCATATCTATCTTTAAGAGGACTGACCCCCTAAGTCTGTTAGCATAAAAAATGGCAAAAGAAGGAGTGTATCTAAATAATTCAAATAGCTATAAATAGATTAAAAGATTCTACATAAAGTACATGCAGACATTTCATTGTCCCCATAATTCACGTCAGTGTCATGTGGCCGCACAATGATTTCCCGGTGTGTATGTGTGTGTGTGTGTGTGTGTGTGTGTGTGTGTGTGTGTGTGTGTGTGTGTGTGTGTGTGTGTGTGTGTGTGTGTGTGTGTGTGTGTGTGTGTGTGTGTGTGTGTGTGTGTGTGTGTGTGTGTGTGTGTGTGTGTGTGTGTGTGTGTGTGTGTGTGTGTGTGTGTGTGTGTGTGTGTGTGTGTGTGTGTGTGTGTGTGTCTGTATAACGCATAACTCATGAACAGATACACGGAAAAACACCAAATTTCAAACTTAAGCTTTGTTCTAGCGTCTAATGAGCTGATTAGATTTTGGGCAGAGTCGGAACATCTGGGGGGGTACTTTATAGGTATTCATTTTTATATTTTATGGAATATATCTGTTATTTACGTTTGGGGAAGAAAATTCTTCAAATAAAAATTACTTCTTATTTTATTATCTATAATTTTTGTTATATACAAAATTTTCCTAAAATGGGCCGTATTCGCGAAATTTGACAAAATGTAAAAAAATATTTTTTTTTATAAAAATTGTTTAAACAAAAGTTGTTTGTAATATAATTCTCTATAATTTTTATCCTATAAATAATTTCTCTAAAATGGACCGTATTCGAGATATTTGAGAAAATGTGTAAATTTTGAAATTTGAAGAAAACTCAAAAACGGATAAAGAAAAAAACATTAAATTTTAAACTTAAGTTTTATTTCGGCCTGACGTGAAATGATTAGATTTTGGACAAAGTCGGAACATCTGGGGGGGTACTTTATGGGAGGCCGTTTTTATATTTTATGGAATATATCTGTTATTTATGTTTGGAGAAAAAAATTGTTCAAATAAAAGTTACTTCTAATATTATTATCTATAATTTTTGCTTTATGTAAAAATTTCCTGAAATGGTCCGTATTCGAAAAATTTGACAAAATGTGCAAAATTCTGATTTTTATGAAAATTGTTGAAATAAAAGTTGTTTGCGATATCGATTTCTATAATATTTGTTCATACATGATTTTATTAAAATGGACCGTAATGGAAAAATTGTAGGAAAAGTGCTAAATTTAAATTTTTCATTATTTTCATTTTCAATGAATATCTATAGAAAAATGTTTCGCGGTAGATGTATGTGGACAATGTATATATTTAGTTTATCCTCTAAACATTTATAGATATGCTGCAATAGGTTGTACAAAATAACCGGAAAAAGCCTGTAATAACTAGATAGGAAAGTCATGTGTTGGACACATCAGATTTTTATTTTTAAGATACACACTGCGCCTTTATTTTTGTTTTGTTTTAGATATTCCTAGATATGGAGATTTTTGGAATGTGCATAAATATCTGTCTGAATTGGGGCGTGCTTCAAAGCCCACCTGTACTGAAGCTGGAGGCTTATTGAACCCAAAATAGGTTCTACAACTACTCTAGACTGAAATAGATGGATAAAGGCCGTAAAGAGATAATAAGTATAAGAATATTAGAATTAGAATGATTTGTCCTTGGATTAGTAAGTCAGAATTAGGGATATTTAAAATAATCATTTTTATAAATTATTTACTTTGACTTTTTATAAACAAAATCATTGTCATGCGCTATGCTGGTTATCATATAATATTTTTATTTTTCAGTAATTTAGGAGTCTATTCTGTAACAATTCCTTTATATTTAACGGCCTTTAAAAATATTGGTGGCCTTTAAAAATATGTTCGTATTCGTTAATTTACTTCTGTCATTATTTAAAAAGATTTCTTTAAGATAGTCCTCTAATGTATTTTAAAGATCCGTTTAAATAATGACAGAAGTAAAGAAGAAAATATTTTTAAAGGCCGTTAAATATAAAGGAATTGTTACAGAATTGACCCCTTAGTGTGTTAGTACTTATATTATGCAGTTAGAAGATAAATAAATTAAACTTATTAAAAATGTGTTTTATTTTCACCTAATTTTATTTTTCAGTTAAAACAAGTGACATTTTCCATTTTTCAACATTTACCTACAACAAAAATTCACTAAACTTATTGTTTGTTTAGTAGTTGTAAGTAAAAGTTGTCAAATAGGAAAATGTTATTTCAAATTGCTTTAAATATCTAAATTATGAAGCCCGCCTCTTTTTGAATCGCTTTACTTAGTAGTGTCCTACTTTATCGACTGAAACTGACAGGTGTAGTTTAACCGTAAGCACTACAGTCGAGGTCAACCAAACTTGTTACCAACTATTTACATGGAATCCGAACCCCGTGGTCGTAAACATCCGTAATTCCAACTTTATTTATATCTTTTCTTCCAAAATCATCATCCTTTTTCATTACCATTTATTGCGATCCAAAAGAAAACTATATTATTTTGGGTTTTTAGATTGTAAAATTCTTTTATTGCATTCATCAATCATGAATCAAGAATTATCAAGTAAATTAACTTCCATGAAATTTGTGATAATTTGTTTTCTGAAAGATCTTTAATTCGTTAGAATTCTAGAAAAACAATTTGCGCTTCCTTAAATTATGAAACAAAGCGATTTAAAATATGCCGCTAATTTAGAAAAAATCAATAATTAATACTCATTCCGAGCTATTAAATGAAACAATTCGCATGAAAAATTTTTCAAGGTTGTCGAGATTTATTGGAACTAGAGATGAGGCACTTTAGTTAAAAGAATCATTATTGTATTAGCGAGTCACTACATCAGTACTGCTTAGTGTGTATAAAGTATCTATTATATTTTTTAAGATGTAAACTTCAAGAATCCTAATTTATTATTAGTCTTATTAAAATAGGAATAAACTGAGCGACCATTATAAAGTATTACCCAAATGAAAAGACATGGATAGGTAAGAAAATTTCTCAAAAATGTGCAGCTTCTCATAGTAAAGGATCTTCGATCAGAATTGGAAACAAGGCAAAACAGTGTAGAGTCAAATATAACAATTAAATCTATACAGGGTATTCCAAAAATTGTTTAAAATTTTCGCCAGTCCTCAACTAAATAAGTGGTTGTCATTTCTTTATTCAAATTTAGACTCTCTAAAAGCAAAATTTAGTGAAATCTTAAAACCCAAAATTATTTTTATTACTGGAACCTGGCTTTCTCCTACAGATCCTGATATCATAGTTAATATTCCTGGTTTTACTATATATAGACGAGACAGAACTGGTCGTATAGGAGGAGGTGTATGTATCTACTTGTCCACAATTCTTCATCATTTTTGCATTAGGCTTCTAGACCTTTATATCCCTAACATTGAAGCAATCGGTATCCAAATAACTTTAAATAAATTTACCCTAAATCTGGCATGTATCTATCGTCCAGAGGACTCTTTGTTGAACGATAATATAGTTCTCATCAAAAAACTTGAGTACCTGTCATCAATGGACAACCTAGTTTTAACAGAAGACTTTAATTTTCGAGAAATATCTTGGCATATTACAAGCATACCAGATCAACTCACTTCCAAAAATATATTTGTAGATTTTGTCCAAAAGTCAAACTTACAGCAACTAATAACTAGACCCACTCGTTTTCCAGTTAATAATAAACCATCTATCTTGGATTTAGTTTTCACACACGACGAACTGATCCACAGTTTGAGTCACCCATAGGAATTTCAGACCATGTCACCATAACGGTCAGACCATGTCACCAGTTCAGCTTACCGGTACCAAACCCACACGCAAATCAAATCATCATAGAACTCACGGATTTTAATAGAATGAAAGATAAATTGATTCAACTGGATTGGAAGCAAGAATTCGGTTTAGAAGCTGATCCAATAAAAAAGTGGGACAATTTTTATAATTCTTTTTTGGAATATAAGAGTCTTCACACGTGAAAAAAAACTATTTTCCGCAATTCATTGAAACCATGGATAAGCAGCGATATACTATCATTAATAAAATATAAAAATATACTCTGCCTTAGGTATAAACTATCCGGTGAAATAAATGACTTACAAACTCACAGAACCTACTCAAATGATTCCAAGAAAACCGAAACGACTCCAGACATCGTCATTAGTTTCCAAAGTATCAACCCCTTTACTGCAAAAGCCAGAAGGAATTATGTGTCAAAATAATTCAGAAACTTCTGAAAGTTTATCTGAATCCTTTTCGAGGGTTTTCTCTCTTGATCATCTACAATCTTCTTTGCCAGCGTGGACCTCACAACACATATTAGAAAGTCTTGAAAACATTAATTTTAAACCATATCTTGTAAAAACAAATTCTAAAACTTAAAGCTAACGCATCTCCCGGAATGGATGGTCTGTCTCCATTCTTATTAAAAAAGTTTGCCGATATCATATCCTATCCCCTGTCTAATATAATGAATTTATCTTGTCGGTCGACATCACCACCTAGCTGGAAAACAGCTTCAGTTACCCCAATCTTTAAAAAAAGCAACAAACTCGATCCAAATAACTATCAACCCATTAGTTGTTTGTAACTTTATGGAGTCCATTATTGCCGAAGCAGTTCTAAAGTTCTTATCTGATTATAAAGTGATCCCAACTGAACAACATGGTTTCGTAAAAGGGAAGTCTACCATGACCAGTTATAATGTCTTAATGATTGTACCAAAGCTTTAAACGACAAACTTCCAATAGATGTAATATATTTAGACTTTTCCAAAGCATTTGATTGGGTACCACACAGGAGGTTATCACACAAATTGGAGAACAGTGGGGTCCGAGGATCTTTGAATAAGTGAATTAGTCAATTTCTGTGCGGTAGAAAATTTTGTGTCAAAGTGGGTGAATCTTTCTCTAGTAAGAAACTAGTATTAAGTGGAGTTTCACAGGGTTCTGTTTTAGGACCTCTGCTTTTTGTAGCTTATACAAGTGATCTACAATACCATATTAAGAGCCACATGGCTTTCTACGCTGATGACACGAAGCTCTACTCAGGTCCTACCTCAAGCTCGTGTTATCTCCAGCACGATCTCAACTCTATTGTTACATGGTCTACTGACTGGCTGTAACCATTAAATAGAGAAAAGTGTGTAGTTATGCATATTGGTAAGAACAATCCAAAATTAACATATAACATTAATAATTCCGTTATAAACTCAGTGCATTCTTATAATGACTTGGGTGTTATTATAAACTCAAATTTAACTTGGACAGAACACATTTCCAACATTTGTAAACGCACGGAAAAAAAATTATAATTGTTAAATAAATCTTTTCAAAAGGATTCCTTTCAGTCGCTAAACAAACTCTACATATCGCACGTAAGACCTATTATGGAATATTGTGGAACTGTCAGAGAAAAAAACACTGTTAGAAAATGTACAACGTTGAGCAACTAGAATTACAATTGGTCCTATAAGGCCATCTTACTCCGAAAGGCTCCAGATGGCAAACATTAACACTTTTGATGAACGACGCCTACGCGGAAACCTTGTTCTGACATTTAGAATTCTAAAATATAATTACGGGAACCTGAGAGATATGTACATACTTAACAATGATGACCGGCTGAGAGGGCATCATTACAAATTAAAAATAGGAACATTCAAATGCAATTCTAGAAAATTATTTTTATGTAATAGAGTATTTCACACATGGAATAGCTTAGTACTGGATGTAGTAAATGCTGAGAATGTTAACATTTTTAAAAACAGCCTAGATACATTTCTGCAGAGTTAAAAATGTATGCGTATAAGCTGTTAATATTTTTATTGCAATTTTAATTTATATGTATTAGGATATTTTATTTTATCCAATTTAATTTGCTTGATTTAGTTTAGTTAATTTAGTTAATTCTATTTAGTTTAATTGATTTAGTTTGTTTGATTTAATTAATTGATTTATTTTAATTGATTTAGTTTAATTCGGCTGATTTGGTTTAGTTAATTTAACTTAATTAATTGGTATCTGGGCTTATAGGTCTTGCTAGATCTCAGTCCTTATTCTATTTATAATAATAATAACTTCTCAACAGTGTTTTTGATTATTTTCTATAAAATTTAGAATATGTAAATTAATTCTAGCTATGTTTTGATATATGGGCGCATCAATTATTCTTTATTTAAATTTATTCAATCTTTTCTAAAGCGATGATTAAAAAAGTGCCGTTGAATTCAGCCTTGGTATACTCAGAATAAAAAAAAATTTAACCATCCGCCACAACTCAAATTACATGACAAAATCGACTTTTTTCTATTTAATTAAAACAAAAACAACTCCATCGTCCATTTCATCATCTCTAATATCCAATTACACCGTCCATACTGTCGACAGGCGCTTGTTTTATCTCCTCTAATAGATCGCAGACGGCCATGCCGTACCGCAGGATCGGAAGCCATCATCTTTATTGCTGAAAGTACATCAAATGTGCACCAACAACTACCAATTTTAGAAACGTTTACAATAAAAAATTGCCTAGTTAACAAGTGCCTTGCTGGGAATAAGTGAATCGTTCGTCGAGAAGTTTCGTTTTCATTTTGTGCATCCGCCGTGACGATTCTTCTTCAGTTCGCTTAATGCATCTCGCGATTAAGGAAATTCCGCGAATTTTTTAATTTTATATCAAGATGACAAAAATATTTTCTCGAACGCATAATGGTCGTTATAGCTTAGTAGTTAGATTTAAGTATTATCGGGCATTAGTAGAGTTTGTCCTTACACTAAAACACTCGTTGGGTAAACACATACAGAACACCCACCTTAACAGAGGATACCATATACCATAGATATACAGTGATGGGCAAATGTGTGGAACCAAGTAAATATCTCTGGAATTGTTAAAGATATCGAAATGAAAATTGGAAGGTAGGTATTACATTAAATTGCCTATTTGATTTTATTTGCTTTAACAATTTTAAACTTCCGGTTTAATAGGAAGTAATATCGATTTTAAATTTTTTAATGAAACACCCTGTATATTATTTTAATTTCGAACCCGATATTTTTGAATTCGTAATAAAATACTTCATTCGAATTAAAATAGTATACAGGGTGTTTCATTAAAAAATTTAAAATCGATATTACTTCCGGTTAAACCGGAAGTTCAAAATTATTAAAAAAAATAAAATCAAATAGGCAATTTAATGTTATACCTACCTTCCAATTTTCATTTCGATATCTCTAACAATTTTAGAGATATATACTTGGTTCCACACATTTGCCCATCACTGTATAACCAAAACAGACATCATTATTTACAAAATTTCTGAAGTCAACGCGGATGATCCTTGGCAGAAATGCAATATTTGGATAAAACATTGATGCCAAGTTTTCGATGATTTTAACTGTAGTAATGTAACTACGTTTGCTTGCAATACTGTTAAGTCTTTAAATTCTCCAAAAAAAAATTTACGTCTGACAACAGCGCAACTAGGCTCGACCGTTATTATAGTATTTGTAAGTAGGGTCGTAAATTTTGTTTCATTCATAAAATTCCTTCGATACAGTAACTAGCTTATGAGCCAGTGAATTTTTTTCGTACTTGTTTTCCTGGTCGGTGTATATTTAAATCTTTTTCCAGTGAACTGTATATTTAAAATGGAACGCCAGTCTCTATTAACAAAAATAAGCCAAATTGAATTTGCGCATTACGTCACATCGATACAGGTGAGATTGCGCACAAAGTGCCTTTGCAGGCCTATTTTACCTATTTCGTGAATTTGTTTTTAAATCATGATAGATTAATATTTTTAAAACTCAACAAGAGGAAAATTCAATTAACTCTTCCGTTATATTTTCCTAAAGGTATGTCCTAATCACTAAGTAATAAATTTTTAACCATATACGGGAATGTCAAAAAATTGAAATTAGAGCAGTTACTTATTTTTAAAAATATGGAAACATTTTATATGGAATCTCAAAAACCAAAATTGATAAGCAATAAGTATCGACAGATTTTATTATTTCTTACTCTAAGGGCCAGTTTTTCAATGAAAATTTAAACCAAGTTCAACAAATGAACTGAGTTTAATTGAAAGATGGTGTATTTCAAATGTAGTTTACGTCTGAACTCATTTTAAACTACCTGAAAAATTGAACTGTCAAAGTTGGGCGTTTAAACTAAGATCAATGTTTTGACACTGATATAATATAAGTATATTTCACAATTTTTGTACATTTTATGTTCGAGGTAATAAGTAATGACGTTGGTGAAATTGCTACCTATTTAATGCATATTAATGTAGCTACCCAAGAGAATATGCAAGTTTTCGTTTGTCTAAAAGGCTAATAGAATAATTAACAAAATAGAAGGAGGACTCATAGATAATAACATTTATAATAAAATATATATATTTTATTTTCTAGATACTCTAAAAGCGCAAAAGATCAGAATAAAACAAAACGAATAACCGTAATAATCTTAAAATCACACTCAAAATTACAAATTGCGTCGGAGTATCGCAAATGTCAAAAGTACAGTGTTTTTATGAAAATTTAACTTGTTTTTAGCAGCATTAGAGGACCATTTCTACCACACGCACCCAACGTTATTGGCGTTGCATAGTTCATTGTCTTTTTCTCACACCTCTAGTATAAATGATTTGACATAACGAAACTAACAATAATTATAATTTATGTAGAGTAGAAATTCTAAAACAGTATAAAGTGTTTCGTGAAGTCTTTATCTTCCTATTTTCTTTTGTAATTTTTTCAATTAATGTTTTATTTTTATAAATAAACCAACTGTTGAAGTGAAACATTGTGATATATGATTTTATTTCTGTGTCCTATGCGTACACTTTAATATACAAAACACCTGGAACATTCTTTAAATAGTTGTGGTCGTAGGAAAAATTGTGTACATAACTCGTAAGAAAGTTTATTTTATGCACTTGTCAAATATATTATCCATATTTACAGATTAATCAGAGTATTTTTTTACTTAACTTCAGCATACCTCTTCCTACTAGAACTATTTTTATCACTGGAAAAAAGATGCCGTGTTTTCGTATGTTCTGACGCATTTTCCCCTCTAAATATATATAAATTTTGCTTAGAATTGCTAACCCTACAATTCGCTATCCATGTTTGCTGACTGAGAAAATAAATACCGAAAATCGTCACTGTCTCCTGGACTATAAAGTTAGTAGATGATGATGAGGCGCTGTCAGAAATACAGTGAGCATCATAAGTCTTACCCCCCCCTATCTAACTGGAGTCTTGTTAGGAAAATCGCCGAGATACGTCGATTTTTGATTTCTACAATGTACATTTTTGTATGAATAGTTTACCCTTAATTTCATCCCTTACTGGAGGGGAGCAACCCTTTCGAAAAATTTAAATGACATGGGGTGGTGAGTGATAGCTCATTTGAAAGGGAGTTTTATTCTCTATTTAACCGTGCAAAAAATTTTGAAATTTGTTTCATTAATTCTCGAGTAATTATTGTTTCAGAATAACGGAAATTAACGTAGCGCACTTATCCTTAGAATTAAAATTCGGCCCTGCATGATATCGGTTTTGGATCAGGCGTGAAATAAGACTTTTTGCCATTAGAAAAGGTCACTGTTAGTTTAGTTGCTTTCCTATTTGTGATGTTTTGTTATTTTTAAACATTAATAAATCTACACGTAATGAAGCAAATTTCTTGTAACATTGTTTTGTTTTACAATTTATTTCATCCCCCACGTTTTGATGAAACTGGTTTGTAGTATTCCCTAGTGGATGGAGAGTATGGTGAGTTTTTTCTATTTTTTACTATTTTTTATATTGTGGGCTCAAAGTCAACACACCTTACACCACATATTCTCCTTTCCACTAGGCGAGCCTGAAGATGAAGTGATGTTACTTCGAAACCGGTCGCACTCAATGTTTTGTTGAATAATTAAACATTGGACTTTCCTTGTGAGATATAAAGGACTTTTTCTCCCCCCTTCACCTTAAAATTACTTCAACTCACACATGGCTACCCCCCTTGTCAATTTTTCTAATGGTGCTGGCAAAGAAGATGGTACAGGCATGACATTTTATTTTTTTCATATTCTTTTTACACAGAAAATCTAATGTTATATAATCATCTTTCGCCAAATCACTTTAACAATTTGATTTATAACTCTATAATCATTTATTTTATACTTTTTATTTTCTGTTTCATGACTTTAAAGCAGCCTAACTATGCTGAACTTTTCAAATAGGAAAATATTCCACTAACATCATTTTTATTTAATATATTTATTTCAATGATATTGTACTTATACTGTCTTTCCTATTTCACAGATAAAAATTTTCATAAAGTGAAGTACAGTGTATCCTGGAATATGTAGCAGCCTGATATCCAGCTACTTCTTACATAATACAATTTTTAAATACATATTGCATTTTTTGAATATTGGATTTGTGTATTTTTTTTAATAAAATTAATTTTTGATTATGCTTATATATTTTTTTAATATGAATTAAATCTAAAAACTGTTAGATTAAAATTGGTTCGCACAATTCAATTTTTGCTTTATTATAGCAAATATCGCAGTTTTTAATGCCAATAATTTTTACTGTAAATTTTGAATGACCCTTGTAATTATTCTCTTGTTTCCGTGTCGACTTTTTAATGTGGACAGCATTTGACAATTTTTTCTGTTTTTGAAAATTTGCAGTTTTATTGTGTTGCTGTTTTGTTGTCGGTTTTTGGTGTGGTTTCGGCGTCTAACAGTTGTGAGGTAATTTGAATAAATTAAAAAAGTTTGCTCCACTGTTTTTTTTTTTTTTAATGTAAAATTTAAATATTTTTAATCCCTTTGGAGGTAGACAAATGTAGTTACCTGAAAGTTAAATATTGTTTATTTCTATGTCATTTTTATGGCTTGATAAGTTATATAAGATATGTAATATTCAATAACGTTTTGAAATTATTCTAAGAAATTATTATTGGCATGTATTTGTAAATTAAAAAAAATTATGATCCTGGAAAGAGACTTAAGTAATCATGCAAATATGCATTCAAAAAAAAATACTAGTTTAATTATTATAAGTAAAAACTAGTATTGTTTAATTAATGCAAATAACACACTTGCAAATTGCAAACAAAATATAAAAACCTGTATACCTACGTATAATTTCTATTATGAACATTATGACACCTTCCTATAATTAGAAGTCGTCTATGATCAGGATTAAAATGTCATTGTTCTTAGTTGACTCGACAAATTTATGTATATCACTTTCGTTTTCATGTAGGTTTCATTGTAACCTAATTATAGGTGACAATAATACTCGTGTTTTATTTGTAGCAAGTAATGAAATCATCCATCTTATGGCTTCAAAAATTAATGTTTATATAAAGCGGTACATTAAAGGTGCTAGATTTTTAATTGAAGTAAAAAATACCTACGAGTTATATTATTTATGTTTATTTATTTAATTTATTTAAGACATTATGTTTTAATTTCAGATGCAGACTGTCATGTACATATATTAACTATTAAATTGTATTCAATCGCCTCAACTTTGTCCGTATAAATTAATTACGCCCTCTATCAACTTTAGGTACCACTTGGTAATCCCAAATATATTAAAGTATTCTGTACATAATGATCTGTTAATTTTGTGCTTAGAAGCCAACATAAAGCATGACTACTTAAAAAAAAGACTGGAAGGCTTACAGACGCATCGAAATAAATAGCAACTGAACTACAAAAAAAGACATTGACAATGAGATAAACAAAATTACACAAGCCAGTCATAGATGCAAGAAATCATACTACAAAGACAAAACATACAAACCATATCGTAAAGAATTGCCGCAGGACATAGCAGACTTGATTACGCTTAAAAACCAAATCAGAAAGAGGTGACAGACACATTGGTTGACTGACGACAGGGATTGTCTATTTAATGTAGCCAGAAACTACAGTAAATTAATTATTACACATCGTAACGACAAATGGTGAAAAACCCTGAAAGCGGTTAACCTTCAAGACAACTTACTGTGGAAAGTTGCGAGTCGTTTCAAGGACAAAACTTCTACATAACGGACATACAAAAAGTTTAAATCTTCGCTGAATTATTTTAGAAAATTTTCACTCATAATACCCATAATAACAAATATCAACAAAAAATAGAAAGAGAAAACGAGTAAATTAGCAACCTACCCTCGCAACCAGTACCTATTCTGGATTTAACATCTCCAAAAGGGTTATGAACGTAATAACGAGGTTACAAACCAGAAGATGCCCTAGATCCGATGACATAAGTAGATACTATTTAAAAAATCTTCCGATAAAAGCCATAATACAACTACGTAATAAGTGCAATCCTACAAGCCCAATACTATCCAACAAGTTTAAGAATGGCTAGAATCATTTACATTTTAAAACCCAACAAAAATTCCAAAAACGTAGATAGCACTCGTCCCATTTCCTTTCTTACAGGGCTAGCCAAGACGGTAGAATTATCCTTACTAGACTACACATGACACATGACAAACAAATCACTCCAAAAGAACGGTACGGTTCGAAAGAAGGGCACAAGTCATAAAAGTCGCACATCATACCAAAAAGGAGGGTTGATAAACAAAATGTTTGTGAACGAGTATCCGGTGCCTATTGTAAAAATAATACAAGCTTACTTACATGAAAAGTTTAACATTAAAATAAACAGCACAACTACAAGACAATACACAGTTGCAAATGGAGTACTTCAGAGTTCGGTAATTTTGCAGCATCTGTACATCATTATGACCCATGATATGGGTACTAATGGTATACAGACGGCACTGTTGGCCGACGACACCTGTATGTACAAAGCATCTAATTCGGCCGAAATAGCCAACAGAAGGTTGGACATTCACGTCAATACAACGTTGAACCTATGTCTAGACAAAAATAAGATGAAGATAAATGCGAATAAATCAGGAAGCAAAACTAAAAACAAAGAGGATAATGGAAAAACTTAATATTCAAGGGCAGAAGATAACACATACAAAAAATGTAAAATATATAGTTTTTTGGCTAGATGGGCGATAAACGTTAGACAATCACGTCAGCCAAGGCTAGTAGGATGCTACGAACTGTATATCCCATGCTTCACAGGAGTAGCGGAATCACTCAGAGCAACAAAATATTACTCTATAAACAAGTAATCAGCCCAATATTTACGTACGGTACAAAAGACTGCAGGTAATGCAAAGCAAGTGTATTAAGCTTTAATGGTAAGTCAAATTATTAATAATTTTTTCAGCCTCAGTTTATTTATTTTGTCAGTTTTCACTTTCTTTTTATTAAAAACTTTGCACTTTACAATACATTAACTCCATAATTATCAATTTAGGTGTACCTGAAGATGAAGTAACTACTTCGAAACCGGTCTCTATTACATAACTTTGTGAGACATAAAGGATCTTCTTTTCTTACACTTTACTCAATGCCTACAACTCACATATGGCTTGCTACCCTCAGCTTTACCTATTTTATTTACTTATATATTATTTTCTAAAGCACTCAGTGGAGCTCAAGCCGACAAGTATTTATGTTCAGCGAAAAAAACTGTATGCCACTGGTGTTTATATTAATTTTTTTCATATTTTTAGATGTAGAATCGGCCATTTAATTTTCTTCACGCCATTCTGTAACTCCCTGTATAAATTAAATCTAAACTACACCAAAATTGATTAAAACTGTTGAACTTAGTTTACTGTCACTCGACTTAGCTACTATAAATAAAGGTTGTCTCAAAAATAATCATTAAATACATTGTCCTAAAGTTATACAATTTAAAAATTATACAGTATCAATGTAATTTATTTTATATTATCATATTAATACGAATACTTTAGTTTTTATAATTTTAATAATGTAAACAGAAAGAGGATCAATTAATAGCTTACTTTTTCTCATGCATATAACTTCTATCTTAATGTAAGTATGCCCATTGTTTAAAATTCCAATAGAAATAAAACAAAATACAGTACTGTTGCAAGAAAATATTGATTAAATAATAATAAGAAGAATATAATGGAAATTAATAGCAATTTCACTTATTAACCTTTGTTACAGTAGGTGTAATTGTTTCAAAATACGTATTTACACCCTCACAATAGCGATTTTTTATTTTGTGGAATCATGGATAGGCGATTGGCGACTCATTGCCAACATGAAGATGAACTCGATAAACGCAGTTCAAGGATGAGAGAATACCCCACGCTTTTTCAAGCTCTTTTCTAAGCAATTAAATGAATTATAATTACTCTTTGATTTTCTACCTCTGAGGCATTTAAACAGAATTTGGTCAGTAGAATATTAGTTACAAAGAACGGAACTGATAATAATTAATTTTTCGGATATTTGTTAATAAAATAATGATTTGCAGCAAAAGACGAGATATTTTCGCTGGTAATCCAACAGGATAATCCAGGATATGAGTTAGGATAGTTCCAACTCATAAATTATTTTAATAAATTGTATTTTATGTGGTATTGATTTAGAATTTTGTTTATTCGCTAGAATAACGTACCCACATTCAAGGTATAATAATTTTTTTCTATACTCATATAGATATTAGCTATTCTACGCACAGACTACAAAACGAAAAAGTTGACCATTGCGTTCAACTGATTGAATATATTTCATATCCATTCTATTTAGTAAGAACACTGCACGAATATGAAATCCACCAATCACAGTTCATATTTGGTTACCTGGCCACTAGTATTTGTTCAAATTTTAAATACCCACGTTGTGATAATGTTAATTAAGGAAAACCAGGATTCAATGCAAAGTTTGGTGCAAATTGATAAATAAAACCAGACAAATTTATATTTAAACTCTTTTTATTTTGTATACTTTAAATGTGATGTAATAATTAGCAAAGCATATTACAATTGGTACTATTTACTGAGATCTTATTTGAGTCCCGTTCAAACGCAGACCATATTCATTTGCTATCAATATATATTTTATTTAGGATGATGACCAACGAAGTTAATGAACAGCGCCAATTCGCCAGTTAGTTAACCATTGTGTTGTTTTTATTTGATTCTATTCTAGATATACATAGGTTGTACCCTCTTAGGTAAATATTTCGATGAGTATAGAGGTGATGACCAACGGAAGTAACGAACAGCGCCAATTCGCCAGTTAGTTACCTTACTATGTTGATTTCACATATACTTTGTTTTAAACCTAGTAGAACGGATTGCTTAGCATATAGGTGTCTTCCCTTGAGCTAACGAACAGAGTATTCACCAGTTGGTTAACCTACTATTAAACTTTACCATCTTGATTTGTACAATTTATCCAAGATAGCACATCCCTGTATTTTTCTAAAATATTGATTTTTATAATTTCTATTGAAATGACTTAATACAACCCTGTATATTTTTTTAAATTGGTTATTATAATTACTATTTCATTTATTTAATACAACCCTGTATATTTCTTAATATATTGATTATTATAATTTCTATTGAAATACTCAAAATTTCACCCACCGAAAACAGATGTTATCCTAACTGTCTTTCGGGGTGTATGACCTGAAGGCCATATGGTTTATTGGTTAAATTGATAATATTTTCTAGCAAATGTCAAAAGCCCTCGTCCAAACGAAACCCCGGTGGTATCTCAAAGAAAGTTACATAAATCTTTTGACTCACCATCGAAAATACAGACATTAGATTATGTACTAATTTCATCTAGCGTTGTGACGGCATCGATTTAGGTACGTCGCAGCGTACAGCGTCGCCTTGCGTCGTGGTGGAAAGGAAGGTTTTAAATACGGTACTGCATTGGGACAGATATACGGTTGAATTATGTAGGTGGTGCGGGACGTGACGAAGGGTGTCGACAAGGAAATATTTAAAGACGGCAAGCGTCAAAAATATGGCGTGGGACGTTGACGGCGTTCGAGAATAGGAGATACTATAGGATAGACGTTGTTTAGGAAGAACGTTTTAGGAAAGGTACGACTACTGAACTTGAAATATAACTGGGTACAAATAATAAATGAATGCTTCCACATCGAATAATAAAAAATGAATGCATGTACATCAAATAATTAAA
The DNA here is from genome assembly GCA_927349885.1 of Psylliodes chrysocephalus. NCBI lineage: Eukaryota > Metazoa > Arthropoda > Insecta > Coleoptera > Chrysomelidae > Psylliodes > Psylliodes chrysocephalus. Next base: position 44,071,134 of record OV651813.1, read on the forward strand.
AATGAATGAATCCGAGCTCCTTTGGGTCTGGCTTTTTATACTAAATTTTAATGGCTTTTGTGACGTCTCTATGTCTTTAGTTCCCTTCGAAATACTGTGGGTGTAAAGGGGGTGGCTTATTTATTACTTGTCTTGAAAGCTTTGTGTATCGAAATATTGTCGAAATCGGTCTTAACATCGAAACTAGAAAGATAAGCGAGTTAAGTATTTTAATGATAATTACTTCGTTAAAAGAAATATGTTTTATGGTCTATGTTCCCATACACGTGCACGAAATTTGGATATCTTACGGACGTAGTTATGGATATTATTTATTAGGTGTCGTAAATAAGATTTAATTTTCTGGGAGATTTTTCGTTAAATGAAGGATTTTGAATTTAATAAGAATGCAATATTATATTTAATAAATGAAATTATTAAATTATTAAGGTACCTTGGTGTGGTAGGTTACAATATATGGTACATCTTATGACTGGACCCTTAAAAGAAAATGAACCAGGTACATAATATTTAATTACATCAAAACAGAAAAAACTAACAATACAACTGTTACCCTATTTATTTAACAACCTCTAGCAGAATTTTTTTACGAAATCAAATTCCTTCAGAGAAGTTCTTAGTATTTTTGTCAGACGCAGCACCATATATGATAAAAGTAGGGCAAAACTTAACAATATTTTATCCAAATATGGTCCACGTTACTTGTCTTCTGCATGGAATTAACTTAGTTGCAAAAACTGTGAGAACAGAATATCCTTTGGCATCAGAATTTATTTTTAAATAAATTAATTAATTAAACAAAATCCTGGCCCAGCTCAGGCCAACGCTCTAACCACTGAGCTACCCACCCCCTACTTTTTTTTAAGTATTTTTAAAAAATATGCATTTGCATATTTAGGCGTAATTGAACAAAATAGCTGCATATTTTTGGTAAAAACGATGCATATATATATATATATATATATATATATATATATATATATATATATATATATATATATATATATATATATATATATATATATATATCTCGCTTACAGGTTTATGAATAATAAATATTTGTTTTTTTTTTAAGTAGGTATTCTAATAATTATTACCATTCTGTCCTACCATCTAAAGGCGGGTACAGATCTAAGCACGTACGCGTATAAGGCTAGCCGAGGGCGCATGAGCATGCAAATGTGAACGGGCTTCCGAGGCGCGGCAAATTGCCTCGTTGTGTGCGCCGTACGGCCTCGCCCCGATCCGTTTGTTGGCGGTACATCAAAGGGAAGCAATGCGCAGTGCGTGCTCAGTCTGGACGGGAAATTTGTACCATACAGCACCGTACAGAATTTAGCGAGTTTTTAGGATGTATTTTGCATGGAGTGGAACCAGGAAAACGTTTTGCTTCTTCTGGATTTAAATAATCAGTGTGATATCTTAAGAGAGCAAAACGCCCAATTCTATTAAAACACCATAAAAAAGACTATCCTTAGAAGGAAATCGGCCATCGATTCCATTCTCTCCTTTTTTTCTTTAATGTGTCGGTTAAAATAATAAAACATGCACTCAACTCCGCGACGTCATCCGCATCCTTCATTTTTGTTTTAATTTTACGAATGTTCTGGGTGTACGGTTACGTGCTCGCGAATTTACTGAATTAGTGACGAACAGCGCCTCGTGCATCCACCATTCGTGTATACAAAATGCGTCGTACGAGGCATTCGGTCCGGTCTCGGCTTGCCTCATACGCGTACGTGCTCAGATTTGTACCCGCTTTAACAATTTTTTTATTTGCTGAATCTAATAATAATTTGACATAATGACTCCAATTCTGCAAATCGGATATTCTGCTAATCTTTAATCAATCGCTAACAGATGGCAGTAATATTCATTAAAAATCATGAAAGATTTAGAAATGTCAGAATCAGATTCGATATTTTTACTTTAGCGGCCGTTAATGGTGTTAATACATTAACATTGTTTTTAAAAGTAGTTTTATTGAGTTTCGAATCGTTTTGTATTGTTAGAAAGGTAAGTAAAACCAGTTATTTTTCCATCTGTCTGATTAACTGATTTTTTAGTCCTTTGACAATTATTCTACTTAGATTACGTTTTCCAAATTTCGGAGTCAATGTGGGCTAGCGACAGGTTAGTTTAAAAAAAAAACTTGCGGAAAAGTGCTTTTGGCATTAAAAATCAACAGAAACAAAAGCGTTCGTTATTGAGAATACTACTTATTACTACTATCTCTAAGGGTTAGTCGTCAAAATAATGACCACAGCAATTTGAGTCTGTGTGAATAATAATACCGGTTTATTTTGTGAATGTTCTTTTAAAATAAGACTTGTTTCTTGCATTATACGATATACCTATCAAAAATAGTATATTTACAAAATGACAAACTTTAGGTAAATTATTTATGTATATGTATTTATATGTATGTGTTTCATTTCTTACGTTTTTATATGAATAAACAATATTAATAATTGTTGCTTTTTGCAATTTCCAAAAACAGTGGGACACACTGTATATGTTGACTGTAAAACTTAGAAAACAGAATATTTATTCATTCAAATCCTATAAAATTTAGAACAGATTGTAATGTGATTAAAGCATGACACTCTAATTACCTACTTCTCTGGGTGTCAATGAGTTAATTTACAAAGACTTCATTTATAATAATATCATTCCAAACTTAATTACAACGAGTATTAGGTGAACAAAACATTATCACATTTTGGCCTACATCGGTTAGCAATTTATACATATAAGTTCGCATTTAATGAAGATGTGTCATTTCGAAAATAACCGAGATTACACATCTCAGTCGTGTAATTATTGATAATGGTCCAATGAAGAAGTGCTACCTGAAGAGAACAGGATATAAACAATGGTTAATGGCAAAATGATAACGGTGGATAATGATACATTACATTTTTTTTTCTACAGGCAATAAACTCCGTATTTCAATTTGTGAAAAATAAAAATTTGATTTACGAGAGTTGGTTTTGTGAAACGACTGCGGAAATCTTTAAAAGGTATATGATTATTTATTTTGGTTCATACAGCTGCTTCTAATTTTAGCTATTTCACTTTCCACTAGTTAACGTCTTTGAACCAGCATTGGTACAACGATTAATGGACATGAGTCTATGAAGGCACGAGTAAAGCTCAGTAAAGATATTATTGTAGTACTGTTAACTTGAATGTATTAGATTATCAGATACAAACGGTTTTCAGTTAAGTTATATTAGGTACTCAATATTACGTTAACATCGCTACACGCTCTTATTTCGATTTAACAGTTCAGATTTTTTTCGGGGCACGTGCAATCGCAATTTGTTGAAATAGAGGATTCTTTACATTATTGGGCTTTTTTATACATTTCTTTGTCCAATTTGTGGAATTAAAAGGCGACAACATACAGTATGTCCCCCTAAGTTGGACTCATATGGAAAAATTTGTATTATTCATTTTAGGAAAAAAAGTTAATCTTCATAAAAAGTTCTGCATTATCTAAAACCTAGAATACAGTCATCAAATATCAATTTTTTTTAGTGATATACGAGGTTTGTCAAAAAATATGAATTTTGCTCAAGAGTAAAGTACGTTTATTTTTGACAAAATTACATTTATCTGAAAAATCTGATTTTTTCTAATTTTTGCATTGATCCACCTAATTACGGTAATCCATAATTTTTTTTCTCTCTTCTCTACTATAAACATAAGACGCTTTCCTTTTCTTGATGTTTGTGAAGAATTTAGCAATTTTCCTAATGAAAATTTTCGATTTTATCAAAAATAAATGTACTTTACTCTTGAGCAAAATTATATTTTTTTAAAAACCTCGTATACCACTAAAAAAAAATTGATATTTCATGACTGTATTCTAGGTTTTAGATAATGAAAAACTTTTTATGAAGAATAACTTTTTTTCCTAAAATTAATAATAAAAAAGTTTTCCATAAGATTCCAACTTAGGGGGACATACTGTATTTCCTATTTTTAATTTTTCTGATTTTGACATATACAGTGATAGTTTTTGTGATCGCAGCAAGTGTCAAAATGATTTACTTTACGCAACCAGTTGTCTAATGTTGAACATTATCAAACTGCTTTCGAAAAATTCATTATATCACCAGTTGCGAAAATAAATAAAAAATAAATCTTTTTTGGTTTTAAAATCAATAATATTCATTATTATTCAAAGTTTATATCAAAGAAGGGTAGGTTAACTTATAAAAATAGAATTTGTTAAAACTTACAACCTAGTAGTAATGTCGTTTTGGTTCTTATTTTTTAATAAAAAGACAATACACTTTCTCGAAAACAAAATAACTTTAATAAGCCAAGTCGTTCAGAATAAATTATTAATATTATGTTATGTCAATAAAATGATGCATATGCAACTAACAGTACAATAAAGTAGATGGTTGCGTAAATGTCAGTAATTTCTTATTAAAACCCAATTTTATAAATAATTTAATCAAAATTAGAAAAAATATTATACATATGTAACACGTTACGAAATTCCGTTTTATTTAACTCGTTCATGTTGCGGGACCTCGCTTTGCTCGTCACGCAAATCTTCAGTCGTAATTGGTTTGATAAATAGCTATAAGAAAATGCTCATTTATTTATTTATTAATTTATTTATTTATTTATTTATTTATTTATTTATTTATTTATTTATTTATTTATTTATTTATTTATTTATTTATTTATTTATTTATTTATTTATTTATTTATTTAATTTATTTATTTATTAATTTATTTATTTATTTATATAACAAAGTTAAATTCGGTTCTGACGTATATCTTAAATACTCGATATCGACACAAAATAACACAGAAAAATACATACCAAATATATGGAGTGAACAAGAACTAATGTTTCTAAAGTAGACCATGGAAAAAATCACGTATGTCGGAGCCTACATTTTTTTCTTTTCAAATGATTTAATCCACAGGTGTTCGTAGTTATCACGGATGTGACTTATATCTCTGTCTTTGTTAGTCATGGTCTATTTTAAAAACATTTTTTTGTAGACCAGTCATTATAATAGCATCGTCAAATCTTATTAAAATTAAAATATATACATCATTAATATTATGCCATTTTTAAAAGAAATAAAGGACAGGCGGTTTCTGAGAATAATCAAACATTTGAAATATTACGCAGTGTATCGAATCGCCAACTTAGTTAATTAATAGTTTTTGTTATGATTATTATGGCGTGCAAATTCCGTTTCAGGCAAGTAAAATAGTAACTCCCCTTTGCTGGATATGAGCCATCCGATTTAAAACATAAGAATTTTAATAGCTATTTGTCGAAATTACCAAACGACTTTCTGCTCGAATTACAAACAAGATTTTTTCTACGATCAAACCAAAATAAAATAAATAATTTTATTTTATGAAAAATGGATTCTCTTCTTTCGTTATTTGACGTAAGCCTACTCTTCGAAGAGAAAAAAAATGTTTTAGTACTTGTATGTCGGTAATTATTTATGATTTAATCATTTAATTATTTACGCAAAATACTGTTGGATTATTTAAGCTATTAAGAAGTCAGTTAAAATATTTTAGATTAGCCTAAATTTTGTTTTAAAATGCCGATTAGTTTTCTTTTATGTAAAATAGGGAAGCGTTTGCCAGTAATGTCCAATTTTGAAAATTCCCGGAAAACGTCAATTTTTTAGTTAAATTTGAATGTTCAAAAGTCTATTTTGGATAATGATCGTAGGAAAAAATATTTTTTGGACTCTTTCAAGCTCAATAATGTAAATCATATATATCGGGCTCCAAATCATAGAGCCGTATTCCAGTTTAGATCTAACCAAACTAACATACAAAGCCGATAAATTCGTAAAAATCCTACAATTTCTAACAATGAAGCCATATGCACGCTAAGCGGAATTTATGATTTGGTTAATGTGAAAATTAAATTTTAACTGATTGTCGAAGTACACCATGATCTCTGACATATTCGGATCTCTCCAAGGTAACGTTATCGATGTTATAAGGATATCGATATTGGGAAAAAATAAAATACTTCCTTACCTTATCACTCTTCTTTTATCTCTATCTATTAACATATTCTTTGATAATGTTATTTGATTCCTTTTTTAGTAATTTTCTCCAATAATGCTCTTTGATAATATTCTTTGATACTGTTCTTTGATGTTGTTCTTTGATAATGTAAGGTGTTTTCTTGCCTCTAAGAAAATATTACCCTTACTAGTGACACCCTATGACTCGGAAGTACTCGAGCGCCAGTTTTATTAATGTGGTTTGCTCCACAACACAGGTAGCTTCTAGTGGAGATGACGGAAAAACTCCAGGGGTCTCGTTGATGTAAGACTATACACATAAGAGGGTAACAATAACGGGCTTTAATCGTTATTGTTACGTTTAAAGAATTGTCGAAGCTGAAAGAGAAAAAGGGAAAGGTCGACACAATTATAAGCCAAATTTTTGAAAATTAATACATCTATTGCTTACGAAAGCTAATAACAATAATAAAAATTAAAATATTTCAAAGCCCACCCCCTTATGAGTCGTTATAACCCTGAACAAAAATATAACAAAAATAAGCGGTTGCGGACGATGGCTTGGCAGGTCGGAGCTCAATCAGACGTGATTTAGATAAATATACAGATAAAAGCAAATAACACGGAGTTCTGAATTAAATCGGATTACGGTAGCATTTACTTATGAACAGGGAATATATACGGAAATAGAATTCAATATTAACAATTATGAAAAATAAAATTAATCGGTACCAGGTAACTAGTTTAACTTCCCATCTAATATCCCACCCTTTTGGAATTAAATCAAAGTAAAAGACAAAATGTAACCACGGATAATATCTAATTCCTAGCAGTGTAACGACACAATCACGCATACAGAACACTAGCTAGACATCAGATACTATTTATTTTTTTTGTACGGAACTCAAATAAACGTGTTTTCGGTCGTGACCCCCTTTTAAAAAAAAAATAATCTACGGATAATGTCTAATCACTAGTAGTGTAGCGACACAATCACGCATACAAAACACTAGTTAGTTTTCAGACAATATTTTCTATTCTTTTAAACTTTAATCGAAAAACTAATTAAAGGAAAATTAAACTAAATTTTATCACGGATAATACCTAATCACTAGCAGTGTAGCGACACAATCACGCATACAAAACACTAGCTAGGTATCAGATAGTATTTACTTTTCTATACGGAAATAAAAAAAAACAAATGTGTTTTCGGTCGTGACCCCTGTTTAATAAAATAAATAAAAAAAATAAAATCCACGGATAATGTCTAATCACTAGTAGTGTAGCGACACAATCACGCATACAAAACACTAGTTAGTTTTCAGACAATATTTTCTATTCTTTTAAACTTTAATCGAAAAACTAATTAAAGGAAAATTAAACTAAATTTTATCACGGATAATACCTAATCACTAGCAGTGTAGCGACACAATCACGCATACAAAACACTAGCTAGGTATCAGATAGTATTTACTTTTCTATACGGAAATAAAAAAAACAATTGTGTTTTCGGTCGTGACCCCTGTTTAATAAAATAAATAAAAAAAATAAAATCCACGGATAATGTCTAATCACTAGTAGTGTAGCGACACAATCACGCATACAAAACACTAGTTAGTTTTCAAACATTATTTTTAATCATTAAATCAATAACGAGTATCACCCTGTATTTAATTTAAAGGAAAGAAAATTTAAATAAAAGAATCAACTACTGTAAATAAAAAAAAAAGTTAACCTAGACCTGGCAGCAATTAAATCGTTAAATCTATTTATCTTATTAAATAATTTAATCGTATCCAAAATCGGAAAATAAAATTAAAAAAAAATCAATAATTCAGTCGGGAAATGAAAATAAATCTTTCTAAAAAAAATAAAGACCTTTAACAGAGCAAAACGCTTTAATATTAATTATTGCGGTATTTCAAATTCAATAGAAAATAAAGCAGGTATAAATCGGAATGTGTCTTTTATTTACTTCCAAAAAACAACGCGATAAGAAATCAGTTTTTTTTACCTGTACTCGGAGAACGGGATTTGTTTAATCGGAGGCGGCTGGTACTGCTAAGAATTGTTGCTTACTAGCTCAAGCGTCGGCGGAAAGATAATGAGATCTGGCCGGTGCAGCTTGTTTTACAGGTGATTTTCGCCACTCGTCGTGCAAACTCGATTATTAATCGAAGATTGAGGTGGGGAAATGCAGGCGATCGTCCGCTGACTTATAAAAAATTTTGATGGGAAGATTCAATATATAGTAAACGTTTGAAAACTCGAATTTTTAACGTTAAAGCTAAATGATGAATACGAAAAATAAAATAAAAATAATAATTCGGTTTTCCGACGGATCCTATATTTCTTAAATAAATAAAAAAAAAAAGTAACTTCGTTACAATAATGTTCTTTGGTATTGTTCTTTGTTCTATGATATTTATCTTTGACATTGTTATTTAATATTGTTATTTAATATTGTTATTTGATATTCTTATTTAATATTGTTATTTAATATTCTTATTTAATATTGTTATTTAATATTGTTATTTAATATTGTTATTTAATATTGTTATTTAATATTGTTATTTAATATTGTTATTTAATATTGTTATTTAATATTGTTATTTAATATTGTTATTTAATATTGTTATTTAATATTGTTATTTAATATTGTTATTTAATATTGTTATTTAATATTGTTATTTAATATTGTTATTTAATATTGTTATTTAATATTGTTATTTAATATTGTTATTTAATATTGTTATTTAATATTGTTATTTAATATTGTTATTTAATATTGTTATTTAATATTGTTATTTAATATTGTTATTTAATATTGTTATTTAATATTGTTATTTAATATTGTTATTTAATATTGTTATTTAATATTGTTATTTAATATTGTTATTTAATATTGTTATTTAATATTGTTCTTTGATACTGTTCTTTGATATTGTTCTTTAATACTGTTCTTTGATATTGTTCTTTGATATTATTCTTCGATATTGTTCTTTGATTTTGTTCTTTGATATGGTTCCTTGATATTGTTATTTGATTTTTTCTTTAATATTGTTCTTGGATATTGTCCTATGATATTGTTTTTTAATATTTATATTTGATATTGTTCTTTGATATTGTTCGTTGACATTGTCCTTTGATATTGTTCTTTGCTATTGTTCTTTAATATTGTTCTTTGATATTGTTCTTTGCTATTGTTCTTTGATAATAATTTATGATAGTGTTCTTTGATAATTAGTTCTTTAATAATGTTCTTTGAAAAGGTTCTTTAATAATGCTCTTTGATAATATTATTTAATATTTTGTTATAAAAAAATGTATGTTACACTACAGTAATAATTTTAGAATTGGTATAATATTACTTTTGTTACTATTTGCTTAAAATTGAAAACGGAGACGAAGATTTCTTAGCGTTGCTAAGTTCCAGCATTTTGTATATACATCAATGCCAATACTGTTAAAAATTAGTAACGCCACTGGATAAAGGACTTTTAACATTCTAATTTTACTGCTTGACTTACCTCCTTCATTCGGTTTTATATTTTGTTCTTGATAAACTGATGGAACAGTGTTTCCGAAACATATGTAGTGCCTGTACTTAAATTTTATAAAAACAATAAAACGACCAAATAAACCAGTGAACTTTTTATTTATAAGAAACTACAATTATGTCGTACACCTTCTAAATGCCACTGTTCTTATAGGTATCTACTGCAATGCGAATTATTTATTACTGACAAGTTCATGTGGTAACCAAATAATTCAATGAATATTGTGTAATAGGTATGCATACATACACTGCATGCATTATGCATACGATATGTGACATTCCCATTTCTCATTATTCATTTCTTTAATTGTTTAAGAACAGATTGAGTTGTAATGCAAGATATCAAAAATATACCAATAAACATAATATAAAATGTGCACAATTTTTTATGAAGTGCGTCTATGCGATATTTTATCATTTCCAAAAAATTTATAGCGGTCTTTTACTTTTTAAATACCATTGGTAAAAATAATATTTATGTACCAAGTCAGCAAAGTGATTCTTTATCGAACTAGTCTGAGATTATGAGCCGAGCGAGAGAAGCGAGCGAGGCGAGTAACAGGCGAGTTCGATAAATACCATTTGCTGACGCACATACAAACTTTTATCACCAACCGTAAATAATTATTACTAATAAAAAAATCTGATGTGTCCAACACATGACTTTCCTATCTAGTTATTACAGGCTTTTTCCGTTTATTGTGTACAACCTATTGCAGCATCTCTATAAATGTTTAGAGGATAAACTAAATATATACATTGTCCACATGCATCTACCGCGAAACATTTTTCTATAGATATTCATTGAAAATGAAAATACTGAAAAATTTAAATTTAGCACTTTTCCTACAATTTTTCCATTACGGTCCATTTAAAAAAAATCATGTATGAACAAATATTATAGAGATCGATATCGCAAACAACTTTTATTTCAACAATTTTCATAAAAATCAGAATTTTGCACATTTTGTCAAATTTCTCGAATACGGACCATTTCAGGAAATTTTTACATACAGCAAAAATTAAAGATAATAATATTAGAAGTAACTTTTATTTGAACAATTTTCTTCTCCAAACATAAATAACAGATATATTCCATAAAATATAAAAACGGCCTCCCATAAAGTACCCCCCCAGATGTTCCGACTTTGTCCAAAATCTAATCACTTCACGTCAGGCCGAAATAAAACTTAAGTTTAAAATTTATTGATTTTTTCTTTATCCGTTTTTGAGTTTTCTTCAAATTTCGAAATTTACACATTTTCTCAAATATCTCGAATACGGTCCATTTTAGAGAAATTATCAATGGGACAAAAATTATAGAGAATTATATTACAAACAACTTTTGTTTGAACAATTTTTATAAAAAAATATTTTTTTTTACATTTTGTCAAATTTCTCGAATACGGACCATTTTAGGAAAATTTTGTATAGAACAAAAATTATAGATAATTATATTAGAAGTAACTTTTATTTGAAGAATTTTCTTCTCCAAACGTAAATAACAGATATATTCCATAAAATATAAAAAAGACCACCTATAAAGTACCCCCCCAGATGTTCCGACTCTGCCCAAAATCTAATCAGCTCATTAGACGCTGGAACAAAGCTTAAGTTTGAAATTTGGTGTTTTTCCGTGTATCGGTTCATGAGTTATGCGTTATACAGACACACACACACACACAGACATCATCGCGAAAATAGTCAAAACGGATTCAGGGGACCTCAAAACGTAAAAATCCGTCGAAAACTCGAGGTCGAAAAAAATCATGATTCCTATACTTTCCTTATATCTGTATACAGATAGGAAAGTAAAAAGAAAATATTATAACATCACATTTTAGTATGATAAAAATAGATATTTAAATTAAATTTGTGGTAGATATGGTCGATGACGTCAAATCAACATTGCTGGTTATCAAGCGATATTGCTGGATAATCAACATAGACGTCAAACGTGAAACGTCAAACGTCAAACGTGAAACGTCAAACGTCAAACGTAAAACGTGAAACGTCAAACGTGAAACGTCAAACGTCAAACGTCAAACGTGAAACGTCAAACGTGAAACGTCAAACGTGAAACGTCAAACGTCAAACGTCAAACGTGAAACGTCAAACGTGAAACGTCAAACGTGAAACGTCAAACGTGAAACGTCAAACGTGAAACGTCAAACGTGAAACGTCAAACGTGAAACGTCAAACGTGAAACGTCAAACGTGAAACGTCAAACGTGAAACGTGAAACGTCAAACGTCAAACGTCAAACGTGAAACGTCAAACGTCAAACGTGAAACGTCAAACGTGAAACGTCAAACGTGAAACGTCAAACGTCAAACGTGAAACGTCAAACGTGAAACGTCAAACGTGAAACGTCAAACGTGAAACGTCAAACGTGAAACGTCAAACGTCAAACGTCAAACGTGAAACGTCAAACGTCAAACGTGAAACGTCAAACGTGAAACGTCAAACGTGAAACGTCAAACGTGAAACGTCAAACATCAAACTGGAAACGTCAAACGTCAACCGTCAAACGTCAAACATCAAACTTCAAACGTCAAACATCAAACGTCAAACGTCAATCGTCAAACGTCAAACGTCAAACGTCAAATGTCAAACGTCAAATGTCAAATGTCAAACGTCAAACGTCAAACGTCAAACGTCAAACGTCAAACGTCAAACGTCAAACGTCAAACGTCAAACGTCAAACGTCAAACTTCAAACGTCAAATGCCAAACGTCAAACGTCAAATGTTTCAGTGTTCTCTGCATAATGCCGTTTTCCCGTTTGAATCGAACCAATAGCAGTGAATATACATGCTAAAGCCATTCTGGCTTTACACATGTTTTTTCTCTTCTACGTTAATCTATACCACGTTCTCTACATAATTCCGTTTTTCCTGTTTAGATCGGACCAACAATAGCTGAGATACACGCTAAGGCCCTTCTGGATTTTCGTCCTGCGCAGGATTTTTCTGTTCAACGTTAATCTATACCACGTTCTCTTCATAATACCGTTTTTCCCGTTTGAATCGGACCAATAGCAGTGAAGATACGTGCTAAGGCCCTTCTGGCTTTTCGTTCTAAGCAAAAATTCTCTTCCATGTTTAATTCCCCACTACCCCGTTTTCTCCTCAGACCGGCTGTTTCACTCTTATTCATTGAATATGTACCTCTCACTCTTACACATTGAATTCCCTATGTGGGGCCGTATGAACTTTGTCTATCTACTCAGGAAGTGTCAAAATGGACTTCTTAACGCAACCAGTTTAATAATGTTGAATAGTATGAAACTCATTTCTAAAAATTCAATACGTCACCAATTGTGAAAAGAAAATAAATATAAATAAACCTTTTCTTGTTTTAAAATCAATAACAAAATTATTATTGAAAGTATATATCAAAGAAGAGCAGGTTGACTTATAAAAATAGAATTTGGTTAAACTTACAACCTAGTAATATTGTTGTGTTGGTCCTTATTTTCCATTCTAAATTAGCACAAAACAATTAAAACACAATACACGACAAAATAACCGACTTTTTAAAAATTTAATAAGTTTAATAAACAATGTAAACACACTGCAAGTCGTTGAGAATAAATAAGTAATAATGATGTTCTAATCGTGACTCTAATTGTCAATAAAATGATGCATATGCAACTTACAATATAAGAAAGTAATATCGGTTGCCTAAATATCAGTAATATTTAACCAAAACACAATTTTAGTCAAAATAAAAAAAATATTGTATGTCGCTCCGCTCGTCACGCAAATATTTACTTGTTACATAAAATAAGGCATTTTGCAACTGGTTTCATAAATAGCTATTTCGTAACTAGTTTCATAATGTTCAACATTATGCAACTGGTTGCGAAAAGTAGATCATTTTGATACTTGCTGCGAATTCAAAAAATGTATTAAAAAGTCTCAACTACACACAATAATTTGGAAAAAAAAATGCAAATTGTTATAACCTCTATCTCCAACAACACAACTTGACATTTCACAATCAAATGAACCAACTAATATACATCCGAACAGACCTAAAATCTGCCAACATTGTATTAAAGTTATCCAATGAAATTAATCGAATTTGGCGCCAAACTTAAACAGCAATTACCTTTTAATTGGTTATTTCTTTAGTAAGAATAAATATATTTTTTCTAATTTTGACATATAAAGTGACATTTTTTGTAATCGCAGCAAGTGTCAAAATGATCGACTTTGCGCAACCAGTTGCATATTGTTGAACATTATGTAATTGTTGTGAAAAGAAAAGAAAAATAAACCTTTTTTGGTTCTATCATTATATTACTGAAAGTTTATATCAAAGAAAAATAGCATTTCGTTAAATTTACAACCTAGTAATAATGTTGTGTTGGTCTTTATTTGCCATTCTAAATCAGCACAAAATAATTAAAACACAAAACCTACACGACAAAATAACCCACTTTTTGAAAAATAAATTACTTTAATAAGCAACATAAACACACCACAACAAGTCGTTGAAAATAAATAATGAATCATATTTTGTTTATCAATAAAATGATACATATGCAACTAACAATACAAGAAAGTAATAGATTCCACGTTACGTACGCCAATGTTTTTTAACAACGTTCTTATTATTCAATAAACATTTATTGAAATCGTTAAATATCTATAGGGAAAATTTTCTCAAGATTTTTATCATAATTAGCGCAGCTTTTAAGTTATTATTTAACATTAAGTTGGTAATAACAATTAATTTTAAGTTGAAATACTTTCTCGTTGCACATTGAAAAATATACCCATTGTTTGTAATATTTACTATTACGGAAACAAAAGGTAAGAATAATACGTACCTAACGTTGTTTTAATTCACTACTCCAAAAAAATTTATTGTATAGTTTTAACTTCAGATATTTTATCTCAACTGCGATTAAAGTAATTTAGTTTATTACGAAGAAAAGATTGCAAAATGTTTAAGATTTAATAATGATAATATAAAATGTTGTTTTAATTTTGTTACTAAACTAAAATAACTGAGTGAGAAACTAAGATAATATACATGGGTTTCAAGAAAACATCTAGATAATTATAAGAACATAAAATAGAACAAAATGCCTTATATTGCAGTTGTGTACCGTCAGTACTGCAAAGAGAATTCGTAGAAATATCTACTTGTTTTCTATTTGTCCCGCTTTCTACTTTTCAAAATGTGGTCACTTTACATATATGTATAACAATATATTTTATAAATCCCGATGTTTTTACGATGATGTATAATATTTCTCAGGAAAATCTTGAGAGAAATCACTTTCTTTCGAGTTTGGAAATTACCCCCTAGAAATTGCTGGCCGGTGGAGTTATTATTGTGGCCTCCATGTAAGTGAATAGAATCAAAGAACAACTCTATGTGGTCTTGACACATTTGGCATATTGGTAAAAACTGTAAATGTGAGTCGGTATTGAAAATTACGTATTTTTAGGTACTAATATACTTATCTATATTTAAAAAAAAATTTATACCTTCATAATTTTTTTAAAGGGAAATGCTTTCTCTAGTGAAAAGTCTCAATTTAAATGAGTTACTAACTTTCGCATCTGGTAGTCAAACCTAAGAACTATAATTTATTATTTCAAGAATTTCTAGTATTGGTTATTGGCTTAAATAGATATTTTTTTGACAACAATATTTGAATACAACATTTTTGTATTTATGAGCCATTTGGTGAAGTATTTTAGTTAATTTTAAATGAATATAAATTCCATCCAAAAACTTATTCCCGATAAATTGGTGTTTTTTTACGCATTGTATTGGTATGAAAATTGCTCATAGTTAAGTCAAAAACATAGCTTAATTTAGAGCCCATTTTCGTATGTATATTTTGCCGCCATTATTGTGGTGATCGCAGACTTAAAAATTGAATACGAAATTAGGTAATGTAATGTGAGCCATTTAATTATTCAGTCATGCTCTAATCCTTTAAGTTCCTCTCTGTCTTATTTGGCCTTTGAGGCTCAACTTGTTCGATTATCATACATAATTAAACCCCTTAAGACCAAACATATGTGACGACTATGGCGGAGGTGCGTTCGATTACTATTCGAGAAAGAATGGGATAATGTTTCTAGTATATTAGAAATATAACGAGATATTTCTAGTTTGGCGAAGGAGCATTCTGGAACCTTCACCATAATTTTAAATTTGTATATAAATATTGGTGGAAGAACAACGGATTCAGTTCTCTATAAACACTTGAGAATAAAGTATGGACTGTGCATATAAATAGTGAACGATTCAGAGACATTCGAAATATATATAAATATGAAGAGTATTGATTAAATAAATAAGTATTTAAATAAATTATTAATAAATAAACTGTTGTTTAAAATAAACAAACATCACATTGGTGTCGAGAAGTGGAATAGTGTAAATAAATAGTGGACAATAATGGCTAAAAGACTGTGTGATTTAAAAGTGACCGAGCTACGTCGGGAGTTAGCAGATCGCGAGTTGGAGACGACAGGGAATAAAGCGGAACTAGCAGAACGACTTAAAGAAGAATTAATAAGTGAAGGTTTGGATCCGGAAACGTATCTATTTTCAGATGATGCATCTTCTATAATTTCTTCAATTTCCGATATGAAAAATGATATGTCTACTTTAAAAACCGATATTTCTTCCGACATCTCTTCTTTAGAAACTAAAGTTTCTTCTGATATCTCCTCTTTAAAAGATGAAATTTCTTCCGACTTTGAAAATAAAATGTCTTCTATGGAAAATAAATTTTCGTCCAATATTTCTTCCTTAGAAGAAAAGGTTCTTCTTTAAAAGATGACATCTCTTCTGATATGAAAAACAAAATTTCTTCTATGGAAGATAAGATTTCTTCCGTTGAGGAGAAAATTAAAGAAATGGAAAAGAAGATAGAAGAACTTGAACATTCAGACCCGGCCAAGGACGGTGAAATTAAGTGCCATAAGGTGGAGTCGAAGTTGAAATTGGAAGGAGCTGTGAACTCTCCTCATGTTAAAGCTCTAACTTTTGACAGGAAGATGTCATGGACGAACTACCTTAAGCAGTTCGAAACAGCTGCCAGAGCAAACGAGTGGTCTGAACGAGAGAAGACAATAAATTTGACGATCGCCCTTTGAGGAGACGCTTCGGATGTCCTTCAGACTATACCCGTGGAAGAGACAGATTATTTTGAGCAAATCAAAAAGAGACTCAACATGCGATATGGCCACGGACATTTGGAGCATCTATATCAATCACAGTTAAAGAATCGCAAACAGAAACGAGACGAGACCCTTCAAGAATTTGAATTAGATATTGCGAAGATGGTACGATTTGCCTACCCATCAGCTCCGGAATACATGATTGAATGTTTGGCCGTTCAAGCATTTGTAGATGGACTTGGTGACCATGAAATGCAAAGAACACTTCGTTTAGCCCGTCACAAAACATTGGTCGATGTCTTGTCCGCTGCTCTTGAATATGAAGCGGCTACGCTGGCTCTGGTGAAGTAAGGACTGTAAAAGAAGAAGAACAGGGAAATAAATTGCACCAATTGTTTCACATAGTAAAAACCCTTATTAAGAAGCAACCAAAGACTATTAGGTGCTGGAATTGCGGTGAAATGGGAAATGTAAGCAGTTCTCGCAAACGCTTAAAGAACACTACGAATCCAAAAACCGTGCCGGTGGCTGTGCAGGAAGGAACGGTGTTGCCTGAAAGTAGTGAAACCATGAGAGTAAGGTGGTTGCAAGAAACTGTAGAGAAAGCAACGCCTGTCATGGCGGAACCTTCGAAACGCAATGAAGGTGTTGGTCAAAGAACTCTGATTGAAAAGGAGTTGGCCACATCTGTTAAAGAAGTTACAGTACGAAAAACGTCGGTTGTCAGCGATGAGTGGGCCCCTGCTAAAATTAGGGAAGAACAAGAGAATGATACCGTTTTAAAGAAGATGCGACAATGGAAAGAGGAAAATCGTCGACTTACTTGGCAATAAGTATCTAATCTCTCTCCAGTACTTAAGTCGTATTTGGCTCAGTGGAACTTCTTTATCCTGGAAGATGGCTTATTAAAGCGAGTACTTGAAAATGATGATGGTTCCGAGAACAGAAGACAGTTGGTAATTCCAAGAAGTAGAGTAGCTGAAGTACTTCGTCAATTGCACGACAATCCATCAGGAGGATATCTCGGTGTTAGGAAAACCATTCAGACAGTTCGGGAAAGGTTTTACTGGATGAACAGTTCCGATGATTTAAAGGACTGGTGTAAGAAATGTACCACCTATGCTATGAATAATGGACCTCAACGAAAAAGGAAGGCTCTCATTAAGCAATATAACGTTGGTAGCCCATTTGAGAGGATCGCCTTAGATATTGTTGGACCATTCCCCGCGACCGAGGATGGTAATAAATACATTTTGGTGGTTATGGATTATTTTACAAAGTGGGTGGAAGTCTATGCCATTTCAAATCAAGAGGCTGCAACTGTTGCAGATGTGTTATTAAAAGAGTTTATTTGTCGATTTGGAGTGCCCTTGGAGATCCACAGTGACCAAGGCATTTTGAAAGTCAACTTTTCCGTGGAATCTGTTACAGACTGGGCATGAAGAAAACCAGAACCACAATCCGATGGAATGGCAGAGCGAATGAATAAGACCATTGGCAAATATCTGTCAAAAGTGGTTTCAAACCATCAGAGAGATTGGGATCAGTATCTTTCGCTCTTTGCAATGGCTTATAGATCCGCTGTCAATGAATCAACAGGCCAAAAACCAGCAAAGTTCTTGTTTGGGCGTGAAATGAGACTTTTGTGCGACCTCGAGTTTGGATGCGGACCTGGAGAAGATGTAGCTGGTGAAGATTATGTGATCCAGTTACGAAGAAGAATGGACGATATGCATGAATTAGTTCGCTCACATCTTCAAATCTCCAGCGACAGAATGAAGAAGCGATACGATACCCAAGCCACAGAAGGATGTTTCAAAGAAGGAGACAAAGTCTGGCTCCATAACCCAAAAAAAAGGGGTTATTCTCCGAAGCTTCAAAGGTCTTGGGAAGGTCCGTACCTCATCATGAATAAAATAAATGATGCAATTTACCGTATAAGTAAGATCGCAAATGCTAAACCGAAGGTAGTGCATCAAAACAGGCTGGCGCCATTTGAGGGTGACTATGAAGAAGAAGTAAACTAACTTCAAGAAACACCAGACCTTGTCTTTGAAGAATTTATGGGTGCATATGGAGGTACTGGAAAAGCCAGACCGAGCAACAACAAGATCTGCTCTCGCTTCCAAAAGACTACTCGCTGGTCCCTAGTACTTCCGCCAGCATCAACGACGTGCGAGAACTGGCATATGTGTTCCGTAAGAAGTTTGGTCGACTGCTAGAACTTCAACCCCTTCAGCCCCTGGAAAAGCCTTGAAACTTTTAGACGAATCGCGCTACCTTTTTTATTTGACAACTAAAAACACCTTCCGAGATCGATCTACTTATCATGATGTATGGGAAGCATTACTTAGTTTAAGGGAGCACGTACGGGAGTCCAATGTACAGAAACTAGCCATGCCGAAGATAGAAGGAAATCAGCTGGATTGGAGGATCATAAGGAACATGGTGGAAGTAATCTTTCAAGATATCGGAGTCCAAATACTGGTCTGCAGCCATTCGCCCAATGGCCAGGTTACAGCGAAGACAGTCCCTGTTACTTCCATGCAAACGGAAATTGTGAAAGAGGGTTCAGTTGCAGATACAACCATTCCATTTTAGTTTCATAAGAGTTTCAGGAGGAACTATCTCTTAAGGAGGGGGCAATGTAATGTGAGCCATTTCATTATTCAGTCATGCTCTAATTCTCTAAGTCCCTCTCTGTCTTATTTGGCCTTTGAGGCTCAACTTGTCCGATTATCGTACACAATTAAACCCCTTAAGACCAAACATATGTGACAACTATGGCGGAGGTGCTTTTGATTACTATTCGAGATAGAACGGGATAATGTTTCTAGTATATTCGAAATATAACTAGATATTTCTAGTTTGGCGGAGGAGCATTCTGGAACCTTCACCATAATTTTAAATTTGTATATAAATATTGGTGGAAGAACAACGGATTCATTTGTATATAGACACTTGAGAATAAAGTATTGGACTTGGAATATAAATAGTGAACGATTCAGAGACATTCCAAATATTTATAAATTAGTATTGTTTAAAATAAATAAGTGTTTAAATAAATTATTAATAAATAAACTGTTGTTTAAAATAAACAAACATCACAGTAATATGAGTTAAAAGAAAGAAAATTGACGAACCAACACTAAACAGATTCGACGAATACAATATGGTTATTGTAGTATGGATATCATATTAATGTCCCATATTTTAATGTTACTTTACAAATAAGAAATATAATAATAGATAATAATCTGCTCTCCCACTCCCAGCGTAGTTAAAGTAGATAATTTACCTCCTTTGCAAATAAGCAATGCCTTGATTTCAAAAAAGTTCAACTTTTACATTATCATAGTGGTAAATAATAAATGAAATAATAAATCTTTATTTAAAAATTAAAAATTAGATATTCTTTTAAAAAAAAACGAAATAAAATTCTTAAAAAAAAAGTGAGTATAAGAATAAAAATAAAAATGTAAAAGTTGATCGCCCACACAAAGTCACATCAAACAATAAGATATAAAATTGCAATTTCACAGAAATTATCCTTTATTTATTTAAACCGAATACCCACACAAACAATTTTATAATGCTTGTAATTGATCAGATCTCGACAAAAATATTTAAGTACTCCATAATTTTATTTAAGCACAGTGGGTTTTCACATCTACTCATAAAGGTTGAAAGAACCTTTTATATCTAATAAAAATTTATCGGGAATTAAATACTTAATGAGGACTTGACACACGTATTAGTATATTGAGAAATTATTGAGATAAACAGTTTTAAAAGAAGCAATGCATACGTCAAACTTTGTTTCTAATGGATTTTTGGTGGTAGCGCAAATGCGCGACCACCAAAATTAATTTCAATTTTTTTTTAACATAAAAATTGTTGAAACAATCGGGAAGTATACTGAAAATAGGGAAAGTAACGATGCGACGTTAAAATATGTTAGCTTCAAAGATATACTACATCAAGTGATTTATAAAAAAAAACTATCCTTGAGTTTGGTCAATAGGTGCAATTCGACGCACACGAGCTGGGTCTCAGCTGCATATTTCTACATGCCTCTCGTGATCGCGAATCGGGTTGTGCTGAGCATCGGGTTCTAAACTCCACTTGCGTTCGCAAAATACTTGAGCTACATGCGACTCGTGGTTGCAAATAAATGCCCAAGCGAATATTAGTATTCTCTATTTTACACTTACGAGTATATTATTATTAATATTGATTAAATATTGCCTTACTGTAAATAAATGGTGTACTTTCCTATAAATAACCTTCAGCTACAATAATAGTTGCCCAGGCAAAGACATTAATAGTATATTACGTAACAAGAGTTGTAAGTAACCCATTACGCACGAATTGAAAAATTTCACGAGTACGTAATGGACTTACAACTCATGTAACGTACTATACTTTTTCTACGCCCACTTATTTTCTTTTATTAAATAAAGGACATATGCTTGTGTCACCAATGCATAAGTTTTCGATAGGTAATTTCGTACCTTTCTTTGGATTTTAGCGGTAACAAATTATGTGTGGCAGCTTGAGCTTTTTCTAAAATATCTGGTGGAATGCTCTTAATTTCATCACTTTCACTACTAACAGATATATTCGTAGGTAAAGTTGAGAAAATGTTGGAAAACAATAATATTTTTTTACAATATTGACAATATAAATGGCAAGACATTTATTTCCATAGCATGCTAAGAAAACGCGACTTTTTTTGAAAAATTGTATAATGTGTTGCCGACATATAGGGGTGTTATTTTTTTTAATTCAAAATGTATCTGGCTAATGGTATAAGTTTTTATGTTTTTCAATTTACTAAATTTATGTAAATAAACCAAATAAAGTCATACGTACATAAAAATTTGATTGCAATTTGATTAAACTAAGAAATTTAAGTTTTATTATCAAAACGCACGTGTATGTTATGAGATCTCATTACGTGCATGTTATTGTTAAATGTCATTTACAAGAAATGTTGACAGTGCCATTTTTAACGTTTACTGACATGGGCGTAGAAAAACAGATATTAAACTGTGTAATGGTTCCAACCATTATTTCGTTATTTCAACACAATAACCTCTTATTCAAATGTCATTTGTTGTCTATGCCTTGTATCAAAGGAAGTAAGATTTTTATTTGGTCTGACTGACAGCGACGATCACTTTGATTTTATTTTAATTTGAGTCATCCGAAATATTAAATTGTATTTATTTATGTTAGTAACCGTCTGATTTTATAAGGTATGTTTTGTTAATAATATGCTATTAAATATATATTTTGTTCAATAATTTCTCGAACAAAGTCAAATTTTATACATAACCTCTACACTGCAATGAATAACACATGTTAACTTGTATATAAAATTATATATTATTTTTTGGAATAAGATATTATGCTTTACTATATTTGAATATAATAAATAAGATTTTTCCTTGTCATATTAATTTTGGTCTCTGTAAAATTATTCATTTAATAGTTAAAGCATTTTATCTGGGTCCTATTCAAATGTCCTTTCATCTATCATAACATTTTAAACCTTTTTAGCCGATGGCTATCTCTAGACGATTTTGAGTTCGAATACCATTTATCTTGAAAATCATTCAAGATTCAATTACTAGACGTTTTTGGTTCGAATACAATAAGAATCATTTATCTTGAAAATCGTTCAGGTTCGAATAAAAATAATAATCATTTATCTTGAAGATCATCCACGGTGCAGTCTCGAATAAGAGTTATGATATAGAATTCCGAATCACTTGATGGAAGTTGCCTGACCGGTATATATTGTTCATGGATAGATGTACCTTTACAGTTTGGAGCGAAGGATGAAATACCTGATTTTACCTTAAATTTACCAATACCGTATATTACCTTATTTACCAAACAGATAAATAAAATTGATTTAATCAATAAATTGTTTTAAATTTGAATTTTTTGCAAACTTATGTGAATTAGAATTTGTTACCTACCTTATCTAAAGCATGTTTTAAGTATAATTTATTAGTGGTTAGTGATTTTCTATATTTTTCGCTAATCTAGAGTTAAGTGTATAAGCTTTAAATATAGTGGTTCCCAACTTCTTTTTCAAAGTTATTAGATGTATTTAAATACCTAACCCACGCCCTATAAATTGAGCTCTAACAAATATATCAAAGTAGATAAAATAACCACCTATTCATGTTACAACTGGCACTAATATTGCAAAACACCCGAATTAAACAGCACACGTTATCGCAAATAAGAGCCCGAATCAGGAGTGCGTTTAGAATGCCATGACGTACAACGAGCCAAGGTGTGACGTTATCGAGATAGCTGTTTTAAATTTGAGTTAGTAGCAAATAAAATATTATTGTGTTCTCCCTATTTGCTTTTCGTGTCAATTGCTGACAACACGTCATGTATATCTATTCCAACCGTGCGGAGGCGTATTATTGCCATAAGAGCAAGGAGAGTGAGACTAAGAATGACTTCCACGGCTCTGGTCAGTGTAGTTTGCATGGCTCCTGTTTTGTGAATTTGTTCTTTGAATTTGTTCTTGTTTGTGGATAGCTGTCAATTTTTGGGTTTTCATTACCCGTACAACTGCATCATATGTTAGCATAGGTCTTATGATGGCATGCGACGATTCTTGGGGAGAAACCCCAGGTGCTCCATACGGTTCGGCGACATTATTCATAAGTTTTGTGTTTAGAAGTTCTGGAGGTTTTAATTCCATTTTCATCCTTTTCATTGTGAGAAAAACCATTTCTGTTTTCTTATTAGGCTTTAATAAAAAAAAACTAGAATAATAGTAGGCCTATTAACAGGGCATTGTAGGCTTAACAAACATATGTATAACATCGGGCTGGCAGAAGAGACCGTGTGCCGATTCGGTCAGAAGGAGGAGGGAACGCTTAGATAGAAGAAACCACAGATGAAGCATTTCATTCATAACGTATCATTTCTTTGGTCCTAATTATTTGAAAAGAGAAAGAAGGCAATTTATGCGGATTGACAGAAGACAGATCCTAGATCTTGTCTGGCAACGCTGCTGTTACACGTAACTAAAAGTTTGTCGATACCAATGGCGTATCATATTAAAGATAAAATCATAAGTCCTTGATTTTTGTGCGAAAAAGATTATTAATTTGCAGTAAATACTAATTTTATGTAAGTTAAATATAAAAAAATAAATCATGGAATACTATCCTATATGGTGTGCAATAAACTGTATAAGACAAATAAATTTATAAAAGTTATTAAATAAATAAATTTACCATATACAAGGTGGGGATTTTAAATGGAACGCTACTTACAGCGGATATGGCGATAAAAAGTTTGTAAAATCGGAAAACACGTAGAACTATACAACAACAAACCTGCGTTAGTGCTAGGCGTTGAAAAAAAAACTACGTTTTTATTTAAAAAAGAAAATATTATTCGTTTCTAAACAATACTATATTTGTATTTATATTTCATATTCTATTTTTCTTGGTCTCATAATGAATGCGAATATTGAAATAATGTTTTAATATAAGCTTTATATTATCTTGTGCGTGATTTTCAAAAATATCGCCATCAAAAATGTGATCTTAAAAAAAATTGATTCTAAGGTGTTTATAGTATTTAAAATTAATATATCCAAAACCCTCGAAATGCTCCGAGTATAACACTCTTTTTTGGATACCTGCATTTTCACCAAGTCCTACAAGTGATAGCCAAATATTTCTTGTATGCCTATCAGTTGGGAATCTAAAAAACAAGCATAATAAGCATATTTATATTACTACTAAAGTCCAGACTAAAATATTTCCATTAATAACAATTTTTTGCGAAATTAATAACGTTGAAATATCAAAGGAAATAAATAATAGTAAAACGAAGGTAGTTAATACATGTGATATTACGGCAAAAATCTTTAAATCTACACCAGTGAACAATGCAATCCATCACCTAACCTTGAGTGTAAGATTAAAGATACAGTTGGGTTTTGAGACATGGATGGTCCATTAGTGATTGGGAATTTGTATTTATATTCTATGGACTTGGAAAAAGCTTTTTCCTACGACCACTTAGGAAAGTGACACATATCACACTATATAGACCTATGGAAAGTGCCCTATATCACACGCGTATGAATAAGAATTTACTTTCCACCCAAGTGAGAATATGCTACTTTCCGCAGTAGCTGTCAGAAAATGTCAAACACATAATTTCTATTTTGATCTATGTAATGTCCATATTAATACTAAAATCGATATGATTGTTAAATTATTGTAAATTAGATCCTAGATATTTATCTTTAACAATTATTTTTAAAATTATTTTAAAATAACTAAGATATATTTGCTTTTTATTCTGGTTAAACACATAAGCGATTAGATCAATCAATTACCGTAAGGCCTGTTAGCTCAGTTGGTTAGAGCATCAACTTTGCAATTTGAGACCGTCCAACGACCGCGATCGAATCCTGGCTGGGCCAGAAATTTTTTTTATTTTTTTTTTATTTTTTTTTATTTGTTTAGAAATTATGAAAATTTAATAAATACGATTATTGTTGATTATTTTTTAAATACATTTTAATTATTATAATAATCTGGTTTTACATTTTTTGATGAAATTATTTTGTGGTCGTAGGAAAAATATTGTACTGTGTGAAAAGTGATTTTCCAGACTCGTAATGTAATATACTATTTAACACTTTCAAGATCCCGGATATGAGAAAGCATATAACAGACCATCAGATAGTGACCGATTTGGGTGCCCCATTTTTCCATACAAGCGTCGAAGAAGATTGAAAAGTACATCGATGTTGAGTAGATTAAAAGAAAATTTACGAGTGGCTCTTGGGAAACACATTTTTCCGACCCCAAAATGCACTTATACATTCAGGTAATTCAAGAAAATATAATATTTCGTACTAGTGACGATGTACGTTTTCGTACATTCGATGGGCTTGTGAAAAAATCTTGTAAAATCTTAATTTTTCCTTAGAAGATTACACCAAGATATATCTTTCAAAATCCATATAAAGTTATAACGAAACAAACGAAGAGCCAAAGCCTATGAATTTATAAGGAAGCACAATGGGCCTAGTGAGGCCTAAATGCCGCGAGGTAAACCACCCTCCACACGTTACATATACAGGTACATATCACACAACCACCGGTCATGATAATAAGGAATTTTAATGCATCTACAGGTTTCGTTAGAATTTGGATTCGAAAAATTTCTATTACTTGCTGATGAGTCCTAATAAGGACGAAACCGGTCCAATAATAACGTTTTCTTTAGTAAGCAAAATAAAATTTGAGTTTAGAAAAATATTATTTTATATCTGTTTTCCTTTTGTTATAATGCAATGTCTGTTGCAGTATTAGTCAAAAGAGTAGTTATTTTCCAAAGGAAAATGGTTGCTCGCATTATGTGACATATTTTTAAATATTTTCCATGTTATTTTTGCTTCATATATTCTTTTATTACGTCATTTTTCATACTGCAGATATGACCTAGCCATCTTAGCCAACCCTCTTCTATTTTTTCTTGTATATTATGTTTCGCTACTATAAATAAGTAATGTCATACTATTTGTTTTGCCGCTTTTATTTTCCTATGCACTTTTTTTTTTTGAAAACGTTTTTTTATTATTATTATTTTTCGTTTATTATTCACCATTTGACATATTTTACATTTCTATCAATAGGTAGGTATCTATAATGTGAATAGAATGGAAGTATAATGCATGACATTGTCATGCACAATTTACACCAAACTCTAATTCTCCACTTTACTGATGCGTTATCATTATCAATTAAATCTCCGCTACATTTTCTTCATATCTGACGTTAATTCTAGTCTGGTAACACAGACTGGCAATTGCACATGAATATAGAACGAGAGGAGGTTAATTAGGTTAGATAAATCTAAGTTAGCTCTCAGCTATACAAACTTTTACCGTGTAATAAATTTATAAAAAAGTTACTAAATAAGAAATAAATTATGAAAAAATCCAACAAGGTCGGAACGGGAAATTAATCGACCTTGTTATATTGCTTATGGTTCATGTTTTATTACTATATTATGTAAATATTATGTGATTTTACTCTTATTCTCTTTAACACGTTATCTGCGAGAAGAGATTTTTAAAAACTTTCTATTTAACGGAACAAGGTCTTAAAGACCCTGACTTAAAATTTATAAATAATCTCTACCAGCTACGACTATAAAATCGTCTAATTTTTACAGATTTTAATGTTATTGGTTCCGTTGAAATCCTTATAAAGTATTCTAACCGAATTTTTAACAGAACACGTATGAGGTCGAATTGACCAGGAATCGCCGTGGAGCACCCATTTGACAGCAACGAGGTCTTATCGTATTTTCAAGTTTTGGCTAGTTGGAACTGTTATTGGTCTAGCGATTTAAAATTTACACACATTGGTTCTTATGCAGAGAGTTAGCATTAGTGCAAGCAGGAAACGAAAAAAAATAGCGTTGTAACGTGACCATAAAATAAACTTATGATCTTATCACACGTTTTACCTTAAATGTCAATACCAAAGTTTGAAACAATTTTTTAGCAAATTCTCACATTTCTTTACAATAAGTAGAGGACATCGCAGAATAAAAAAAATGGCAATATACATTAAATTTTACGCTGAAATCACTGTTGAAAAAATATAATGTAACTGAATACCCTGTATATTTTAAAGTATTTTATAAACATGCAATAAAAAACCTATAACATTCATTTTAAATATTTTTTTATATTTTTTATAATTATAGATACATTGGACTTCCTTGCACAAATGGGTATAAGAAATTTCGATAGAAATAAAAATGAATTGCAAATCTAGAAAGAAGATTAAGATATAAATATAAGGAGCTAATACTGTCAAAGATCAAACTTGTTTATGATCAGAGGTCGAACGAACATGAGCTCAAACCATTGATATCGTGCTACCGATTAACTCAAAATATTTGCAGCGATTTAATTTTTTTTAAGGATATTCTCTGAAAACAAAAACAATTATTGGAAAATTTAGAAAATGTCAAAATGGCAATTATTGAAGAAGCAATAATTATTCTCTATTTAAGGATTAATAGATAAATATTCTTAAATAGTCTAGCTACAATTTTTATGAGGGGTAAATTTTAATATTTGTTTTAAAAATGTTTGCAACAAAAGGTGAGAATTTTTTGAACCTTTTTTTTTTGTTTATAAATTTACATAAGTTTTAACATTTATAGTTTTGCCCATATATTCAAGGAATGTTATAAATAATTTTCATAGTTTTTTTTTCACCTGCTGTTCAATAAATTAGTATATTTCTATTTTAATTGTACTATCTATTCCTGTACTCTGTAATTGGGCTTTGATCTATTGAATAATGTAATAGTAAACAAAATTTAAAAAAATACAATATTTTGTTATTTACATAATATTTTTTTATTTTAAATAATATGTATTTTTTATTCTTTATTCTTTTGCATAAACTAAATTAAGGAAAATCCACTGTATATACCTTTACAGGACTAATAAAAAAGCACAGGACTAAACAAAAACTATTGTTTGACACATTCGATAAATTAATTATTGGTAAATCACCTTTTAGCTAATAAAATGGATATTTATACACGTATTAAAAATATAACAAATACAAAAAAGTCAAGGAATCGCACATTAATAAATATAAAAAAAGTATATTGGCTACATCGGTATTTACTTTTCACTCTGTGTATATAGTACGTAGAATATTCTGTTTCATTTTTAAAAATGGTAATTCTACCAATAATTTAATTTTTAGTAAATTATTCGTAGAATATCAAAAGATGTTATAATCAAATTAGCCACAAAAAAGTACAATCAACTAGAATAAGTACCTAGTAGTTTTTCTTAAGTTTAATATTAAAAATCAATCATAGGATTTAAATGATCCCGTGGCCACTACGGCTTAAAAATTACAAATATCAAAATTTAATAATATTTGACAGATCGCCATTTTTCCTTGACAGGTGCAGCTAACGAAAAAAGACAAGAGTGTAAAAAATTAAAAAATATAATAATGTCCACCAAACGTTCTGCTAGTTTTGTTTAACATTACCAAAAATTTACAAATATAAATGCTTATTTTATGATAACCAAGATAAGAGTAAGGGAAATTTTAACAGGTTTACAATAACCTTATCGTTCAGGTACGCCAATGATGTAATTTGGGTTAGTCTCAATGAGAACTAAGGGCGGATTCAGGTAGGAGGCAATGGAGACCATGACCTCCGAGATTAATTTTTTTTACAGTCCATAAGACACTTTTAAAAAATATGCTAAAAAGATAATTGTTAATGGCAATTCCCCTTCCCCGAAAATTCGGTCTGGCGCCACCCTTGATGGGAACACTAAACTAAGACTTACACAGATATTATAAAGGTATTTTCTTCCTTAAAAGAGTTATTAGTAACACAATCAGAAATAATAGTATGACAGCCTTTTTCACAGTTGACAGAATATTTTTATAAGATTATTATCCAATACTATTCAATAAATTATAATTGGAATTATTATTTAAAAAATAAAATAAATTGTGATTTACTGTTATTCCCGCTATGACGTCACAAAATAATTGAATCAATTACAATAAAGTTCTAAATCCAAACTTTTAAACAAAAAAAATCATTTAAATATCTCAATTTATAACAAAGACCACTTAACATAAAAGTTATATCCCCTCTTGAAGAACTTTTAAGTGGTTCGTCATGTATACTCGCTAGGGGCGGATGGGCCTACCAGGTAACCGGGAAATTTCCCGATGCACCGTTCCTACAGGCGCCGGTAGGCGCCGCCGTGCCTTTTTCGTATTTTTTTTAACAATTTAAGTTATTGTAACAGGCAGAGGCTGCCCTAGAGAGGAGTACTCTCATCCCTCCTTTGGTGAGTCCTAGTGGACGAACTCAGAAAAAGGCTAATATCTGCAGACTTTTACTGCCTAGGGTATACCGATGACCTGAAGATCGTCGTAAGAGGCAAGTTCGAAGGTACAATATCAGAACGCACACAAACTGCTCTAAACATTGTTGACGAGTAGTACAGAGAAGAACTAACAGTAAACCCTCACAAAACCACAATAGTTAACTTCACAAAACGAAAAGTACTTACAGGACTAAAGTTAACATTTACTCAAGAGGCCAAATACTAGCGAGTTATCTTTGACCACAGGTTAACATTAAAACAACACTTGCAAAAAGTCACCCAAAAGAGCACAACATCCTTTAACTTGGGGATGTTGAGGGTTGTGTGTAAAAAATTGAGGACTATAACCGAAAATGTACCTATGGCTATATACCAGAGTTATAGGGCCGGTGGTGGTAGTGGTGGCCAAAGACCCAGAAAGAAGGCAAGCATGCCTAAGTACCAGGGGAGCTATGAGAACAACTCCAACAGTTATGCTAAACCTAACACCATTGCATATATTCATTCAAGGCGAAACCAGGTCTGTCACATATAGACTCTGCAAAAAGGTTCATTACCCATAAGCAGTTTGCATGGACGTGAATACAGCGAGCTATAAAATTAGTTGGAGAACTACCAAATAGTGGAATTGCCGTGAGACGAAATACTAAGTATAACTTTCAAAATCAATATAAAATAAGTATACCAGACAGGGAAGCGTGGACGAGAGGACCTCTTATTCACGCAGAATTCACCTGGTATACAGACGGCTCCAGAACCCATAAAGATTCAGGAGTAGGTATATATAGTACTAAGACAAAAACAAGAATCTCATTGAGCTTAGGTAAACATGCGACAGTATTCCAGGCAGCAATACATTACTGCACAAAAGAAGTATTATGGAAAAACCATTGTCATATACTCAGACGTTAAAAGCACTCACTTCTCTGGAGGTACACTCAAAGCTTATGTGGGACTGTTAGGAAGCCCTAACAGAGCTGGGTAGTCAAAATAGACTAACCTTAGTCTGGGTACCAAAGGATATAAGGGCAACGAAGAGGCTGATTTACTAAACTGAGAAGAAACCTCGAAGGCTCTTATTGGTTCAGAACCTTTCTAGTGCCACAAAGGCACATGTAACATGCACAAATCATTGGATTTTCAAAAAATCTCAGGAATAGTGGAAAATTGAGCAGAACGGAGACAGGCCAAAAAGTTATTAAAAGGACTGACATCTAAACACAAACATGTATAATATCGGTCTGAGAGATTATGCCGATTCCGTCAGGAAAAGGAGGAAACTGCGAAAGTCTATCAAGATTAACTTATACTTCGAGAAGAAAAACCACGGGTAACTAGCTACGCCTCAGAACTACTTTCTAGTCTATGGAGTATTTGGAGTATTAAATTGACAGTGATATTGATTAGCTTTTGCCATCTTACCATCAATGTCGATATCATCTGAATCATTTTCTAACACGAAATCGAAGAGCTTCTTGTCAAGTGCATGAATTGCTTTAATTTTTTGTTCAAGAAGCTTCAGATACCCTTGAATTTTGGTTATATCATCAGAAACCAGTCACTGACACCAGGATTTTGCGCAGTAGATTATTGGGGCCCCCAAATTATCTTGTTGTTGGAACAAACCTATAAAACAGTTTTTGCTCACCGCCTAAAACTATATTGAAATTCTAATAGAATATGATCAATTCAAATCAACTTCAAAGTTCATAAAACATGTCCATTTTAATTTTAGGAATATTCAAATATATTCATGTTTTAATATTTAATACAATAATTATACTTTATTGCTTTCTTGCTATTTTCTAGGCGTGGTAATTTGGATACTTTACCGCAAGTATATTGAAGCAATACACAACGACTTGGAAATGTCCTTCGTTCAAGATGTCAGCAACATAAGCACCAAACATAACAAAGGATTGGTACTTTTTTGATCCCTTCTACATAATAGAAAAGCCAAGAAAGACTAACTATGTTGTTCGACAGACTTTAAGTGAGTTAGAAGAAGTTTCTCGTTGAAGAAGCTTCTATCAAGATAATTTAGTATGTATCTTGTATTTTTGCTCCTCTATATACCATTGATTATTAATTGCCTGTCTTTCTTTTATCAAACTTTCCCAATTGACTGTATCTTATTTTAACAGTCGGGACAAGCAGGGCCGTCAAGAGGGGGGTAGCCGGGACTAATTCCCGGGGCCCGGGCTCAAGTGGGGGCCCAGCAGCGGTATAAGGGGGGCCCGACAGCTTTGATGAGGACGTTTTTTATTTTTGTAGATGTTTGACACAAGATGGAGGACCTTTTTTTTAGAGATTTCACTTAAGAGAAGGAGAATTGCTTGAAAAATTTTTTTTTTGGAGAGGGCCTAATTTTTGTATAAAATTGTCGCGAGGCCCAACCTGGAAAATTGTCCCGGGGCCCGACCTGGCTCTCGGTGGCCCTGGGGACAACAGCTCTACTAAACAGGAAATATTATATTCTTGTTTTTAAACAATACTACTAGGTGATATGGTTAGGTTAAAGAGGCTCTATGAAACAAAAGATTGGAAGTATTCAGGTTCTCCACGGCTAAAAAAAGCCCGTGTTCAAAAATCGACTGACAAAGTTGTGGCTTCAGTTTTCTGGGACAAAGATAGGACAAGTCTGATAGAGTATTTGAAAATTAATAAAACTGTCACGGAATCATATTATACTGAGCTGCTAATTAAATTAAGCCAAGTCTCAACATAACAGGAGCCATGAAAACCACACCAACCACCCAGCAAACCGATTTGATTTTGAATGAATGAAGTCATTTTGCAAGACAATGCCTCTGTTCAAAAGACTTCAAACCCGATACGAAAAATGAATAGATTGATGTTAAATTGGTTGATCACTTGCCCTATTCTCTGGATTTAACACCATCTAATTACTACATGGAGGAAGGATGATGAGTAAAGGCCAAATATTTTCGACAAACGAAATTAAAGACGAAATTAAATAATTTTTTAAACCCAAAAAATACATTTAAATTGTTACGTAATGTGTTCATTAAAACTAAAATTGAAATAAGTAGGTAAGTTTTCAAATATCTTCTGCCTGAATATTACATAATATATTTTTTGTGTCATAATTATTACACTCATCTAGACGAAATGATTTGATATAGATACCTCTTTGACTACATTTACAACGCGTCCCTGTATCAAAGAGTGCTACTGTAAAAGATCATGTCCAGCGGCATATCAAGCGCTTTTTAAAATGCCCGTCCTTGTAGATTAACATCGCTGACATGTAATAACCACTTTGTGACTTCAGTCATTATTTATAAGGGTTCGAATTACCTATATCTTTTATGGAGATTACAGCTAATCTCTACTAATTATTGATGGGTTTTACTTTCTTTGATTGTTGTCGCTGCAACGTTTATATAGATTGTCTCGCACAATCAACTATAGGAACGTGTCAATACATTTTATCCATCCCGTTTTGCCTTATAACTTTTGGTTTGATACTAACTGAAAAATAGGTTTAACCCTTTCCAATGCACTTTTGGAGAGAGTTAACAATTATATTAATAATTCGAATTCTAAACCACATAAATTCCATTAAACTACTGCGAACAGTTTTGGCTATATAGCCATTTTTTGACTGCTAGAACATTATTAAATTATTAAAAAACACTTAGGTTTATCTTACCGGTCCAAAAAAAATCTTAAGTTTAAAAATGTTTAAAAAATTCGCCTAAAATACTCATCATGTAACTAATGGACAAATTTTAAAAATAATCTGGTAAGCCGTTTTTGAGAAAAAAATGTTTTGTTCAAGAATTCAAGTAAGTAGGTAAACAAGTTATTCTTCATCGGATTTTTTTCAGAATTGTTCTATGCGATCTCTATGTCATTGGTATACTAGGAGAATTTTTACAAAAATTGTTTATAAATAATAAAATTATTATTATAACTGTTTATTGCTTTACACACCACCTAAAATTAATTCTAAACTGAAAAATCATAAATAGTCAATCAAAACTGAAACTGAGAAAACCTGATGGAGGTACCTACACAAAATTTTCCTAAAATGGTCCGTATTCGAGAAATTTGACAAAATGTAAAAAAAATATTTTTTTATAAAAATTGTTTAAATAAAAGTTATTTGTAATATAATTCTCTATAATTTTTATTTTATACATAATTTCTCTAAAATGGACCGTATTCGAGATATTTGAGAAAATGTGTAAATTTCGAAATTTGAAGAAAACTCAAAAACGGATAAAGAAAAAAACATTAAATTTTAAACTTAAGTTTTATTTCGGCCTGACGTGAAATGATTAGATTTTGGAAAAAGTCGGGACATCTGGGGGTACTTTATGGGAGGCCGTTTTTATATTTTATGAATATATCTGTTATTTATGTTTGGAGAAGAAAATTGTTCAAATAAAAGTTACTTCTAATATTATTATCTATAATTTTTGCATTATGTCAAATTTTCCTGATATGGTCCGTATTCGAGAAATTTAACAAAATGCGCAAAATTCTGATTTTTAAGAAAATTGTTAAACTAAAAGTTGTTTGCGATATCGATCTCTATAATTTTTGTTTTTACATGATTTTTCTAAAATGGACCGTAATGGAAAAATTGGAGGAAAAGTGATAAATTTAAATTTTTCGGTATTTCTGTTTTCAATGAATATCTATAGAAAAATGTTTCGAGTTAGATCTATGTGGAAAATGTATATATTAAGTTTACCCTCTAAACATTTTTAGAGGTGCTGCAATAGGTTGTACAAAATAACCGGAAAAAGCCTATAATAACTAGATAGGAAAGTCATGTGTTGGACAGTTAAATTTCATAAGAGCACATTATTTTAAAATCACATATTAATAATATAAATTCACTTTAATATATTTATTATTTTTGTACGTATTAATCTCTACTTTTTTTGGTACCCCACTGCGCTCAGGCCGATCGCGTCTGTAGGTTTAATGTCTAGTGAACGCGAGAGGTGTCTGAGAATGGGGTCTATTCTGTAACAATTCCTTTATATTTTAACGGCCTTTAAAAACATTTTCTTCTTTAATTCTGTCATTATTCAAACGGATCTTTAAAATACATTAGAGGACTATCTTAAAGAAATCTGTTTAAATAATGACAGAAGTAAATTAACGAATACGAAAATATTTTTAAAGGCCGCCAATATTTTAACGGCTGTTAAAATATAAAGGAATTGTTACAGAATAGACCCCTATGGGAGTTTTGTGTATTTTAAATAAACATGTATATTTTTAAATGTCGTTCTTTTAGTCTAATAATATTTTTTAAAAAAAACTAGAATACATTTCTGAAATATTACTTTTAATATTTCTAAAAAAAGATTTCATATTTTCATTTCAAAAATATTACTGTGAAATGTTATATTTACAGGACATTTTTACGTTTTAGGCACATTTCAGAAATATTTCTGGGATGTTTCGTAATATTTAAACATTACAAATGTTTCAATGTAACATTTTTGAAATATTTCCGAAATGTGTTTGTGCTGTATAGGTTAGTACAATAAAGAAATTGAACTATTTTTTTTATTGAATATCTAGGAAACCGTCCCTGATATTTTGGTTTTCAAAACGTCCTCAGATTTGGCTTCACAATATACAACTTTTTTCCATTTAACCAACTTTTTGTCACCACTAGTTTGCAAGATAACATAACATTTCAATTAAAAAGTAGCCACCTGTATTATCACTTTAATCACTCCACAATCCCTCCAATACAAAATCTAAAATTGGATTTACTTGAAATAAAATCCATAGTAATAAAAATCCAGGTCTATTACAAAACAATATTATATTGAACAAATATTTACAAAACACATTTACACAAACGTAACCGTCAGGTAATATTTGTTGGCCTAGGTCGAAGAATTAATTTACCACTATCGTCACATGACATGTTGAAGTCACTCAAGACCTCTCGAGTCCTTGAGGTTATTATGGATGCAGCAATGACACGTTTGTGGACACCTAGTAGTAATATCACAACTAAAAAAAAAGTACAATAATAAATATAGTAACATTACCTGTTTTTAATTAATATAAATCAGAATAGTAGTTTGTGCAACAAGAGTGGATATGACAATCCACTCCAGTTGTATAGTATATTTTTTCTACGACCTACTAACGAAAATCAACAAATTTTAAAAATTATTTTAGGTTATTAAGATAAAATAACTTTTACTAATTTATAAAATGAACTTAAAAGAAAAGATTTAATTTAATTAGTCCCCAATCCTAGTCACAGCTCCATCGACACACCTAACATTTTTAGTTTGAATACTCATAATTAAATTGATTTCATATAGTTTTATTAAAATTTATGATTTATTTGTAAATATAGATGAAATAAAAATAGAAATGCTATTATTTGTCGATTCTACACAAGAATAGCTGGTTTAATGTATATTTAATTTCAATAACTAAAAAATATACTGACAACTAGTTTGACAGAATTGTCATTTATTTAAAATTTACAAAAATAATAGTAGCCAGGTGACCAAAATATGTAGTGTGATTGCTGGATTTCATATTTATGCAGTGCTCTTACTAGATAGAATGGATATGAAATATATTCGTTGAGTTGAACGCAAAGGCATAGTTTTTCGTTTTGTAGTCTAATGGGTAGGTAAGCTAGTATCCATGTTCCTTAATAGTAAATAGAAAGGGGATAATTTCTTGACCTCAGTTGAATTTTTCATAAACAAATAAAGCTTGGGTATGACTGATCAAAATATATTTTTATTTAGATAGCAAGGCATGTTTCAGACAAACATTCCATCTTTTTTAAGGTTCCATCAATTTATTAATAAATACAAAATGACATATCTAGACCCAAAGTTCAAGACTATGAGGGTCTTACAAATTACAAATTTTATGTCACTGAAGAAAAAATTTGTACTTAGTTATAATACTAATAATACTACAAAAAATGAATATAAATACATTAATTTAATATCTAATATTACACTATTATTTAAACCTGAAAATGTCAACTAAGATTTAATTGTTTTAAAGAGGTAAGTAGTTCTTATGTTCTTTATGATGCTTGGAAAATCATTGTACTGTCTTAGACCATCCGATAGCATGCTTCGGTCACCTAAGCATGTTCTTAAGGCTGTGGTTTAGTAGCAGAAGTTGTTTCTGGTAGTGTATCCATGACTCTTGTTTGCAATAGTAAGATGTAGGGATGAGTGTATATTATTCAGAGACATTTTATGAATAAAGATGCATGTCTGATATTTAGAGAGGGACTGAATGTCTAGAATATTATTTGGATGATACAAAAGATAAAATGGATGACAAAATGGAAGGTTAAAATTTTTTTCTGTTAGCCCTATTCTGTAGAATTTGCAAGGGTTTTAGCCTATTTTGCTCAAATTGAGAGTTAAAAATGATGGATGTGAATGGATTAATGAATGATATAGTCTTTATTAAGTCAGCTGGAAGATAGTAGACAACTCTCCCAAAACTCCAATGGCAAGACTATTTTTTACATAATTGAGTAATATGATGTTCCCAGTTGAGCTTGGAATATACAGTGTGGGTCTAAAGTCCCTCCCCCTCCCATTTAAATTTTGAACTATAAAAGTTAGAAGTTTGAAATTTTGGGAAACTGAACTAAGAAATGTATATTATCTTTTTAATGATATTAGGTGATGTAACCATTAAAAATGGCGGATTGGAGCCGTTTTGGAAGATAATTTTAAATGGGATCACATGGCAAGTGATACATCATTTAAAAGCTTGTTCCAAACCCTTTCCAATGACATCAATAAAAATAAAATTTTTACTCACAACGAATCCTTTACTTTAAATTTTCAATGCTATCAACTGGCGTACTACAAACTTTTTAACCTTTGGCACTGTACTATTCTCGTTTAAAATCAAAGTTTTTTATGGGTTCATATCTCAATTTCAAATTTCTAACTTTTACAGTTAGAAAAATAAAGGGTGGCACAAAATTGATCGAAAACATTTGATCGGATACATTTGATCGAAAAAACATTTTATCCAATAACAATTGATCGAAAAGAAAAATGATCTATATTTATTTGAAATTGGTTTCATTCAGGCTTTTTTGATATCACTAAAAAATTTAACTTTACAGTATTCAATGGTAATTTATGAAACTTTAACCATTCAAAAATTTATATCTTCATCTATAACATTCTTTATTTCCAAAATAGATGAGGCATGCGTCATCGGTATATAGTTTCAGATAACAAACTAATAATAACTGAGCTATGGAGTTCATATAAATCAGGAATAATGGTCCAAGAATTGACCCCTAGGGTACACCATATTGGTAGGGTTGCCAGACGTCACGCTTTAAGCGTATTTTCCACGTTTTTTGATTTGCTTGTACGCTCAACGCCACAATACGAAAATGTCCCGCTTTTGACAAAAATGCCACTCTTTTTATGCAAATGCCACCTTTTTTAATATTCAAAGCCGTAAATAAAAAAAGAGGAACTGGATTTATAGAAAAATACAAGGTGAAGGACCTTTTTTTTAGAAATTTGACAAATAATAATGGACCTGGTTATATAAAAATGCTTGGTATTTGAACCTGATGCTCTGTCGTCACGATTGTACGCTTTTCACTTTTGTAAATCTGGCAACCCTACATATTAGAGATCAGCCATTTTACTTAAGATATCTCCATTACTTACAAAATGTGTGAGACTATTAAAATAATCTCTGAAAAGAGGCAATGCATTTCCTGCAACTCCATGATCTTCCAAAATAGATAACAGTATCAATCGCCTTCTTTAAGTCAAGTGAAACAATGATACATGCATTGCCTTCAACATAATGTCTGATGTTGATATCATATCTTCTGGTGCAGACATAGCTAAAATTTGAGGTTGGCGGAATTTTATTCGAAACAAGTTGTTCGAAAAATTTTGTTTGAAACACGATTGTTCGAAAACCCTCAGTTCGAAAATACGTTTCTTCGAAAAAATGTTAGTTCGAAAATACGTTTCTTTGAAAAATCCTAGTTCGAACATACTATTTTTCGAAAAATCTTAGTTCAAAAATTGTTTTGTTCAACAAAGTGTAGCTCGAAAATGCTTCTGTTAAGTTTTTCTCTTTAAATTTTCCACACAGGTTAGGTAAATTAGTTAAGAATTTTTTTAATTTTTCTAATTTTATGTATATTTTTTGTGAAACAATCCGCGATGACTCCAGGCCGCACTGGTTAGGTAAATTAGTTTTTTTTATTTTAATTGGAATACTAAGAAAATATTTCTATTTTCTCTAATATATTTTCAATTTTTTTTGTTCGAACTATTATTTTTGAAGAAAATTATTTTCGAATTTAACATTTTCGATTAAAAGTGTTTTTGAATATAAGTTTTTCGATCAACCTCTCATTCGAACAAATGTATTTTCGAACAAACGTGCTTCAAACAAAATTTTTCGAACAACTAAACAAAATTCCACCAACCAAAATTTTAAGAACATTGAGGCATAACAAACACTTTAAAACAAATTTTTTGTCCCTCAATAATTTTAAAATTATAAATATAACTGCACCAGAAGATGAAATGTTTTTAAAATAGATATTACTGATTATACCAAAGTTTTATTTGTTTATAAAAAATAATAGTAAATAATAAATATTGGTCTATGGGTTAGAAATCATTCGCTGTATATATAATTTAGGAAATGAATAGCAATAGCCAATCCAAATTAAAATGTTTTATAAAAAGTAAACAAAATGCAAAAAATATCACTATATAGTATATTATATAATTTGTATAATTTTAGACAGCAATGAATGCAATTTGTAATTAATATTTAAGACCGATTCTCACAAGGTGCTCAGGTCTCACTATGCACATGATCTGCTCACAATCAAGGATGTGAGCTAGTATTCATATGTTACACTCAACTGGCGCTCATTTCTCTGCCATGTCAAAGTATAACTTGTCTCCCAGGTTGTACAATTCTTTGGTATTACTCCTAACACAAGAATAGGAAACCGAACGCCGTTTAATTGTTTGCTTGTATAAATTGATGTAATGGTTCACTCAGGTTTGTTCAAAATATCCACAAAGAAAAAGACTGTGGTCAAATATGAATACAGTAATATATGGATAATCCGAACAGAATGTTTGCAAACCCCATTTAGTGTACGAAAACTTTCAAATTATGGAATTCATAATAAATTATATAAATAAAATAATTCCCAAAACGTTTGTTTATAGATACCTTTCTTTACCATAACAATACATTCCCACCAGTATATTTACAAAATATTTTAAGTTATAATCAGGATGTTCATGAACACAATACATGAAATAAGAAACATTTTAGAGTTTATAAGGCCACAAAAAATGTACACAAAATTTAGTGTTTTTTAAAGGTGTACAGACTTTTAATAATTTGCCTGAAGATATTAAATATTTGATAGAAAATTGCGTGAGTACTTGCTGACCAATTGTTTTTTTTTTCTTGTTTTATTATGTTTTGAATAGTTGACATGTAAATGTACTATATACTTATGTATTTTTATTGTATTTTAAATGTACGTTAATTGTATACGTATGTATTTTTTATTTTATTTTAAATGTGAAGATGTATTGACATGTAAAAAATAGATTTTTTTTTACTAAATAAACGATTTATATATAAAAATACTCAATCGCTATAAAACCTTTATGTACACGAGTACATAGGTATTTCGAAATAAAAACATACTAAGGAAACGTGTGAATGTACAGGGTAGTTTGTATTACGGAAATCGGGGGTTCAAGGATTCAGATTATGGATATCGTTTTATGCAATTTGGGCATTCATATTATAGAGTGTTTCGGATTAAAGGAGGTTCAGATTATCCATACATTACTGTATTTCCATTTAGGTAGCATGTCACAATATTTCATCGCGCCTTGAGCGGAGCGCGGCCTGAACTACAGTGAGAATCGGCATTTAGTTTAAAAACATGAAATGATGTAGGG
The DNA here is from genome assembly GCA_927349885.1 of Psylliodes chrysocephalus. Taxonomy (NCBI): domain Eukaryota; kingdom Metazoa; phylum Arthropoda; class Insecta; order Coleoptera; family Chrysomelidae; genus Psylliodes; species Psylliodes chrysocephalus. Next base: position 44,111,853 of record OV651813.1, read on the forward strand.
AAAATAGTATATTTTTAAAATTAACTTACTCAAAACAATAGTAGACAAAATGAAGAATGGATGATTCGTTAAAGATTGTGATAATGATACTATCCTAGTTTCTGGGTCAAGGATCCACTGACTAGCCCCCGTCGCAACACACAATGAAACTCCAAGGAGCACAACTGAAATAATTCAATAATAACATCATTTTATTAATGTACTTACAAACTTACTTCTCCATCTTGTCGTTGATGGATGTAAACAGGCTATAACTTCAGTCAATCGTCTCTCGAAGGCTTTTAAATCTGCAATAATATCTATTTTATAGGTAAACAATTAAATATCACTATTAAGAATTGCAATACCTTCACATGCTGTTTGTTCCAAAGACATCATTAACGCTGTATTATTAACCTGGTACTAAAACTAACCAAAAGTTGAATTTTATTTTACAAAATTTACATTTATAATCGATTTTTTCATAATAATTCTTCCATGATTTACTTAACCCTACTTTGGATGAAAAGAACGCTCCACGAACGCTCTGACGTTATTGACATTGACAGTGTAATAATCATATGTTTTTGACATCTCGTCAAATTTTAGCCTTTTCTAAAGTAAGAGAACCAACCAATGATTAGATGGGTGAGATTACAAAACGTCTGCAACTTTACAGATCTGCAAATATGAGGCCATATCAAGCTAGCGGGCACTCTGTGGCGGCACCATACAAGACCTGGTGGGGTTTTTTGTAGCTTTTTTGTTACGCTATTTGCGAATTTGTAGCTTTGCCGGTCCGAAAAAACAGCGGATCCGCTAGCTTGAATTTCCATAAATTCCATTGTAGCGGCACAGATTCAGACCCAGCTGGTTTTTCGTAACTTTTTTGTAGCTTTTTTGTTACGCTAGTCTCCCTTTTGTACTGAACCTGAGAAAAGCGCGGCTCCGCTAGCTTAGCGGATATTTGTAGCGGCACCAGCTCGGACCCTGCTCATTTTTTGTAGCTTTTTTATTACGCCTGTCTCGATTTTGTTGCGAGGCCTGGGGCCTAATTCTCGAAACATGGTCGTTAACGCATACGACAGCAATTTAGTATTCCTGAACACCATGCGATAATCGCGAATCAAGTCGAACGTGTTAACGAAGAGTCTTTGATTATTGCATAGTCTTAACCAATGAGGATTGAGAATACCAAAGATGGTATCACTGAATATGAGATAATTGCATTGACATATGTCAAAATTGCCAAAAATGCAAAAATTAGGCATTCCAAACAAATGCATTGCCAGTGGGCAGGTTTGGTATATCTAAGGGTGGCGAAATACGGTGTATTCTATCTACTTTACGTAAAATCATGAATAATGGATTACATTTAAATATTTTATGTCAAACACAATAAAAATAATATTTAAAAAACCTACCTATACATTTCTTCATAAATTGGCAAGCTTGGCGACTACTACTTCGAATAAAAATAGCGTCCAAGTTGCAAGACTATGTCGCTACCCCCCTTAGATATACAAGAATTTCCCACTGGCACATATTGTTTGACAGGTCGTTGGAATGCCTAATTAGGCATTCCAAACAAATGAATTACCAGTGGGCAGGTTTGGTATATCTAAGGGTGGCGACTTATGGTGTATTCTATCTACTTTACGTAAAATCATGAATAATGGATTACATTTAAATATTTTATGTCAAACACAATAAAAATAATATTTAAAAAACCCACCTATACATTTCTTCATAAATTGGCAGGCTTGGCGACTACTACTTTGAATAAAAATAGCGTCCAAGTTGCAAGACTATGTCGCTACCCCCTTAGATATACAAGAATTTCCCACTGGCACCTATTGTTTGACAGGTCGTTGGAATGCCTAATTATAAAATTAAATGGATTGCAGATGTCTAATAATTTTTGGTTTTTGGATGTTTTAACTGTGATTATTTGTATTTTGGACTTGAGAATTGGAGTGGTTTAGATTTAGAATATTAAAAATGGAACAGCATGGTTCACGAATAACGGAAAAACAGCGTGAAACTTTAGTAGAATTTATAACATTGTTTATTGCCTGTAAAACTCCTATGATAAAGCAAGATTAATTGACAATTATAACAGAGACAACCACATACAAAAGAAAATCAAAGTATGTGGCACGTGGAGACAACCCTCTGACAGAGACAATCCAGCGAGACGTGTAACTCAATGTATTTTTTTTGTTCGGTAAAACTTATTTGGGCGATTGTAACCACAACCAGTCTATGATGGCGCCACTAGTAAATAGCGGGAAAATTAAAAATGCTTTAGAGCGGGAAATTCAAACATGGATTCAGAAATCGTTTTTGTATACAACAAATTTACAAGAGAAACAAAAACTATTGTTTCACTGTTTATTAAAAAATATAAAAGCTTCCAATAACATCAAATTGTTTATCATATAAATAATCATTTTAATAAAGGAAGTTTTAATCAGTTTAATATAAGCAGTGAACATAGTTTTTATTACTCTTGTAAATTTCGCTAAAAAAACTTGAAAATTCTATTGATTATTAAATATTTAAACTTGGAAAAATAATACACCAAACTCTTTTTCTATAAATTATATTTTTTTAAGGTACAGAAAAACAAACTACAATTGCTATGTTTAGAAAGTACCTCCTATCATTTTGTGACAAATTACAAAGAAAGTAACAATTGTTATATATTCATAATATATTTAAAAACTAATGTAACAAATATTTTATAAAGTATAGAGTATATCGATACCTTTTTGCCAGACTATCATAAGTGCCATTTGAACAAATGTCGCTTATGTTAGTCTGGCAAAAAGGTATCGATATGTTATGACTGTTTATTTTAATAGAAACCATGGAAATGAAACAAACACAGATACACTCAACACAAATGTATAAGGCCTGAGTCGAGTTCCCATCCTGTAAACTGGATCGAAACCTGCTAACTCCTCTTATAGTAATCAAGATCAATAGATTTATATGCCATGCCTTCTAAAAGGGAATGAAGGATGACATACTATCATCATTTAAACAGGACGTTGCTGAAGGCTTACCCCTGTTATTTCGTTTGTTTGTGTATCTTGTGTGTGTGCATTCCTGTTGTGTCCCCACTCATGTAAAAGTTTTCCTAGTCTCCTAATTTGGTTACTAGGTGGACCTTCTCCAACTATTAGTCTAATCTATTCAATCTGTTCGGAAGCAGGAGGTACTTTTCAAACATAGCAAATAATATTATTAATAATAAACACTATTTAAAGATAAATACATTTTTGTAATTTTTTTGTCATTGCCCCTTACCTTTCTCTTACACCACCAGGGTATACCTATTTTCCATATTCCCTTAATTATAGATTACCTTACAATGTTCGAATGAATATAACATTTTACTCATGAAAAAGCTAATTTCACATTTAACTCATTTTCAATTTCATTTGAAACAATAATTGGTACCTATATTACAATTTATTATCAAAGAAAATTTCTAATAAAGTTATAGCAAATCCTACTTAAACTACTGGTTGTTCTGCAGGATAAATTAACTTTTCTTGAGATTGATCTCTCTATAAAATCCAAAACCGACCTGATGTCCCCAAATTTATTTTCCAATGCATCCTGATTTAAAATTCTGCCCTTTTGTGATTCAATTTTTTTTTTCTTCCTTTAGAGTGGCTGTTAGAGGTAGGTGTATGTAAGAAATAGCTAATCTCTAATCATTTCAAAAGTCCTTTGCCAATACTACATGTGCAGATTTTTTACTCAGCATACATTTTACTTTTCTAGTAGATAGGAACTTTGTGCTGCCATTCTGTCCAGACATTCATCTACCTACTTAATGAACACAAGTAGCTGTAACAATGGATCTCTATTCCAATTCACCTAAAATAATTATAGTCATTGTGTAATATATTATTAAACACACACATTATACAGTGGTTTTCTTAATAAATTGGAAATTACTTATTCTAGAAAGAAATGTGTACAAAAACGCGAGTTTGGTTTCAGAAATTGCTTCATGCAAAAAATAATATGCAAAAATAAACAGTCCCCCCCAAAGAAAATTAATTAAACAACAAAATCAGACTAAAAGAAATATACGGGGCCCAAATTAAATTAATTTTAATAAAATGCACATGTTCATAACAACATTCATAACATTGTCAGTTGTCAGTTGTCAGTTTTAATACTTTTAATCGATATTTCGACGTCAAAAAACCAGCAACACCAGCGCCCTCTGAAAATGGTGTTAGTTTTATTGGAGAGAGATAGACATATGTAAAGATCAATGTAAAAGAAAAAGAGGGTCATATATGTAATTTAAATGGACCTCCGAACATATTTTCCTATTAAGTTACACGTCTCTGTTGTCTCTGCCTCTGATTATAACCTTACTTTCACCTTAACGAATGCGACAAAGTGGTTGTCGAACGGTCATGAGCGCTCTTTGAAAATCACCATTTTTTAGCGCATGCGTTAATAAATTTGACGAATGCCGCCAGTTCAGGAATACACTTTCATCAAGTCGCATACGTTATCGCATGCGATAAGTTTACGAAGGCGTCAGGAATTGGGCCCCTGAACGTGAGTAATAATCGTTTCTCCATGAGCGTGAGAGAAAAGTGCGTTAATTTAAAATCAAGTTTCAGCCTCTACAAGTAATAGGTGCAACTCGATAGTGTGACTATCTGTTGATAGATGGCACGAGTATTGCATTTCACGAATTATGGCCATCTTCCATCCAATATATTTTTGAGAAATTTAGATATAACATGATATCATCATTGTATAAAGAACTATAGTAGGATAATGGACATGTAAAAGTTATTGGAGGCAATCGCGCCTGACATCTATTGGTACAATCATTGAACTAACGATTTTATTTACTGGTTAGATACGCCCTCTACGTCAGATGTTAGAACTTTATAAGTGACAATTCCGTCAAATTAATTGTCAATATATATTTTTTTAGTTATTAAGATTAAATATAATTAAATATAGTGATTATTGTGAAGAATCAATAAATAATAGCATTCCACAAGATATTCGTCTATATTTAAAAATAAACTGAGATTTTAATGAAACTAAAAGCAATCTGATTATCAGCGTTAAAAAGTAAAACTTTCTCGTAAGGCTCCATAACGAATAGTTAGAGAAATCGTCTATGAATCGGAAGGTTGTGAGTTCAAACCCACGAGTAAACACTTTTCTTTTTTTTTTTTTTCTAAATTGGTAAAACTTAAATTAGTAATGACATCTAAATCTTCATGGTTAAATTTCGTCTTTTTGCTATGGCCACTCGGGATCATCAAATTATAATAGATAATAATAGGTCCGGTAATTTTATTTAAATCTTTTGACAATGAAACTAAAAATGTGTGTCTAAAGGAGAAATATACCAAAAATAACAAGTATTTAAATTTTGCTAATAAATTTGTATTAGGTATGTGTTAAAAGAAAATTACATCATTTTGTATTTGAATATACAGTGTGGCGCAGAATGTCTGCACCAAGAAAACACGAAATTAAATTTTTCTTTAATCTACGTAAAAAAGTTGGAATTAAAATTTTTTACTGAAAATTATTAGGTACCTAACAGGGTTATTCATTATAAATTACCCACCCTTTATGCTGTAGTTATTATTGTATAATGTTTACATTGACCGAATTTTGTTAAAATGTCATCAAAAATACAATGACAATAATATTTTTAATAGGGATAGCATATATATACAGGGTGTCCCGAAATTAAACGGTAATATTTTAACAGCGTAATCTACAACCTAAAATAGGAGTAAAAGTTTATATAAACATAGGTCCGAAAACGTTTCGTTTTCGAGATACAGGGTGTTACAAGTGAAGTCCAGATGGCGCATTTTTATAAATATTTTCTAAAATTTCTTTAGTCATCCGTTTTCCAAAGTTAAAAAAAAAATAAAATTTCTGATTCCATGGGCCTACTAATTATTGTTTACACTTTAGAGTAACATCAACTTATCATGAAATTTTCAAATGCTTTTCTCTTGAAAATGGTGCGTCCTAACGAGATACAAGGTAAGTAGCTTTATTATAAAGAAAACATTGGTTTTCCAAATTTTATAGTCAAAAGTGTTAAAAACTGTCAACAAAAAAAAACTTAGGGCAATTTTACCTTAAACCCCTTTAATTTACCCACCTATGAAAATGATTAAAAACTGGTGTTTAGTCCATTAAAAAGAGCGTAAAAAGGTAAGCATTTTTAGCAAATTTTACTTAGTTATCTTTAAAAGTTTAGAAAATATTTACAAAAGTGTGTCATCAGGACTTCACTTTTAACATCCTGTATCACGGAAAAGGAACTTTTTCGGGCCTATGTTTATATGAACTATTACTCCTATTTTAGGATGTAGATTACGCTGTAAAAATGTGACCGTCTTATTTCGGGATACCCTATACCGGGTGTTCAAATTAAAGTGTTACAGTTAAATACCGCCTTTTATGAAAAAAACGTTTTAGACGAAAGTTTAATAGTTTTTTGGGAAAAATAATTTGGCTAAAATCGTTTTTTATAGCTAACCATAATATGGTTTTTTCGCGCAGCAAAATTTTTAAGTAGGTGTTACTCTATAAGTAAAAGTCCAATAAAAAAATATTTCCCCCAAAAAAACTATAAAACTTTTGTCTGAAACTTTTTTTATAACATGCATATTTTAGGCGGTATTTTAAGTGTAACACTTTTATTCAATTTTCGGAATGATCTTTATTCTTTCCTAATTAATTAAACGTCGAATCTCTTATAGTTTAGATAAATATATACACTTTTTTCCTCACTGTAAACTACCTATTTGGATTATTTTATTACCAAACATAATAGTTATTGTGATTTTCATAGCTTTTACTTTAATAATGTTAACTTTTTTATATTTACATTATCGACGTTAAATTACTCGAGAACAGTCGGTAAGATAGGGTTATGAATATTGTACATTTTCAAAATAATAAAAAAAAATATATCCCAGAAATTTAATAACATTGAGGGTATCCCATTTAAAAAAGTTTATTTGTGTTGAATTCCGTGAAATCTGAATACGAATGTATTTTTATGGTATATTTAAAAAAAAAGTCATTCATATTCTCATATTCACAAACTTTTATTTAAAGTTTTTTTTTTGAATATGCAATAGTGGTTATATACGTTGTCTTTAATAATGAATAATTTTGTATATGATCTCAAATAAATTTGTTGAAATTATTTTAAATGTAAAAATGTCACTTCTGCTTCTCCAGTATTGCTAAAAAAAATTGTGTCCGGGTCTGGGATTTGACGTCAAATATTGATTCTAAATACATTTTCCAAGTAACATTATCTTCCTGTTTTTAGAAATAAAGGTTACTGTTTAGCCAAATTCATATGTTTTTTGGACACACAATATTAAAAACTTCCCCTACTAAATATTTTGCCTCAACCAAAGTTGATATCTTAAATTGATTATTGTTAGAAAAAGTAGAAATAATAGTAAATATAATAAAGAAATTAAAAAAATCATTTAAAATTAATTTAAGTTATATTATTCAAAGAAACAAATTTTAGCTTGCACTTAAATAAAACAGTAAAGAACCACCTGAGAATAATCACTTTAGTCTACCATATAGGTACCAATAATTATTCATAAAAATTACTTATATTTTACAAACCTAACCAACAGGATTATTGGAAATACCAACAAAAGTAATCCTTATAAAATCCATTGTGTTTACTTCAATATTAAGAATTCTTTTATATCATTTACCAACCATCTAAAGGGTTTTTTATTACATTGCTACCTGTCTGGCACCAGATTAAAGAAATAACCAGAGTTGTTTATGATTATTTCAATGCTAAGTACCTACTTAGTTAGGTACCTACCTATGTATTTAAATTAAAAATAAAATGTTTCTTAACACTTAATAAATGTATTATTATTATTATTATTATTATTATTATTATTATTATTATTATCATTAATATTATATAATTTATTTTAAATTAATTCGGATAATACCTGTAAAGGAAAAGAAAAAGAAAAACTAAAGCATATTTTCTATTTTATTAATTTCAAAACAGTTATAAATATACAACTTTTTAATTCTTATTTTAAAACAATAATTAATTGTTAACTAATCTATCATAATATATATCATAGTACAACTGAAGATTCTGTAATTAAAAATAAAATGATTAAACGAAATATGCTTAGAAAAAAAAATTACCCGTTTTCGAAACGCAGGGGGTTAAAATTGAAAATTCAAAAATTATTAATGGCTATATTTTTATTTTTCAGTATCATTTTACTGAATTCGGTAAACATTTGTGACTCTTTCCAAAAACTTATTTGGACTATAATTTAAATTTTTTTAAATAATTCATGTACTCTTGTTGGGAACTCATGAAGTGATTGGTTTTCGAGATATTCGCACTCATTTTAATTTATTTTATAATTTCGGATTTTTTAAAAAATTTCCAACAAGAGTACATGACTAATTTAAAATACGTCTAAAAATTCAAAATTATAGTCTAAATAAGTCTTTAGAGAGTGGCGTAAAATTAATAAGGGACGAAGGTGCTACTTACCATCCGGTGCATCACTGACAAAGCTTATCTAATTAATTTTTGTGCTGAAAGGTGTACATTTTATAAAAATATCCAAAATTAAAATGAAGAATATCCACATTTGAGTGTGAATATCTCGAAAACCAATCACTTTATTCCCAAGTTCCCAATAAGAATACAATATTTATTTTAAAAAACATCAAAACATTTAAAAGTATAGTCCAAATAAGTTTTTGGACAGTGGCGTAAAATTTAGAGGGGATGAAGGTGTTACTTATCCATACCGTACGCCAATGGCCAAAGTTTATTTACCTGATTGCTTTGTATATTAATCGTCTTTATTTTTAATCAGAGAATCTTTGTCAAATTCTTAATGAGACACCCTGTATACAGTAAGATTCAAAAACTGTATTAGGAACATACAAATCGTTATTACAAATGTTATTGAAAAAAACATTCTTAATAGCCCTTAGGGCCTTGCCTAAAATCGAATATAGTCTCATTGCAAAAATTTTTGTTTTCCATACAAAGGGGCGTCAAAAATTAAAAAAAAAAATACAAAAACATGTTATTTGCAAAGTAGTTTTTGAGCCTATTTCATATATTTTTACATCTCTCATACTTTTTTCTCGAATAGAAAAGGATTTGGTCACAGCACCAATTTCTAAGATTAATTTTTTTACTTACGAATGCAAACATTAGTTATGTTGTAGTATTGATAATTTTACATTTTTTTTACCTGTACGAGTTCTCATTGATGTAGAAAGGGTTTTGCAATATTTGAATATTAATGTTCTTAGTAATAATTTTAAAATATATTGCCTATGTTCAATACAAGGCTCCCCTACATTGTCCCATTCAGGTAGATTTGTTTTTAAGTGTTTTTTAATAATTCTGTTCAAATTATATATGATATTTTTTGTTAAGTATTTCGTTATATTTTTACTAAAATTATTCATACAAATTTTTGTAAAATTTTTCATTAGTAATGACGGTGTTTTGAGTGCATTTTGCATTTCTAAATTATAATTTTTGTAAAATATTAGTAATTCGTCATTATTGTCTACATCCTCATTCCCTTCTAAATTTTCTTTACAATAATGACAATTAAATTTTTTAAAACATTTTCTAAATAAATATCCCGCAAAATATGTAGAAGAACAGTTTTCCAAATTAAATTGTTCATACATTAAATTTTTTGAAGAAGAACTAGTACTAGAAGAATCCGTCTCTGAAGATTGAGAATCACTTTTTTCCCTATTTAATAAATCGACAGAAACTTCTTTGGTAACATCTTCAATATTTAAAATACTGTTATCTTCATCAACATTACTTCCTGAATTGGCAGTTTTCGCAGGCCTAATTAAATTTGTTATTAAATTTATTTTAAAGGACGCCCGAAATGTTTTTACCGAAGGGTTTCTATTATAACCCCCCTTTTGCCTATATATAGAAAATTGATTTTCAAGGGGATCCTGATTAAGCCGCCCTGTAAATAAGAATGAAAAACCATTTGTTTTTTGACAATTATAAAATAATTTTACAGCAGTAATCGTTTGCAAAAACCCATCAAAACTTGGAGGTCTGTATAATTCTCCATTTTTTTTTACTTTGTACAATTTTTCAATTAAATTATAGCCGGCGTTAATAGCTGTTAAAACTTGGGGGTTTTTATCGCATAAAATTCTATTATATGGATTGTTGCTCTTATATGTTTGGCAATTCAAAGCATCAAATAAATAATTTACAGTATTAATAAAAAAACATGTATTTTCTCCTGTCGAAGAAATAAGTTCGCCACTTCTTAATGCAACTTTTATTGCAGCTGCTACACTGTGGCTTAAGAGTTGAGCTGCTAATTTAACATTCATTTTCTCAAATCCATTTGGATTCAAGTGTTTGTCATTCAATTTTAAAAGACACCGTCCCGTTTTACTATTTTTATCAATTTCGTATACCTTTTGAATATCAGAAAATTGAATAAATTTGTTATCGAATAACAAATTATTGTGTAAAAAATTATTTCTTAAACATTTTAATAAATGAGGTACATCATAAAAAGCAAAATACCTTTTGTCATCTACCCAGAAAAACGGTTCCTGTACAGTAACTTTTAAATTTTTGTAAAACTGTTGATTCACACTTGAAACATCACATACAGTTCCTACAGGTTTTAACTTTACAGTTTCTAGTTTTCGTAAACAATGAGATATAATATCTAACAATTCTTTGGATTTAACACCATCTTTTGATACAAAGTAAGCTATGGGAATTTTCCACGATGAATAAATTCCTCGTATCATAATTACCAATACTTGGCTAGCGGGATCAGGTCTTCTTCCTAATATTCCTAAATCGACTAAACCTTCAATCTTGTCCATTTTTTCACTATAATCTAATTGGCGTTTTAGGCTCATTTCGTCAAACATGACAACACAGAATCTTTCTGACGGTGTCATAGTTTCTGACTTGATGGACAACTGATTGAAAATTCTTTTGTTGAATCCGGGCCAGCAATTGAAGTTTCCCAACCAATTTTTTATAGATGATACAGCTGGGAGAATTATACCTTTTTGTCTAAGATATTTGTATGCTGATGGGCTTTTGTAATAAATTGATAAAGATGTTCTTTTCTCCATAGCTGTCCAAGGCGAACGCACATTACATTTTAACTGCATATTTAATAAGCACTTAGAAAACTGTGGTGCTGAACTTTTAAATAAAGTTTTGGCCGATAATTGTGCTTTTAAAATTTTCTTTTTAGCATTATTCAGCTGCGTCTGTAAATTATTGACTTTTTTTCTTGCAGATTCTAAATCGGCTTTTAATAATTTGTTCTCTTCCTTAAGTGAAGTACTTTTCCTTTTTTTTTTGTTTTCGCTAATGGCAAGTTTTGAACTTCTTTCATTAGTTTGTCATTACCAGGGCTGCAGCTACTACTACTACTACTACTACTACTACTTTGTGCGTTTATCACGAATGGTCTCTTTCTAATCATATATTTTTTAGATGAATGCGGAGGAATATTTTCAACGTCAAACTTGCATTCAGAGCTACTTGTTTCGGATATATATTTTATAGGAATGGCATTGACAGGCAATTTCTTTGACAGAACTTGATCCTTTGTAAAATGATTACTACATATAAATTTATTCTTGAGTTTTCTAGGGCTCAACTCAGCCAATGTGCCATTTCCTGAAATAAAAAATAGGCTTGGAATATGTTTATATTTCCATAGAATTACAATATGATAAACCTTGAAAAGAGTTTAACATTTTTCTTTAAATTTTATTTTTTAACCATTCAACAAGTAACAAAATTAGAACAAAATAATGTTTTTAATGTAAATTTTTGCTCTGTTCAAAATAAAATCAACCCACAAAATACCCTATGCCAAAAAAAAAAAAAAAAAAAAAAAAAAAAAACCACAAAATATGTTTCTAAAGTAGGCCTTTGGACAAATGAACGTACCTATGTCGGAGATAATATTCTTATTTTGAAGTGACAATTTGGATTTAATTCAGAGTCGTGCGCAGTTATCACGTACATGACTTGAATATCTGTATTTGTCCGCCATAGCCTACTTTAGAATTTTTTTTTATTACTGTTTATAACATAAGGCTTACCAGAATGCAAAATCCACTTTCGACATCTTTCGGTATTTATAACTGGAAATCTGTATTGTCGAATTTTATTATCTATCCTGCTGGATAGACCACACTTATAATACTGGCACTTATTGCCTGACATCTAAAAAAAAAATCGAGAAATCAATAATAAAAACAATGTATTGTCTTATTAGCAATAAACTATTTTTATTTAACATACAATATTTTTTATAGTAAAATTATGATACAACAGACAAAAAAATTAAAGATTTTGTTCTTAAAAATAGTGTAAGAAATTAAAATTAATAATGAATGTTTTTTTCTGGCCCAATTGATTTTATGTAGACTTACATACTTAGGTCAGACATACTGGGTGTCCCGAAATTAGACGGTCATATTTTAACAGCTTAATCTGCATCCTAAAATAGGAGTAAAAGTTGATATAAACATAGGTCCGATTCGTCTCCGAGATACAGGGTGTTAAAAGTGAACTCGTGATGACACATTTTAGGACGCACAGTTTTCAAAAGAAAAGCATTTGAAAATTTTATGATAAGTTCATATTTTCTTATTGGAAAGTGCAAAAAATAATTAGTAGGCCTGTGGAATCAAAAATTTTATTTTTTCAGCTTTGGAAAACCGGTGAATAAAGAAATTTATTTAGTTTTAATTGATTTTTTTCTCCTACTTTATTGGCAATGAACACAAATTAAAAGGTATTATGTTTAAATGTTAGATATTAATATTATTTTGATTTACATAATCTACCAATAAATCATACACAAATTGATTTCCAGTCGCGAGCAACACCTTAATAATTGATTTTTAAATGTTTATTTTACAAAGAAACTTGTTCTCTTCCAAATGGTTTGGTTGGATTTGACCCAATAAAACGATTGATTAATTTCTTAAAATGTAGACGTTTAAACTATTTATTTAAACTGATTTTAAACTAAGCCCCCCCCCCCTAATTAACCCACTTATTAAGATGATCAAAAACTGGGGTTTAGTCCATTTAGCATCTGTACCAAATTTCACTTAGTTATCTTTAAATGTTTAGAAAAGAAAATATTTACAAAAATGTGTCATCAGGATTTAACTTTTAACACCATGTATCTCGAAAACGAAACGTTTTCGGACCTATGTTTATATGAACTTTTACTCCTATTTTAGCATGTAGATTATGCTGTTAAAATATGACCGTCTAATTTCGGGACACCCTGTATATAAAATACCTTTTTATATTTTTTTAGACATAAAATAAAACGAAACATTACATTTAAAATGTAAGTACTATTTCTCCAAATATATTTGAACCCATTTTAAATGCGAGCATTTCAAAAAGTATTTGAGACATCACTGTCCGTTTTCAATGGAAGCCTCTAAAAATAATTTAGTTTTCTTGGCATATTATGTTTCTTTTGTATTCGAACTTCCGGTTACATCGGAAATATAATATATCTTCATATGGCAAGTTATTTATTTCATGTAGACGGCTTTGTATACAGGGTGTTTCAAAAAGATTGGTAATAAATTATACCACATATTCTTGGGTCAAAAATAGGTCGATTAAACCGTACTTACATATATATTGTATATAGGTAAGTACGTGGTATAATTTATGACCAATCTTTTTGAAACACTCTGTAGATTTAGTTACTCCGAAAGCTTAATTTTCTCTTCCACTGAAAATGTAGCATTTGTAACAGTTTTTGATTTTTTAAAGAAATAATAATTGTTAAATTTCTTAACAGTCACTATATTTAAAATAATAATTTAACTTGAAAAACGGACAAAAATATCTATACAAATTTTATTAATTCAATATGACTGTTCAAAGTGCTGATCTTTTACTGAAACACTGCATATATGTCTTTTTTTTAACTAATACATATAGGTAACTATACTACATTTCTAGAAAGGGAATAGAAGAGTTTGTCTGAAGTATCTAGAAATATATAGTTCTTTCCATTTAAAATGAAAATTTTCCCTTTATCTTATACTTATTTCCGGTGTAACTGGAAGGTGTAGTACATTAACTTCTAATACCTTTTACTATTTGAGATACACATTTAAAATGGGTTCAAATTTCAAATATACCTACTTGGCCACTCCGTATAATTTTTTTATTTGCCTTACTATATTTTTTTAAAACTAATTAAGCCATTTTTATTCACGATCGCACCCATCATATCCCTACTTATTTGTTATTAAATATTGTAGCAATTTGTATAAATAATTTCATTTGAGAACATTTTTATGTACCTTCTTTGGAACAACATATCTACTTAATAGAAAAGTTGAAAAAAGTTTTATATCACGTTTTTTTAGTTAAAAAATGTTTGTGTAAACCGTTCGCGCTCCCCTGAGTTTATGATTAAAGTTTTTTTAGAAACCTATATTTCCTAGCATGTATAAAAAAATTAATTTGCTGCTGCTCTAATATGCAGCATTACAATATGATTTTAATGTAACTTATTTCTTTAATAACTAGATTATTTGCAACCAAACTAAATAATTATTTCAAATTATATCTAGATTAATAAATACCTTTAAGTGAAAACGAGGGTGTTTGTTATTCTATTTTTTGTTTTTTTAATTTCAACGAGTCGTTAATTTGTATGGCCTTTTTTGAAGTAACTATACTTTCTTAAATATTGTGAAAAAAGTACATAAATTTCGCAGAAGGCTCGAGTGATCTCCCACAAAACCCCAATTTCGCAGAACTTAGTTTAAGAAATGCTGCTCTCATGCACAGTCAATAATACATAAATCAAAACACTTTTTAATAATTCAACTACCATATTAGGTATTTAATTTTCTTTGACTGCATATCTTAGGTACTTACTTTAAATATCTTCAAATTTATTTCACACTGTATAATGCGCTTAGCGTCCTTTATTAACAGTAAAATAATTCAGTATTAAAAAATAAACACAACTAATTCACAATATCTACTACCCGTAAACTCACTAACGCACAATAACAACCATTAACAATGAATCAATAAAATTTCATCTAAGAGCTAGAAATAGAAACCCATCAGTCTCCGCCAACCCCAAAAATTTCAGCTCGAGCCTCAAGCTCCGCCCACTGCAAAGGAATATCGACTTATCCATATTCACTAGCGCCATCTATTAGCAGTATCCATTTCGCTCCAATGAAACTTCCATAAGGTGAGACTACTATTTAGTTCTTTATACAATGATATCATTGTTTAAAGAGTAGAGATAGTTAGTCAGCGACTGTATAAATTCTGTTTGACTACCTCCCGTACCCTCCCGGCATAAGGAGATGGTGCCCTACTGGTGGAGAGTAGCCGAAACTGTTAATTGATCTGTTTAAAAGTAGAAATTTATCTTTATACAATAGCGGCTACCCAAAATATTCTAAAAGTTGCCATGTTGGAAAGGATACGGAGTAAGAGAATAAGTTTCTACGACTTGTTACGAGGGGTAGTGAAAATGTTAAATCAAAATAACAGTCTATTGATATTTTGCAATGTATTTTTTTTACACGATTTTTAAGATAAAATTGCATAAATTACTCACTACAATATCCATAAATAACAAAACGAATTTAATACCCTAATTATTATAGTAAGTACAAAGAGGCAATAACATCTATCATCAAACGACGAAAAAAAAAACAAGAAAAATAACAAAGCAATAACGGTTATCAGATAAATTTAGCGATACAACAGAGAACTGAATTTTGAGGACCATTTGTGTTTTTAAAAGGTTTATTAAAAAGTGGGTTTACTCTTAAAGTTGAAACATTTAAAACCAGCACAATCCAAAATGTTTTAATAAATAGAACGATTGCAATGAAACAATTTATATGAGCTTTTATTGTTAATGACGTATTTGTCAAAACTTTTTATATGTTTTAGAAGTTAGTTTTGGTTATATTATAGTAAAATTAACTTTAGACCCCCCTATCGTTTACTTGGAATTTGTAATTCATAATAATAATATTAAAGTTTCTGATAGCAGGAAATGGAATATCAGTTGTCAGTTTTAAGAGAATTTTTATTTGGGTGCGATATAAAAATAGTTATTTGAAAGATAAAATAAACTTATTTATTGATTCTGAAGTATACACAGTTTTATATTCTTTTTGGGTTTTTTAGTGTTGCTTATGTTTTTCCAATTTCGTCATACGTTTTTACAGTATTTATAAATTTGTACTTTAATTAATAAATTTAGGATATACAATATGTGTTTTTCACCATTTTGGTTACACTCGAACCATTCCGGCAAAAGAAACATTAACTTTTTTTTAATAATTTCACGTATATTGCTCAACACTTTCTGATGAGCAAATTGGTCAATATTAACTGAAACTAGATATAAACAAATATTTGTAAATTTTTTCATTACTTTAGTGGGAGTTTTCAACCCATTTAATTGATCTAAATTATAGTTTTTATAAAAAATAAGAAGTTCCTCGTTCTGGGTAATATCTTCAGAACCTTTTAACCTAATTTCACAAAATTGGCATTTAAATTTGTCTAAAACTTTTTTTATCAAGTACCCAGAAAAATAAACGGTACAACAACTCTCCAAATAAAATGAATTGTCGGAAAGGGAGGAAACTAATTTAGATTTTAAAGAAGTTTCCACGTTTGTTTCCTCTTCATCATCATAGTTCTCTTTATCTTATTCTTCTTCCTCTTCTTCTTCCTCTTCCTCTTCTTCTTCCTCTTCTTCTTCCTCTTCTTCTTCCTCCTCTTCTTCTTCCTCTTCTTCTTCCTCTTCTTCTTCATCTTCTTCTTCTTCTTCTTCCTCTTCTTCTTCCTCTTCTTCTTCCTCTTCTTCTTTCTCTTCTTCTACCTCTTCTTCTTCCTCTTCTTCTTCATCTTCTTCTTCATCTTCTTCTTCATCCTCTTCTATATTCATATTTTGCAAAATATCGTTTGACGTAGAACAACTCTCCAAAATATTTTCATCATTGTCTGGTTTTGAACCAGCATTTGCGGAAACTAGGGGCTGCATAAAATTATTAACAATATTTAGTTTAAAAGATGATTTGAAGCTTCGCGCTGTTGGATTTCTATCGTAACCGCGTTTTTGTCTGTATACCTACAACTGATTTTCTAGTGGGTCTTGAATAAGGCGACCAGTAAAAATATACCTGTATCTAGCTTGTTTTACTTCTGTCCAAAATTGCTTAACTGTATATATTGTTATTAAAAATCCATTAAAAATGTTAGGTCGGATTAATTTTCCCTTGGATTTTTGTTTGTACAGATTTGATATTAAATCATAACCTGAATTTAGAGCTGTGACAACCTCTTGATTCTTATCACAATACACTCTCTTGTAGGGATTTGATGCTCGGACACGTGTACTATTTAAGGCATCGAAAAGATTATTCATAGCCTCTACAAAGAACGCAATATTTTCGACAGTGCTAGAATTTAACTGCCCTGTTCTCGTAGATGTTTTAATAGCAGCTGCAACGCTGTGACTTAATAATTGTGTGGCTAATTTAACACTCATTTTTTGAAAGACATTTGGGTGTAAGTGTCTTTCTGTAACTTTTAAAAGAGCTTTTCCAGTTTTACTGCGGTTATCAATTTCATACACCTTTTTCAAGTCTGAAAAACTAATAAATTTTCCATTATATAAGAAATTATTATCAATAAAAATATATCTGATACATTTAAATAGATGAGGAACATCGTAAAAAGTAAATATTTTTTTCTCGTTAATAAAAAAATATGGACCATTTTTGTTTGCCCCGAGCAATTTAATTACTTTTTGCTTGGTCGTTGAGAGATCACAGACAATACCAACTGGTTCTAAATTAATATTAATTAACATTGTTACAGCCTTAATAACAATAGATTTTAGAGAAATATAAGTTCCATTTTCAGACAAGAAATATCCAATAGGTATTTTCCATTTGGAGAATACTCCTCTGATCATTAATACAACACTTTGAGTTGCAGCTACTGCTTTTCTTTGATTTCGTCACAGATCTTTAAATCCTTCAATGATATCTAATTTAGAATTTTATTCAATATTTTTTTTTATGGGCATCTCATCAAACATGAGTACGCATTTTTTCTGTGATGAAGACATAGATTCTCTTTTTAGTTGAAGATTTTTAAAAGTTTTATTAAATCCTGGATTACAAATAAAGTTGCTAATCCAGCTTTTAATGGTCGATACACCAGGGAGAATTATGCCTTTTCTGCGAAGAAATTTATAGGTACTAGGTCCTTTATAAAATAAGGACTGCAGTTTTTTTCTCTGAAGGTAACCAAACGCTTGTCATTTTGTGGCGTATTTGTATATTAACGAAAGATCTTGAGAACTGTGACATGGTATATTAAAATGTTTGTAATCTTGCTGCCAAATTAGCTTTCATTAACTTTTTCTTCATGTCTCTAAGTTGAGTTTTCAGGCTATTAATTTTCTTTTGTTTAAAAGATTTTACGAGGGTTTTACCCTTAATCTCATTAAACAGAAGTAGGTGTATAGGTTCGATGATGTGTCATAATTGGTACTTTCTCTATCTAAATTATATTAGTTAGAGAGACGAAGGGAAGTAGAATAACATGAAAATTAAGGATGTGATGAAAAGGTGTCCCCCTTGCAATAAAAATCGCCTAGTTTTTGTGTGTTTTTTTTTTTAATTATTCTTCAAGATATTCGGAGATACGGCCGCTAATAACTCTTAATCAGAGATACAAGAAAATAAAAGAAATACATAATAAGAAACTTTTTTGGGGTAGTTATAGCCCATCTTCCAGTTACTCACCATAGTAAAAATAATAAAATTTAGAATACTAAAAATGTATCGCAAGTATTTTAAGTTTACCTACTACCTAACTACCTGCAAATAAAAACAGCACACAACTGCCAAAAGCAGGTAAGCTCCAAAAGTAGGATAGGGCGCACATGCCACAATTTTAGGTAGTGGCCGCAAATACCACGGGCGCATCTACCATAGATCAGTGGTTACGATTGTTCTGTACAATAGAAAAAATGAATATTACTCTTAGCACAGACTCTTGGTTTATTTACGATTTCTCTATTTGCATAATTCGGCTCAGTAATTTTTTGTACACAATATATACTAAGCACTACATTGGTCCATATAGCTAAATACACTGCATACTAAAATCAAATAAATTATTTAAGTTTTTTAAGACATACCAACAATAATTTAAAATATTTAACAAAATTTCGCTAAGTATATCACAAATTAAAATGGCATTTTTAGTGGCAGTTTTTAATTTACCACTTCACCACTTACAACCGGAGTTTAAATGTCGTAAAACACCCTGTATTTTTATCAAATCTTTAGATTTGTGTAGTTGTCTTTGAAATTTGGCATACCTAATTATATGGGAAAAGCTTTTCTTTATTATTTTTAAAACTTATTGCTTCAACCAAATGTTAGCAACTATTAAATTGTAGGTATTTTTTTAAAAATATTATTTGTAAACTTACGAAAATGCACATAGATTAAAGATTACTTTGCAGATTACATTACATACGTATTTTATCAAAAATAACAGTATAACTGGCTACTTACTTTTAACGGCAACTGGTTAGATACCTACTTACAAAAAAAAAAACGATAGGCAATAAATGTCTAGTGTTTATAATTATTTATAACACAAAAATACAAATGTCTAGTGTTTATAAATATAACACAAAAATGCACAATTTTTAACCAAAAACTATGGTTTGATGCAAAAAACTCATTTATACCACCGTGAGATTGATTTTCAGTCGGCGGGATGTTCGTTTTACAAATACCTACTTTAGGTAGGTAGGAATAGGTATTCATTCATGTTTCTGAAACCATACTTATATTTGAATTAGTAGGTATTGGGTACTGGAGTTATAAACATAAAATTTATAATTACTTTAATCATACCTACGTAGGTATATAGAGGATAGAGGTAGATAGGTATCCTACCTATATCCCTCTATCTACCTAAAAATTTAATTAATTTTTTTTTGCATAAATTAAATCTCTTATTTTGAAAAAGTACCTATTCCTACCAAAATTGTAGGTAGGTAGAATGTTATGATAATTAACGCACGAAGTTTAATTTATAAACTCGTAAAACTACCCTGCTCATATATTACCTATATAATAAAATATTATATTTATATTCAATTCAGGTAATAATAAATCTAATCTTAATTAGGTACATAGAAATATGTAAGTCCTACATAGAGGTTTTAGGTAATTATTCAACGGCTAATTATAGCAGCTGATAGTAACAATAATAAAAACAACCAGCCAAGCGCCTGATTCAAATTGACCTAATCTAATAACAAAGAGAAAAAGATTTGTTATTTCATGCATTCTCAAAAATAATTGCAGGTAAAATTTCCTTCCCTACATATTTCTTCGCTTCGATGCAATGTTGCCATTTAAATAATTTAAGGTTTGTTTTAATTGATTTTTATTTAAAAAGACATCTGATTTTTTATTAAACTCTGTAGTCTCGGCTGTAATATAATAATACAATAATCAGTAATTTCGGTAATTAATTTAGATATAAAATTTCTCCGATAATTTTTACTCTGGCAACAATGATTTTCCTAAGTAAATCATTTAGGTGGACTAAAAATGGTAACTCATCCATCCTCTTTTGGAATTTAATTTTAAATGAAATGATACATGGATAGAAAATGGCGTTCATTATATACTCTTGGGAACTCAAAAATAGTCGCCATCTATTTGCTGTCTCCGAAATATTCAAACCTTTCGGTCTATGTCTCTGACCAACTATCTCTACTCTTTAAACAATGCTCTGACCAACTATCTCTACTCTTTAAACAATGATGATATAATCTCAAAATCGGACATTTGTTTTTAAATGTTTTTTAGTGTTGTTTATGTATTTATACTTTTGTTGAATCAAGAATATTCTTACATCTTTCTTGAATGATTTCCTTAACCAATCGTTTTGTAGTATTTATGGACCAGTGTTTAATTCTGTCCGATCACAACTATACAGGGGGTGTTTCATCTCATAGTAATTGGAAAAATTTCCCGAAACACTTCGGATGATTTTCTTTGGGGGACATATTTTGACGTATATTTGAGGCTTGAAGCAGCAACCCCCTATGAGGGGACGCTTCGACCCCTCAAAATGGAATAGGGAAGAAGGGTTGAGTGATACATCATTTGTAAGGTCTTGAAAGCCTCTTTATAACGGTGTATGAACAAAATCACATTCTTAAAAAAAATTAATTGTTTTATCACATGAAATGATCGAAGAAACGTGATAAACACCTTCTAAGAACAAAAAATGAAGGCAAGATAAGAAAATGTTTTGATTTTTTTGTATTTATTAGTTCGAGAGAATTTATTATTGTATGGAAGTCAATGGAGGACAATCTGAACATTTCATTTAAAAACGCAGTTTTGATTTTTTTTTCAGAGCTGGGAAGGATTTGAATCCTGGGATTCGAATCCTTTTTGAGGATCCGAGAGCGGTATTCGAATACCGAGGAAATCGTAAAGGATCCGTATTCGAATCACCAATATTAGTCTCGGATCCTTTTAGAGTCCAAACTACGCCGGCGCGAACGGTCGACTCAAGCTTTGACCTGTCGCTAAGTGTAAACTGATTGTGAATACTAATAATCTACATCTACATAATAATCTACAAATTAGCAATGAATATCCAACACAAAAAATTCCTAAAATTTAAGACTAGCCTTCCTTCGTCTGGTGCATTTGAAAAATTATTGTTGTTTGCAGATGCACCTCGAAGGAACGGCCTGACAGATAAAAACTTTGAAATTTTGGTGCTATGTTAGGCCAACCAAAAGAAATTTTTATTTCATTGTTTATTATTTTGTTTTTAATATTAAAATAATAGTAGTTTATGTTATAAGGACGAAAAGTTGAGTTTTACGGGCGACTCGTAGGAGTCCGAAAATACACTTTTCGCCCGTGTGCTTATAGATATTAAAAAAATATAGAAAATTAAATCCTAATAATATTATTTCCAATTTTTATTATAACTGAGATGGGCTGTGATCGATATAAGAATGACTAGGTGGGTATATTGTTGATTCGATTGTTTTCTGTCCAAAAAACGACGTTTTATGTCACATTGGAATAAAAAATATATTTTTTGTAGATTCTAATTTATTTATGGTTCATATTCATAGAAAAAAATAGTTTATATTATTCAACATCTTCTTGTATCAACTATTTTTATGCACGTCGTAGTCCGTAATAGACACATAGTTGTTAGTAGATAATATTAGATTCGGAAGCATACATAATACCATATGGTATGACACTGACAGTGATTCGTATTCGTGATCCGATAAAATGGATTCACTTTTGATTCGAATCCTTTTTTTTGTAAAAAGGATTCGATCATAGGATCCGTGATTCGAATCACATCTCGTGATTCGGATACGTGATTCGAATCTATTTTTTGAGGATTCGTCCCACCTCTGTTTTTTTGATTGTAAGCATGATAAAACAATTGATTTTTTCTAAGAATGTGATTTTTTTTTCATACACCGTTGTAAAGAGGCTTCCAGGACCTTACAAATGAAGTATCACTCAACCCCTCTTCCCTATTCAATTTTGAGGGTTTCAAGCGACCCCTTATAGGAGGTTGCTCGTTCAAGCCTCAAATATACGTCAGAAGATGTCCCACAAAAAAACCGTCCTACGTGTTTCGGGATATTTTTCCAATTACTATGAGATAAGAAATATACGGGGTGGCTCGTCTGAGATGGAACACCCTGTATATAGTGAGAATAGGTAATTGCTTGGTAACTATTACCACCGGTGTGAAGTTAGCAGTAAAAATAACCGAAAACACCCGATCGAGAAAATAGTGGCGTCCGGCATACAACTATTTTTCTCAGGTTCAGTACAAGCTACAAAAGGGAGACTAGCCTAACAAAAAAGCTACAAAAAAGTTACGAAAAATCAGCTGGGTCTGAATCTGTGCCGCTACTATGGAAATTCAAGCTAGCGGATCCGCTGTTTTTTCGGATCTGGGCAAAGCTACAAATTCGCAAATAGCGTAACAAAAAAGCTACAAACAAAAAACATACCAGGTCTTGTGTGGTGCCGCCATAGAGTGCCCGCTAGCTTGATATAGCCAAGTCTATAGGCAATTTCTTTATTATTGAATATTATGTAAAATTTCTTATTTATACACATGTTTTTTCTGACAAACGGTTGATTTTATAATTAGGCTGTTCGAAACTTATGCTGTACTGGGTGATCCAATAAGAACGGCTTTCAGCCATATCTGAGGAACCGTTAGGAACCGCTTCTGGGAAAAAATCAATGAAAGTGGTCACAAGAAAAACATGAAAATTATTTTGAGACCAATAAGAACGGCATTCAGCCATATCTGAGGAACCGTTAATATTACAGCTTCTGGGAAAAATTCAATGAAAGTGGTCACAAGAAAAACATGGATATTATTTTGAGAATCGCAGTACGACCGCTAGATGACATAACCTTAACTTGATAAATTTTATATAAATTACACTTTTTATTATTTGGTATTCATTTATACCATCTAGCGGTCGTCCTACGATTCTCTAACTACTTTCTATGTTTTTCTTGTGACCACTCTACGTCATTTAATTATTTTTTCAGAAATTGTACTATTAACGGTTGCCCAGATATAGTAGAAATCCATTCTTATTGGGCCACCAGGTAGGTACAACAAAATTTTCGAACAACCTAATTATGCCCGAAAATCAACAGTTTGACAGAAAGATACGTGTAAAAATAGGAAAATTTACATAACATTTAATATTAAGGAAATGGTTTATAGACGGTTTTTTATAACCAAAACACACAGACACCTGACTCCTTAGAGGTGATAACCACCGTTTCAGAGTGGAATTAGCAACACCAAGAGCCGGGTGTTTCCCCTCGTAAGAGTACTAAACTGCAGTGTTTTCGATATATAAATATAAAGTCTATAGGCAATTTCTTTATTATTGAATATTATGTAAAATTTCTTATTTATACACATGTTTTTTCTGACAAACGGTTGATTTTATAATTAGGCTGTTCGAAACTTATGCTGTACTGTGTGATCCAATAAGAACAGCTTTCAGCCATATCTGAGGAACCGCTTCTGGGAAAAAATCAATGAAAGTGGTCACAAGAAAAACATGAAAATTATTTTGAGACCAATAAGAAGGGCATTCAGCCATATCTGAGGAACCGTTAATAGTACAGCTTCTGGGAAAAATTCAATGAAAGTGGCCCCAAGAAAAACATGGAAATTATTTTGAGAATCACAGTACGACCGCTAGATGGCGTAATCGTAACTTGATAAATTTTGTATAAATTACGCTTTTTATTATTTGGTATTTATTTACACTATCTAGCGGTCGTCCTACGATTCTCTAACTACTCTCTATGTTTTTCTTGTGACCACTCTACGTCATTGAATTATTTTTTCAGAAACTGTACTATTAACGGTTGCCCAGATATAGTCGAAATCCATTCTTATTGGGCCACCAGGTAGGTACAACAAAATTTTCGAACAACCTAATTATGCCCGAAAATCAACAGTTTGACAGAAAGATACGTGTAAAAATAGAAAAATTTACATAACATTCAATATTTAAGAAATGGCTTATAGACGGTTTTCTATAACCAAAACACTCAGACACCTGACTCCTTAGAGGTGATAACCACCGTTTCAGAGTGGAATTAGCAACACCAAGAGCCGGGTGTTTCCCCTCGTAAGAGTACTAAACTGCAGTGTTTTCGATATATAAAAGTAAAGTCTATAGGCAATTTCTTTAATATTGAATGTTATGTAAAAATTCCTATTTATACACGTGTTTTTCTGACAAACGATTGATTTTAAGACATAATTAGGCTGTTCGAAAATTATGCTGTACCGGGTGTACCAATAAGAACGGCATTCAGCCATATCTGAGGAACCGTTAATATTACAGCTTCTGGGAAAAATTCAATGAAAGTGGTCACAAGAAAAACATGGATATTATTTTGAGAATCGCAGTACGACCGCTAGATGACATAACCTTAACTTGATAAATTTTATATAAATTACACTTTTTATTATTTGGTATTCATTTATACCATCTAGCGGTCGTCCTACGATTCTCTAACTACTTTCTATGTTTTTCTTGTGACCACTCTACGTCATTGAATTATTTTTTCAGAAACTGTTCTATTAACGGTTGCCACCAGGTAGGTACAACAATATTTTCGAACAACCTAATTATGCCCGAAAATCAACAGTTTGACAGAAAGATACGTGTAAAAATAGGAAAATTTACATAACATTTAATATTAAGGAAATGGTTTATAGACGGTTTTTTATAACCAAAACACTCAGACACCTGACTCCTTAGAGGTGATAACCACCGTTTCAGAGTGGAATTAGCAACACCAAGAGCCGGGTGTTTCCCCTCGTAAGAGTACTTAAACTGCAGTGTTTTCGATATATAAAAGTAAAGTCTATAGGCAATTTCTTTAATATTGAATATTATGTAAAAATTCATATTTATACACCTGTTTTTTCTGAAAAACGGTTGATTTTAGAACATAATTAGGCTGTTCGAAAATTATGCTGTACCGGGTGGACCAATAAGAACGGCATTCAGCCATATCTGGAGGAACCGTTAATAGTACAGCTTCTGGGAAAAATTCAATGAAAGTGGCCCCAAGAAAAACATGGAAATTATTTTGAGAATCACAGTACGACCGCTAGATGGCGTAATCGTAACTTGATAAATTTTGTATAAATTACGCTTTTTATTATTTGGTATTTATTTACACTATCTAGCGGTCGTCCTACGATTCTCTAACTACTCTCTATGTTTTTCTTGTGACCACTCTACGTCATTGAATTTTTTTTCAGAAACTGTACTATTAACGGTTGCCCAAATATAGTCGAAATCCATTCTTATTGGGCCACCAGGTAGGTACAACAAAATTTTCGAACATCCAAATTATGCCCGAAAATCAACAGTTTGACAGAAAGATACATGTAAAAATAGAAGAATTTACATAACATTCAATATTTAAGAAATGGCTTATAGACGGTTTTCTATAACCAAAACACTCAGACACCTGACTCCTTAGAGGTGATAACCACCGTTTCAGAGTGGAATTAGCAACACCAAGAGCCGGGTGTTTCCCCTCGTAAGAGTACTAAACTGCAGTGTTTTCGATATATAAAAGTAAAGTCTATAGGCAATTTCTTTAATATTGAATATTATGTAAAAATTCCTATTTATACACGTGTTTTTTCTGACAAACGGTTGATTTTAGAACATAATTAGGCTGTTCGAAAATTATGCTGTACCGGGTGGACCAATAAGAACGGCATTCAGCCATATCTGAGGAACCGTTAATAGTACAGCTTCTGGGAAAAATTCAATGAAAGTGGCCACAAGAAAAACATGAAAATAATTTTGAGAATTGCAGTCCGACCGCTAGATGGCGTAATCGTAACTTGATAAATTTTGTATAAATTACGCTTTTTATTATTTGGTATTTATTTACACTATCTAGCGGTCGTCCTACGATTCTCTAACTACTTTCTATGTTTTTCTTGTGACCACTCTACGTCATTGAATTATTTTTTCAGAAACTGTACTATTAACGGTTGCCCAGATATAGTCGAAATCCATTCTTATTGGGCCACCAGGTAGGTACAACAAAATTTTCGAACAACCTAATTATGCTCGAAAATCAACAGGTTGACAGAAAGATACGTGTAAAAATAGAAAAATTTACATAACATTCAATATTTAAGAAATGGCTTATAGACGGTTTTTTATAACCAAAACACTCAGACACCTGACTCCTTAGAGGTGATAACCACCGTTTCAGAGTGGAATTAGCAACACCAAGAGCCGGGTGTTTCCCCTCGTAAGAGTACTAAACTGCAGTGTTTTCGATATATAAAAGTAAAGTCTATAGGAAATTTCTTTAATATTGAATATTATGTAAAAATTCATATTTATACACGTGTTTTTTCTGACAAACGGTTGATTTTAGAACATAATTAGGCTGTTCGAAAATTATGCTGTACCGGGTGGACCAATAAGAACGGCATTCAGCCATATCTGAGGAACCGTTAATAGTACAGCTTCTGGGAAAAATTCAATGAAAGTGGCCACAAGAAAAACATGGAAATTATTTTGAGAATCACAGTACGACCGCTAGATGGCGTAATCGTAACTTGATAAATTTTGTATAAATTACGCTTTTTATTATTTGGTATTTATTTACACTATCTAGCGGTCGTCCTACGATTCTCTAACTACTCTCTATGTTTTTCTTGTGACCACTCTACGTCATTGAATTCTTTTTTCAGAAACTGTACTATTAACGGTTGCCCAGATATAGTCGAAATCCATTCTTATTGGGCCACCAGGTAGGTACAACAAAATTTTCGAACAACCTAATTATGCTCGAAAATCAACAGGTTGACAGAAAGATACGTGTAAAAATAAGAAAAATTTACTTTACATTCAATATTTAAGAAATGGCTTATATACGGTTTTTTATAACCAAAACACTCAGACACCTGACTCCTTAGAGGTGATAACCACCGTTTCAGAGTGGAATTAGCAACACCGAGAGCCGGGTGTTTCCCCTCGTAAGAGTACTAAACTAGAGTGTTTTCGATACATAAAAGTAAAGTCTATAGGCAATTTCTTTAATATTGAATATTATGTAAAATTTCCTATTTATACATGTATTTTTTCTGACAAACAGTTGATTTTAGACATAATTAGGTTGTTCGAAAGTTATGTTGTACCGGGGGACCAATAAGAACGGCTTTCGGTCATATCTGAGGAACCGTTAATAGTACGCTTCCGAAAAAAAATTCAAAGAATAAAGTGGTCACAAGAAAAACATGGAAATTATTTAGAGAATCGCAGTACGATCGCTAGATGGCGTAACTGAATACCAAATAGTAAAATTCGTATTTTATACAAAATTTACCAAGATTAAGTCCCTAATAACGCTGTTTCGGTGTAACATTCTCAATAATTGAATTAAGTCCATGATTAGTCTTCAAAAATATCATATTACGGTACATCCTATTTGAAGAAACACCTATTTAACTTACTTATACGACATTTTCAAAGTTACTATTTATGCTAAGTTTTGGGGAAACAAAGAAAATCCGAATTTTTATTTGGAAAAGAAGGAAGATTGATGCACTAGAATTGTGGGAATATTAATAATAGGAACCTTCTCACCCATATTATGTACCGATGACTCCACAAGAGAATTCCTAGGTGTCATGGTGATGAAACATCCATCTATACTATGACGGTGTCGGATACAGTTTTTGATATCGAGACATTCACCGCAGCTAAGAAGGAAGACCTAGAAGTTTGGTGTGAATACATGAAGTTTCGTTTAATTTCTGTTGTTGACTCATAATATTTCTGACCATCAGGGACTACTGAGTCACCAGCTCTTGTAGTTGACCATTTGATTACTTGATCCTGTTGTCCAGGAAGAAACTCGAAAAACGAGTAAGTACTATGATAAATTCGACACAAATATTGTCTCCCGAATGTCCAAGGAAAACTCCATTTAGAAAGTCACTTTTCTGAAATCTGCGAAAAAAAAATTATACAGGGTAGCTAACACAGTTCCATAACTAAATCTACATCTTAGGACAATCCCTATTTCAACATAACATCAATGTTCTATGAATTTACTAAGAACGTTCTGTTTATGTTCTTATTTGGTATGGCCTTTCTAGAATGTTCTTAGAACATACCTAGTATATACTTTAAAAGTATATTCTAGAAAGTATATACTGAGTACGTGCTTTAAAAGTATAATCTAAAAAGTATGTACTGAGTACCCAGACAGCACACCAAATCCCAGAGATATCCACAGAATATCTTTTGTGGATATCCAATATATCTACAGGATATCAGAAATATTCCGTGGATCTAATATGGATATCCAAATGTCCGTCTATATCCAGAATATAGAAGATATATGGATATCCAGCAAAATATCTAATGAGTATCTTCCAGACAATACAAGAAATCCCTGAGATATCCACAGAATATATTCTGTGGATATCCAATATGGATATCCAACCAAATGTCCGTCTATATCCCAGGATATAAAAGAATTCGGATATTCAGCAAAATATTTTATAGGTATCTTTAGTAGAGGTTCATAAGTAACCAATGATTATTGAATAAAGTCGAAAGAAAATAGCAGAGATAAAAAATATTTTCAACACTCAAAATATTTTCAACACTCTGCCCATAGATTACTTGAATAGATGGGAAACTCAATGGTAAAATTATGAGTCGATGTGCTGCCATCTATCAAATTGGAGTGGTACTAAAATTCAATATGGTCGCCACGAGCGGGCTTTTTGAAATTTAACTTTGTAGGAGCGCAAAAATGTAATAAAGAAAATCAAATAAAGCAAAAAAATTGGAAAAATATTTGACTAGTTTTAAATCATAAAACAACCATATTGACTGTTTTGTGATTTGAAACTAGTCAAATATTTTGCCAATTTTTATCTTTATTTGATTTTACTTCATTATATTTTTGCATTAATTTCAAACTTGAAATAAAATGCAATTTATTTTATTTTATTTATTACAGTAAATTAACGCCGCATCATATAATTTGTCTATTTAAACATGGAAATACTCAAACAAATATGCATTTACACCATTTAAATAATTAAATATTTATAAAACAAACCTATCAAAAATGTTTTCTGAAACAAAATCAGCATATATAAGTGCTACCTTTATAAAAGTTTTGCGACTTGGAGTGGCAAATAAGTTTGAAAAAATTGAGGTTGAAGCATCCATCATCCTTTTTTACTATCGAAACAAATTTGAGTGTGGATAAAATTTGCCATACGGTTATTGAGTTGACTAGTTAGGTTGAGGAGCATTTCTTCATCCGATAATTGTTTTCTTGAT
This sequence comes from Psylliodes chrysocephalus, assembly GCA_927349885.1. Lineage (NCBI taxonomy): Eukaryota > Metazoa > Arthropoda > Insecta > Coleoptera > Chrysomelidae > Psylliodes > Psylliodes chrysocephalus. The sequence goes on from OV651813.1 coordinate 44,141,978, forward strand.
TCATTTATACAGCACTTGTAGTTATCAAATTTTTATTCATCATGTGGGCAGGGTGATAAATAAATTTAACTTTTGAGCATAAATTAAACTTACACACGTTTGGAACCTTGAAGATTTTAGGGTGTTTTCTTGTTTGATGTCAATGGCATTGAATCAATTTTTGATATTGATGGCTGAGGCTCAAATATTTCATCGATTGACAGGGTATTTTGGAGGGTCAACATTTTCTTTACAAAAATGATCATTTAAAAACTGAAAACAAAAAGAAATTTAAATAACAAACCAATTATTTTAACACTGAATCAAATACAAGTTTGTAAATATTACTTACCGTTGGTACAGTGATGGTGCATTTTTCTTAAGACACTTATTACAATTTGGGGGACGACTGCATATTTAATGTGGTATAAATTGCATTACTACCAATATCTGGGAGTGCTTTATTGTTTGTTGCTGAAATCCATCTTCCGATCTTTTGAAAACATGCTTAAAATTGGAAGGTGTTGAAAAATAAATCTAGATTCTAGATGAATCAAAATTCAATACACCTTCAAATACAACAGCCATTTTATTTTATCTGAGTTTGAAGTTTTGACGAGCTGACAACTGACATGACAGTTCGATACGAGCGCCATCCCGTTAATTGGAGTGGTACTAAATTACCAGCCTCATGTTTTTCCAGTTACCAGCCCCTGACTCTGCCTTTGATTTTGCCCACTAAGGAGAAAGTTATCCTTATTAGGACTCTTCAGCAATAAATGGAAATTCTCGACTCACGTCTCTAATGAAGTCTGATAATGAAACAAATTTCGATCCAACTCAATTACGGCGGGTTGAGCATGAGTAGATGCGAAAGTAGTATCGCCATCTATACTTAGTAAGCAAAATCAAAAATTACATCTAGTGGATATCCACGATGGTTTGCGTTTGCGCCTAGACTTTGATATATTTAGTGGATGTCCATGGGATATTGAATACACCTTAAAAAATTAATTTTAAATATCTGAACGGTACTATTAGCCACAATGGCGAGCACAATGGCGTAATTTTTTAATAATTTGCTATATAATTACTATTATTTATGGACATTTGCATGTCTATAAATTACAGCTCATGGATATAAAATAGATATCCACCATGGACTGGACATTCAATGGATATTGGGATGTTCAGTAGATATCCAAAGGATTTGGTGTGCTGTCTGGGTAAGTACTGGGTCTTCTTTGTAGTTTTATTTCTTAACTATTCCAATGTTTCAACTAACGTTTTTTCGTAATCACAATAAATAAATTATTATTATCATGGTCCAACAAACGCGCACCTTCAGCCGAAACCGGCTCGCCTTTGTGAGGGAGCCGGTAAAGATGTCTCTGCGTACATTCATATCTGGTCTAGGAAAGCGCCCCGCTTGTGACGTATAATCCATCGATTTTTGAAAGGATCTTCGTCAACTGTGCTAGTGAGCGAATTATCTATTGTGTTAAAGTGTTAAATTAAGTGGTAAAAAGCATATTAAAAATATTAAAAGCTATATCAAAATGTAGCTAAAATTAACGTGAATCCAAAGGGGATATTAGTGGAAAAGTGTGTTTTAAAATAAGGCCACAAACTGCATAAATTGAAGTTGTGAGTGTATTTTTATTTCATTTTCTTCTAACATTTGGTAAAAAAACTGGTTACTGATTAGAATCGAATTTGTTAAACTATTATTGTTCCGGCATTGACAGTGGCGTATCATTTTTTGAGGTCAAGTATAGCTTAACCGGTTGGTAGTGAGCCAAAACCGCCTATGGCGGAACCCGAAAGGGTAGCCAAAGACACCCCTACAACGATAAATAATCCAGAATTTATTGATTCACTATTCTCTAGAAGATGCAAGGATAGAATAGATAAACCGATTCAAACACCAACATTAAATATCAGCCCTGTACACGACTCAAGGAGTAGAAGCGACAGTTTGGGTAGAATACACCCCTATAAGCATGTAAGTACCCCAAACGTAAAACATGCTCGACCTAGCTCAAGATCCCACTCCAGAGGGGATCCTAACAAAAAATTCTCGGAAAAAAATAGTATGGAGAAAATTTCAACTGGAAATAAATTGGACAGTAACTCAGGACCTGAAAAAGCCCATACAGTGACTCGCATCCAGCGCACAAACGAAGCCGCAGCCGCTTTGAAGAGCGAAAATTCTCAAAAAAGTATGGAGAAAATGTTTGAAAGTGCGGAGAAAAAGTGCGAAAGTATGGAGAAAGGTGTATCACCTTTCCACAAACTTTCTAAATCGAGTGTCGACAAAATAAGTGACACGAATCCAATAAAGAGCCCGGATGACTCCCCAGACAATAATAGCTACGAAAGTGCCGAAAACTCGCCGCTAGATAATACGGTAATAAATTTCTCAAAAAGTTTGGAGAAAACTGCGGACGAAATTATTATCGAAACCGCGAAGAAGGCAGAGCAAGTGCTTGCTGAAATGGCCGGAAACATTGTAAACAATGCCTCTGAAGGCCCCGTGAGTGAACCAATATCGGTTAAAAGTGACAAACTTAGTAATTTCGAGTCGGCATATAAAACTCTTTCTCTACCGTCTTCAGTGACAATGCGTGTGCTTAACTTCGGGACTAATAGTCAATCCTGCACGTCCAGCGAGGACGAAACCAGGAGAAAAACGGCATACTCAAACAATAACCCCGCGATTGTGACCGAGAACGATATAAGAGTGTTTACAGGTGCGAAACCCGCGGAATCGACCGGCGCGATCGCGAAAAACATTAGTCCTCCCTCTTCCACCCCCGACCCTAAGAGGAAGAGAACGCTAGAACGTCCCCAAATCACGAACGAAACTGTAGGAAACGAAAAAATGGATACCAATGATGGTCTAGGGGAATTTAAAACCCCCAAAAAATTCTCCACAAACTTTATAAACATTCTTAAAGAAAAAGCGGCTAGATCTATCGAGATCCAGAATAAGTTTCAAGTGTTGACAGATACAGACTCAGACAATGAAGAACATGGTGCAAATACACAAAGGCCCAAGATACAAGCACGCAAAACAAAAACAAGTATCCAAAAGAAAACAGAACCCAAAAAGGTAACAGAAACACAAAATAATGTAAACAAAAAATCAACTATGCCCCCTATTGTGGTCGAGGGTAGAACCGATAACCACAATAATCTCAAAAAGGATCTTCAAAGTATTGTGAAGGGGAAATATACTATCAAGTACACGTCTAACTCCACCATTTTATACTTAGAGGACGAACAAGACCATAAAAATCTTCTCGCCAGCTTCAGAGAAGCCAAAATTTCGCACCATTCATATACAAGTAGAGCCGAAAAGTCGCATGCGTTTGTGCTAAGAGGGATAGCGGAAGGCACCACCCTCGAACAGATAGAAGAAGATCTAATGCTATCGTATGACATTAAAATTAGAGACTCTTACAAAATGTCTACGAAAAACCGCCCTCTCTTCTTAATTGTAACAGACCCGGCCATCACCCTTGACTTTTTAAACAAAAATATACGAGTGGTGGAGAACACCAGGGTAGTTTGGGAACTACGAAAATCTGTTAAAGTGATAATACAGTGCCATAACTGTCAGGCGTGGGGACACGCCACCGCAAACTGTGGACGCCCCCCAAAATGCCTCAAGTGCGCCAAAGACCACCATACTCGATCCTGTCCAAAGCCTAGGGACACACCCGCAACGTGTATTAACTGCTTAGGAGAACACCCAGCAAATTACACAAAATGCTCCGCCTACCTTGAGAGAGTCTCCAGAATGGAAGAAAGGAAAGCTTTAAGTCAACCAAAAAAATATATTCAAGCCCCACCCCCAGCGGTAAATGTTTGGAATAAGAAACCCTCAGGTACCAACAGAACCAACCAAGAAGATTTTCCACCCCTACCGACCAGAAGATCATCCCAAAACCCTCAACAAACTTCACAGCCTCAGAGACAGCAACAGCCACAACAACACAATCAAGCGGAGTCAATGGATGACATGTTTGCCCTGAACGATGAATTTACAACCCTCAACAGTTTGGTAAATATTGCAGAACTCACCCGAGCTGTGCGAGACCTTAATAATTCCCTTAGACAATGCCGAGACGAGCGCGACATATTCACGACTTATAATAACTTTGTAAAGAATCTCAATCAGTACAAATTTAGAAATATAAATTCAATAACTCACACAAAGACAAACTACGAATCTGTTTTTACAATGTGAACGGGTTGTTAAATAAACGCGGTTTAGTAACAAATTTCATTCACAAGCATAAATTCGACATCATAATTATAACTGAAACGAACCTCAAAACAACTGACAAATTCAAAATACGAGACTACAACATTTTACGACAAGACAGACCTGAACACCACAGACACAACGTACGACAAATGGCAGCGGGAGGGGTAGCTTTCTTTATAAGAACCAACCTCACTTTTGAACATCTTCCTAATGCAAATACATCCCCTCACATAGAACACATCATTATAAAATGTAATAATTATATTTTTATAGGAGTGTACAGCCCCCCAGCCAGAAGGATTCTTGCGGCAGACATGCATGCCCTAATGTCAAAAGGTAACAGAGTTTTTCTTGCAGGAGACTTGAACTGCAAACACCCTGAGTGGGACGCGAACTGTACTTATGCGAACCCATCAGGTAACATGCTGAGAGATTTCGCCGAGGACAATGAACTTATCATTCACTATACGGACGAACCGACTTGCACCCCATTTAATGGAACTACCCCTAGCACACTGGACATCGCGGTCACGAAAAACATCCATGATATTAAAAACATTCGAACTATAAGTACCATTAACTCGGACCAAGACCCAGTGTGCTTGGAGTTAAGGACAACACAAAAAATTGACAGACAACAAAGACAGTACTATGATTACAAAACAACGGACTGGAACAAATACAGACAAATAATAAACAATACGTTAACACTCAATAATAATATACAAAGCCCTGAATTGCTTGAAAACACCACAAAAGACTTAATTCAAACTATACAAAAAGCTAGAAATTACTCCACAAAAACTAAAACAACTACATTACACAAAGACATACTGCCACCTGACATCATAGAACTTATATCCAATAAAAACAAAATACGAAAAAGGTGGCAGCTACACAGGAGAGCGGAAGACAGGGTTATGCTAATGGACATAGCCAGGTACACTAACACTCGTATAAACGAACATAGAAACAAAATGTGGCAAAAAACCCTGCCTGAAGTGAAACCCGGAGACAATTCATTGTGGGGGGTTGTAAGAAGGTACAAAAAACCCAGCTCACAACTTCCCACAATGAACCAAGGACAAAATACTCTGACAAACGTTAATGATAAGGGACGAGCCTTCGGCGAATATTTTCAGCGTAATTTCACAAATCAGTACGTAAATAATAATAGACAAAATCAAATCGAGGAACTCGTCAACGATGTAGGTGCATCAGACCCAGTTCACGTCCCCCACTCTTTCATGACCTCTCCTAAAGAGGTAGGGAATGCACTCAAGCGACTCAAAAATAGAAAAGCTCCGGGACCGGATGACATTAGTAATATATTACTTAAAATTCTTCCAAAAAAGGGGGTTGTACAACTCAACTACATAATAAATGCAATCTTCAGGTTACAACACTATCCGAGTTGCCTGAAGATTGCAAATATTATACCAATATTAAAAACAGGTAAAAACCCCAAAAATATAGAAAGCTATCGACCCATCTCGTTGCTAAACACAATTTTAAAAATTACTGACTCAATTATTTTACACAGACTAAAAAACATCGAACAACGACTAAGACATCCCGCAGGAACAGTACGGGTTCCGAAGGGGACATAGTACCGTTGCACAAATACTAAGAATAGCTCATTATGCCAAAGAGGCCACTAACGTCAATAAACAAACGGTACTTGTCGCACTTGACTGCGAAAAGGCCTTCGATTCTGTCTGGACCTGCGGGCTAATCCACAAAATGCTTGTGAATGATTTTCCCGTACATATTGTAAAGACAATTCACTCTTACATAACAGACAGACAATTCAACGTAAAGATCAACAACACAACGACAGGACCATACATCGCGCAGGCGGGAGTGCCCCAGGGCTCAGTACTTTCGCCGCATTTGTACACCATTATGACCCATGACATGCCAATGGGTAATAATGGGGTACAAACGGCACTGTACGCCGACGATATTTGTCTGTACAAAAGCAACCATTCAGCAGAAAGTGCCCTCAGGACACTGGACATCCATATAAACAGGAAGTTAGTCCCATATTTAATTAAAAACAAAATTAAAATCAACCCCCAAAAATCCGAGAGCATGCTCATCACTAAGCGAAGGTCAAGGGGAGTTCATATACCGCTCAATATTCAGGGACAACAGGTAGACACTAGGAATAGCATGAAGTATCTCGGTTTTCAATTAGATAGGGGATCGGCACATCAAAGAAAAGTCATATAGCGATAAAAACTCTTTATCCTCTATTAAACAGGAGGAGCAAAGTCACCCTGGATAATAAACTTTTAATTTTCAAATCCATCTTAAGACCGATATTAACATATCCGGTCTACTGCTCGATGGCCAATTGTCACTATAACAAACTGCAAATTGCACAGAACAGATGTCTTCGGCTAGCACTGGGCTACGACCGCTATGCAAGAATTGAAGACATGCACATACAAACAGAGACTCCACGAATCAAGGACTATGTACTAAAAACAGCCGAAAATTTCTACCTGCGGTGTCTCCCCGATAATGTGAAAGATGACATCTTTAGCATCTACCGCGGAGACGGCGTACGTAGAAAACACGGCTGTTTACACGCGAAACTGGACATATACAGACACAGAAACATACAATAATAATAACAAAATACAATAACATTCCTCCTTAACGATCCCAGACAAAAGACAAACTAAACAACAGCTCGCACCGACTAGATACTCGCGCAAACTAGTCGGACGGTGGACTGAACGGTAGACTGGCCATCGAAGCAACAAGCGTGAAATCCGCGATTGTTGCCTCGATGGACGGTGTATCGAGCACTCTGCCTGTGAGTTGTATTACTGAACAATAGACTAAACAAACAACTATACACACAAGGACAACCCTGTTTTTTCTAGCTTTTTCAGGGGACAAAAACCATAACTCAAACGCGACATATCCTTCTACAAATTCCCATTACCGATTCCAAAACAATCCTAATCCCTCAATAATATCGCATGGTAAGGAGTGAGGGCTGCAATATTTGATCATTTTTTATCAGAATAGGGGTAGATATAGGTGGACAAGTCCGGTCGGACTCTAGACCAGCACGAAAGGAGAAGATCCCGGTAGTGTTGATTATACTATTTCATATTCTGAATCTGTAGATATTTTAACTATGTAAATAAAATCCTTGTTACTGTTACTGTTACATCGCATTTGTTCATCTCTTGTTAAGCGATATTGTCGTTGTCCTTGTTTTTCGCATCATAATGAGAGAGAAAACAACAGAGGCACGCATTTAGAACAGAAGTAAAAGTTGGAAAGGCTTTTGCCAGTTCTCCCACTTCATACACATAAATTGACAGGTTTGCCGCGGATCTCACCGAAGTGGACGCGTTACATTGACGTACAAAATTATTTTATAGATGTTAATAACAATTTCGAGTAAAAATAGTTTAATAAATTGTGAATAGCTGTTGAAATTTTGTAAAATTATGATTTGAATATTATAATACATGTTTAATAATTATTTATAGTCCATAAATACATGCGATTGTCCGGTTCCGCCGATAACGATTTAAAATTACTTATTCTATGAAACGACACTGGCAGGTAAACATTACTTCGAAGCCGTCCGACGTAGTTTGACGTTTACCCCCTCTCTACCTACCAAAAGCCTTTCCAACTTTTACTTTCGCTATAGTTAGGATTTTATCTTAAAAATAAGTACGTTAGTTAATTGTCAATATTAGTTAACACATTTCGAAATTACAATACCTAACCCATTGGCGTAGAATCAAGTGTTATGAAATCAAATTTCATCCAAAATTTTTCAACACCTTACCATTTCGTAAAAGTTAAGATTAATAATTATTGCTCACGCAATTTGTCACAAAAAACAAACTCTTGATTTATCTCTGTAGAACAATCCATTTCCGAGATTTTTCGGTTTTAGTCCAACTCAAACAAGACAACACTGGTTTTATTTTTATCTTAACTTGTTTAAAATTATAATTTTATTTAATTTTATTTAATTGAAATTTGGAATAAATTTTGAAAATATAATCTGTTTTATAAAAAAGAAAGGGAAATAAACTATGACTAAATTATGTGTGAATATTATTTGTTTACATGCCCGGAAAACGTAACTTTAGACAGAACTTACTTTTTACTTTTCATTTCAGTCATTTCATGGTAGATGTTGTTTTGTAGATGGGACTAAGCTCGCTTTTGTTGAGTTAAAGTGATTTATGATTTATTTTTAATCAATATAATGTTAAGATTTTAGATTAAAAGGCACAGATATTAGTAAAACACATCATTACATAATTGTTATTTATTGAACCATTATATAAATTAAATGCTTTTAAGGGATGAATTGATGAATTGATAAAAGAAAATCATAAAATTTAAATTTGCCGCAAAATCAGTTTCAGTTGTCACCAATACCTGTTGCTCTTGTGGTTTGCGTTTGCGCTTGCGCCTTGCGTTTGCGATTTATAATATACAAATGCAAATAAGCCATAATGGCACAATTATTATTTTGAAAGTATTACTGAATATGTCACGGGTGAGTATTTATTATCTTTAATTTAATGATTTAATTAAAACTATAAGAAACATGCGTTTCTTTATCAATGTTTTAAAACTAAACATAACCTCATTTGTTTTTTGTCAATTTGAGATATTATAAGCTTATCTTATAACTTTCAATATTTTTCTTTTTAAATATTTGACTAATAAATATGATCATACTATTAAGACTTTCATTTTTAGGTACCTACCTTAGTCGAAGAACCGATTCACTGCTATTAATGAGAGGTGTCAATGTTTTCGGTGATAAGTCTCCTTTGAGTTGGGGCACAAAACGCCGTTGATTGTTGAAATTTCCACACTGAAACCTGGAACGCTAGTTGTCCTGTTAAAACCTTGGTTTTCTTGTTTATTTCTCGGATTTGACTCGTAAGTATCCCTAATTTTCATCTATAATTTTTTGTCACCTTTTTCCATCTTGTTTTTCTTTCTAGATTCTGGTATCTATGGAGATGGCATTTGTTTTTTTGGATGTGTTTCTGGCGTAATTATCAATGCAAGTGATTTTATCTAACTGACCTGGCTTGCTGGTGAAATTGGTTTTATTAAACTCACATTTCACAGCCAACTATATCAAAATTTTGGAATAATGTTCTAGAAATATACGAGGTGAATCAAAATCTTTTTAAAATTTTTCATTTTTGCACTGATTTCATTAAGTGTATGTTAAAAGTCTTTATTTTTAAAGTATTTTAGTATTTTTCTTAATGTGCAAAGTTCGCTATTAAGGTTACAAATGAAAGTTAACAATTTTCGTTACCAAAAATGCTTTTAATTTGATTCAAATCAATTGTGATTATGTAATTTTTTATATAAAATCATATTTCTTGTTTAATTAATGATTTTCATTAAAATTAGAGATAGCTAAATGTGTTTTATTTCATACATTTCCTTAATTTAGTTTTTAGGTTATACCTATACCATCATTTATAACTTCATTTAGTTTAATTTTAGCAATGGTTAATATTTTATCATGTCAGTTTTATGTCTGGCTTATTAACTTAATATATTATGTTATGCACAATTTTGGTTATTATGTTTGTCTTCTTCAAGAATTTATTTGTTATTTTTATGATTCCCCAAATTTCATTGTTTAAATACATTGTGAGGTAGTATACAGTTTTGTGCTACTTTCTTATTTTAATTATTGCAAATATAAATAATATGATTTCACTGTCTCAAATTGGGTTCAAAGTAAAGTTTTATTTTCATGCTTCAAATATTGTTTGCCACAGTAAATAACAATAGAATATAATATACATTCATTGTTTTCTTGATATTGGGTCCTATGATTAAACGTTTATGTTATCCATAACGTACATGTTTTCCCCCTGTTATGTTCTAATTTAACATATAGCCTCAACAGCCTCGAATAACATACAATTAAGTTCCCAAAGTTAATGTTAGGGTCCGATTACAATTAGAAGAACACAGCTATGTCATCATTTGGTAAAGTAATTAATTGGTTATCGCCGCCTAATGGGGGTTTAGTGGAGTGTTAATATTATAGGAATACATGGTGTCCCGAAATTAGACGGTCATATTTTAACAGCGTAATCTACATCCTAAAATAGGAGTAAAAGTTCATATAAACATAGGTCCGAAAACGTTTCTTTTCCGAGATACAGGGTGTTAAAAGTGAAGTCCTGATGGCACACTTTTGTAAATATTTTCTAAACGTTTAAAGATAACTAAGTGAAATTTAGTACAAATGCTTACCTTTTTTACACTCTATTTAATGGACTAAACCCCAGTTTTTGATCATCTTCATCGTAAATTAGGGGGGGCTTAGGGTAAAATTGCCCTAAGTTTTTTTACAGTTTTTAACATTTTTGACTATAAAAATTGGAAAATCAATGTTTTCTTTATAATAAAGTTACTGTTCTTACATCTTGCTAGGACGCACCATTTTCAAGAGAAAAGCTTTTGAAATTTTCATAATAAGTTGATGTTATCTTATTCGAAAGTGTAAACAATAATTAGTATGCCTGTGGAATCAGAAATTTTATTTTTTTTTTACTTTGGAAACGCAGTGACTAAAGAAATTTTAGAAAATATTTACAAAAATGTGCCATCAGGACTTTACTTGTAACACCCTGTATCTCGAAAACGAAAGGTTTTCGGACCTATGTTTATACGAACTTTTTTAGGATGTAGATTACGCTGTTAAAATATGACCGTCTAATTTTGGGACAAATATTGTTTTACACCTAACAATTTACTTAATTTTTGTTAATTGAAAGTTATAGATAATATGTATTCGAAATTCGAAGTAATGGTTATGACGACGTAACTGCGTTCCTCTAATTGTAATCGGACCCTACCACTATTTGTTTATTATTTTTTAGGGATTAGATTTTAAATGGAGGGATTAATTAATTTACATTTAATACAAGAATTAGAGAATGAAATAAAGGCTATATGAAGCTAGCGGGTACTCTGTGGCGGTACCATACAAGACCTGGTGGGTTTTTTGTAGCTTTTTTGTTACGCTATTTGCGAATTTGTAGCTTAGCCCAGGGGTAGTATTCTCGAATCACGAATACCGACATTCGCATACGTGTTTTACAATGTGTCTCACTTTGTTGAACGAAAACCAAGTGAGACAAATCATAAATCTCGCATGCGAATCTATATTCGTGACTCGAGAATACTACCCCAGGTCCGAAAAAACAGCGGATCCGCTAGCTTGAATTTCCATAGTAGCGGTACAGATTTATACCCAGCTGGTTTTTCGTAACTTTTTTGTAGCTTTTTTGTTACGCCAATCTCCCTTTTGTAGCTTGTACTGAACCTGAGAGAGCGCGGATCCGCTAGCTTAGCGGATATTTGTAGCGGCACCAGCTCGGACCCGGCTCATTTTTTGTAACTTTTTTGTTACGCCTGTCTCGATAGCTATTGGCGATTCAAATTAATTTTCGCGCGCCTGTCATTTGTCATCTATAAGTAGGATGTTTGTTTATTTACATGTTTTTGTTTTGGGCGGATTTTGTATTTGTGATTTTTTTAACTGTTTTTAGATAATATTCTCATTGTAATAGTGTTTTTGAGTTTCATTTCGTGTTAGTTTAAGTCTCGTGCTTTCGTCATAAATATAATATTTATCACGTGTATGACTTAATTTGTTGGAAATATTCACCTATTGGTTGCTACAAGAACATCTAGAAATATGTATTTACTAAACCCAGGACATGTTTTATTATGTGGTTTAAAGGACATTTCAGGTACCACACGTTTATTATGGATGAACTTATTTAAAAATCTTACTAGACTTATTCTTATATTATGAAGTGAATCATGTAGTACTTTGTATACATGTAAATGGTAATAAAACCGTCAAAAAATAAGATTACAGTTTGATTCTAAACAAAGTTTTGTAAAATTTCAATATTGTGAATTTGTAGATATCCATTTATCGTAAAAAAAAAAATTTTACGACTTGTACTTGGAAAATAATGAATAGTTCAGTTTTGATTTTGACATTACCACCATATAGATTGCAATTTTCTGGGGACTTTTTCGAAGATTTCATTTTTAATATAAACACTATCAAGAAATAAACAAATTTAAAGCTAAAAAGTAAGAAAAAAACTCGAATAGTAATTGATACAAATTAAAATGTAAACAATGAACAGGAACGCCAATGTTGCCAAATGATGAACAGATTTTAAAACAAAATTAATAAATGAACTGAAATATAAAAAAAATCAATATAATAAATCGGTTTTATAAAAAAATCCTTAAATAAATATAGAGTATGATAACATATTACCATACACAAATTTTGATTCTTAAATAAAAGGTCTTATCCACTTCTTCAAGAGCTAAAATCCGACGACGTAGCGAAGTTTTGCTACTTCTGGCAACAGTGAACGATATCCTACTTATACGGACCTTCTACAAATTTCCTCCAGAGGGCGTATCACTTAGCTTGAATGGTGGCTTGAATCGCGAATATCAAGCTAGCGGACACTCTGTGAAGTGCAGTAAGTTTTTAGCAGTAAAAATAACCGAAAACACCCGATCGGGAAAATAGTGGCGTCCAGCATACAACTATTTTAATAATCTTGTCAATATGTATTTTACATTAATATCGGACAAATAATTAATATACATACCGTTGAAAATGTCCGATTTTGAGATTATATCTAAATATCTCAAAAATATATTGGATGGAAGGAAGATGGCCATAATTCGTGAAATGCAATACTGGTGCCATCTATTAACAGATAGTCACACTATCGAGTTGCACCTACTTGTAGAGGCTGAAACTTGATTTTAAATTAACGCACTTTTCTCTCACGCTCATGGATGCTCATGGAGAAACGATTATTACTCACGTTCAGGCCTCGCAACAAAATCGAGACAGGCGTAACAAAAAAGTTACAAAAAATGAGCCGGGTCTGAGCTGGTGCCGCTACAAATATCCGCTAAGCTAGCGGATCCGCGCTTTTCTCAGGTTCAGTACAAGCTACAAAAGGAAGACTAGCGTAACAAAAAAGTTACGAAAAACCAGCTGAGTCTGAATCTGTGCCGCTACTATGGAATTTATGGAAATTCAAGCTAGCGGATCCGCTGTTTTTTCGGACCTGGGCAAAGCTACAAATTCGCAAATAGCGTAACAAAAAAGCTACAAAAAAACCCACCAGGTCTTGTATGGTGCCGCCACAGAGTGCCCGCTAGCTTGATATAGCCCAAATATGACGGATTTACAGAGGCAATTATCAAGTTTTCGTATTCCAAAAAATATCTGCAAATTCGAAATATTTATTGTGGTTTATTACTATATAGGGTTGCCCTTTTTGAAAGGTGAATAAAGGACTACGATGCTGAGAGGAGCTCCGGTATACAAAAAGTCCTCATCCTTCTACTGAACTATTAAAAAAAGTCACCGAGCTTGTAACAAAAAAAAACCTCTTGGTCATTCTACCGAGTTTCTAAAAAAAAGTCCTCAGACTATACAGGGTGGTCCATTTAACTTGAGACACAGCGCGATATCTCAAAAACTGTAAGTTTTTCAAAAAAAAAGTTTAAATAAAAGTTGTTCGACGTTACGGGGGAGGTGTAATGATGAAATTTTTTTTTACATTGACAACTTTTTGAAGGTTTTTTTCAAGGTTAACTCTCTTTTTTTAAATGGAAATATAGATTTGTTTTATTTCAGAATCTTGTTGTATGTAAAAAAGCAAATAAGTTTTGTTTAAAGAAATTTTTCATAGATAAAAAATAAAATAACATTTTTTTTTCAAAATTTTATAATAATGAAATGGTTTAGTAAAAATGTTTTCTTCTTACAAAAAATTAAATGACACAATTATATCAAACAACAAAAAAAAAATAATGTAACAAATACTCAAAAAGATGACCATCAACTTCAACACATTTTTTTTGTTGTTGTTTGATATGATAATTGTGTCATTTAAGAAGAAAAACATTTTTAGTAAACCATTTCATTATAAAATTTTGAAAAAAAAAATGTTATTTTATTTTTTATCTACTGAAGATGCAATTCTATGAAAAATTTCTTTAAACAAAACTTATTTGCTTTTTACATACAACAAGATTCTGAAATAAAAAAATCTATATTTATATCTAGAAAAAGAGAGTTAACCTTGAAAAACCTTCAAAAAGTTTTCAATATAAAAAAAATGTTCATCATTACATCTCCCCCGTAACGCCTAACAACTTTTATTTAAACTTTTTTTTTGAAAAATTTACCGTTTTTGAGATATTGCACTGACTCAAGTTAAATGGACCCTGTATATTACCATGACCCTTCCAAAGATATGTGCTGCAAAAAAGATATTTGCCGTAAAAAAAAGACATTTGCCGTAAACAAGTATTAGAAATTAAAAATTTAAAAAAAACGACTTCAAAAACGTGCAGATTTCATCACCATATCTTAACCAAATTTATATGGGACCACCCCTGAGGTACCCCCTTACTAACAAAAAAGAATCATATAAATCGGACAAGGTAGTAAAGCATTATCGCTAAACATACATAAAAAATGAAGAGTTTGAGGATTTTCTCATGGACCCAATTATTATATTTTGACTAAATTTATATGGGACCACCCCTGAAGTACCCCCTTTCTAACAAAAAAAGAATCATATAAATCGGACAAGGTGGTAAAGCATTATCGCTAAACATACATAAAAAATGAAGAGTTTGAGGATTTTCTCATGGACCCAATTATTAGATTTTGACTAAATTTATATGGGACCACCCCTGAAGTACCCCCTTTCTAACAAAAAAAGAATCATTGAAATCGGACACCGTGTTAAAGAATAATCGCTGAACATACATAAAAAAAAAATCGCGACGAATTGATAACCTCCTCCTTTTTTGAAGTCGGTTAAAAAGGACATTTTAAGCTTTAAAAAGTCACAAGGAAATTTTGCTTCAAAAAAGGACAGCCCTATTTATTACCCCCAACAACACTAAACCCAAATCCATTACTTTGTTTAAAAACTCGATAATCTGACACCACGAACACTGTATTCAATCAAAAGGCTCAGAAGACTTCATGGTTATTAAAAAAAAAAGTAAAGGAAAAATTGACAATCTGCAAGTACGATTTGCAGAGCTTCTGTAATCTCACCCGTGTTATTAATAAAAAATAATATAACTTATAGTAGTACGCCCGTGGAAAACGTGACGTAGATTACTCGAAATTGACAGTCTGGCATCCAAATTGTCATGCGCACCGACCGTTTTTTTCATTCGTGTCGGCCACGTGTCGGCTTAGAAATTAGGAGTAGGGTTTATATCATATGGGGTGAGATTACAGAACGTCTGCAACTTTGAAGATCTGCAAATATGACGGCAACTTTGCAGATCTGCAAATATGGCGGACTTACAGATGCAAGTATCAAGTTTTCGTATTCCGAAAAATAATTGCAAATTCGCAATATTTGTTGTGGTTTATTACGCCCAACAACACTAAACCCAAATCCGCCCTTAAGAAGGTTAGAACATCCTACAAACTTGCAGATTGTCAATTTTACTTTGCGTTGTTTTTTAATTATTTATTTATCAAGATATTTTAGAAGGATTAATTTTATAATTTTTATTAACACTTAGAAACCCATGTCTTTTAGGAGACCCGGATAATTTTATTCCTGTCTTCTCTTCCTTTTGATTTAATATACAGTTCGTCGTGTCAGATAATTGAATTTTTAAACAGAGTAATGGATTTGGGTTTAGTGTTGTTGGGGGGTAATAAACCACAATAAATATTGCGAATTTGCAGATATTTTTTGGAATACGAAAATTTGGTAGAATTAGAAGAACACAACTACGTCATCATTTGGCAAAGTAATTAATTGGTTAATATTATACGAATATAGGAAATATTGTTTTCCACTTAACAACTTACTTAATTTTTGTTTATTGAAAGCTCTAGATAATATGCATTCGAAATTCGAAGTAATGGTTATGACGTAGTTGTGTTCTTCTAATTGTAATCGGACCCAACTTGCATCTGTAAGTCCGCCATATTTGCAGATCTGCAAAGTTGCCGCCATATTTGCAAATCTGCAAAGTTGCAGACGTTCTATAATCTCACCCATAGCCATAGATCAGCTCATAGCCATCAAGTTTGGAGGTTACTACCCATCTCTAAATTGACGCGATATAATCGAACTTCGATTTTTGTTCAAGGACGACTCATTTGAGTCCACCGACCTTGATATTTAACCCGAAAATAACGATCAAGGAGAAGCGACAGCTTGGTGTTTTTAGCGTACCGTTTTGTAACGCGCATGTGCGAAAATAAGTTGTGTATCACTCAAAATGATGTTATCTGTCAAAGTCAGTCCAAGTTGTGTTTAGTACGTGAGCAATGTTAAGTGATATTTTTTGGTGTTTGTTTTGTGTAGTAATAAGATGAAGATTTTTACACACTTAGGTATTCTAATGCAGATATAAAATGTGCCAAAAAAGTTACTAGGAAATTAAGAATTTTATCACATGCATAAATATTAAGTATGATTTAATCATTTTTGACATTTTATTTTTCATTTGTAGGTATTGTATTTTGTGAAATATATGTTTTCTTCTTTTAAATAAATTTAATAAACAATGAACTGGAGATTTTGTTTATTTTATTTTGAAATTATATTTAAAAAAATATAACAAATCCGCGTGTTTCAATTAGGATTGGTCAAAATGGGCGAAATCCTTTTATTATGGCTAAATTGTAAGGTACAATTATGTCAATATAAAGATGTTTTGCCCATTCATATTTACATTTATTGAATGAATCATACTGGAGTTGATTTTGGAAATATTGGTGCATACTTAAATAAGTACTATTTCAAAAAATTCGTCTATGCCCAGACAGCACACATAGTCCAATGTACGTCCACTTTAGATCTATTTGAGGGTCAGGATGTCCATATCCGGGCATCCAGTGTACGTCCGTTTATGCTAATTAAATTGACAGCTGAATATCGATACCTAGAGAACGTCTGTTTTTGGACTTAATTTTAAGTTTAGTAGTATTTTGACGTCCAGTGGACGTCCATCTTAGGTCATTATTTATTAAGCCTACCAGATAATACTCATCTATAATGTATACTTCTTTTTAATATAACTGGTCATTAAAAATTGACAAATTGAATCTATTGCATTTCATTCTATCAGCGGAAGTTTGAAATCTTATTCAATTATAACTGTATCTAGTAAAAAGTTTTCAAGTGGTTCCTTGGTCGAGCTCGTCTAGCAATTAAAAGCGTAAAACGATAATGGATGTGTCGTGAGTTTGATTCCTGCTCAGGTCAAGCAATTTTTAATAAAAAAAAATAAATGGTGTATATCGGTTTGCGAAAATAATAAACAAATTATTAATAAGATAAAATAGTGTGTGGTAAGTTGCGGTTCTGTAAAAAAAGTGGGGATGTGGTCTCAATGGAAATATAATCCTGGGCGTTTTTTGAATGTCCAGTATTCGACAACCAACAATATATCAGAATTGAACGTCCTCTGAATGGTCAAAAGTGTGCCATTTGTATACTTCACTGAACGTCCATTGGATGTCGGAAGTCCAGAAAAAACTCATTTTGGGCCGTCTAGACATCCAAAATTGTATATCGAATGGACGTCCAATGGACATATTTGTATTGTCTGGGTGATAGCCAGGCCAGGTATTTAACTCTAAATACATAAACCTTAAATGACATCTGGCTTAACTTGGCGAGAAAACACTTGTTTATACAGAAATGAGTGATAAACTTGAAAGTCCTTTTAATATAATATAAATCCAGAAATTCTAAAAATATGTAAGTACTTTTTAAACCTAAAAGTTTTGAAAATATAAGCACATTGGAAATATTTAGTTAAATCTCTCAAACTTAATGTCTTTTTTATTATTACCTAAATTTTTTTTGGCACCCTTAATTTTATTTACCTTATTTTTACTTAAGGAAAAGGTAATTTAATTTAAAAATGGGGCTTTTATTACATTTTTAACAATAAATAAACCAAATATTGAACAAATTTTATAGATAAATTATAAAATAATAAACGTCTTTTACTTTTATAACAAATAATTAATTATTACATAATGAATTATATTTTGGTGCCGAAATTTCACCATTGCTATTAACCCTAACTACTTCAATGTAATTAAATCACATTACAACATTTGCGCATGGACTATAACAATGATTTCAGATAATTTCCCAAACTATTTCACTCAGTGTAGAAAATATGCATGTTTTCTCAGCGTGCTAACTTGTGTATCGATCAAAGTCATGCTGTGAAAAGGGTACATCCGATATCAAAGGCACCGACAGCTACTGTCGCTTCTCCTTGATCGTTATTCTCGGATTTAACTGGGGTGGGATTCCGTTCTGTGTCGAGTAACTCGATCTCGATACGATTCATAATTCGATCGAATTATGAAAAGCAATCTGTTTTGACTTCGGACATCTTCGACTCGGATTTGATATCAAATTCCATAATTGCAATTCCGTTTAGCGAAATTCGACAATAAACTCGAAAAAATAACTCGATAGCTCTAGAGTAGTCGATTCGATATCAAATCATTAAAGTTTAATTTTTTTTGACATTAGGTATAAACCTTTCCTGCAGCAATGTGCCTTTTCTGAATAACCTCTCCTTGCATTAAGGGCATTTTTGTCTCTATTAAGTATATACGGGGTCATTACTATTTTATAGGGACAGTATCTATAACTTGTCGAGGGTGGATTAACTTATGACATTTAGGCCTCACTAGGCCCATTGTCCATCCTCCCAATTAAATAGGGACCTACTAGCTCGTGAGTCAGGGATAGTATTGCTATTTCTTAAACAATAACAGATAGAAAAATGGTTGAATTTGATAAAAGTTGCGCAGTTTTGTGCTTATTCAAATGGTGCCAGAAAACATTTGATATCTACAAAGAAATTCAATATATCTGACAAAAAACGAATTAATTAATTTTAAGAAATGACAATGCGGTAGTTCAGTATGATGTCATTTTGGATCCACTGACATTTAATTCTAACCAAACTTTTAACAAAAACATCAATAAATTTGACATATACGTTTTTACTGTTTTTATTTCATTTCAAAATATTGTTTACAGGTCATAAAAATAGTTAAAATAGTTTAAAGGTATGTAATTGGTAACTAAACGATTGTATATTTGATACATGTTATCTACTTACTTTAGGAGTATATTTATAAACGTGAAAAAAACGATATAATTTAGGTAAACAAAACGAACAAAATGTACTCAAAAAATCCTGTCACTTTAATTGTCAGTGGAACCATAATTACATCATCACTGAACTAGCGCATTGCCGTATGTGCGGCGGCTGGTATTGAATTACAGACCATTTAGTTGCACTTGGCTTCGAATCCTATCCCAAACCATGTGAATTTTTAATTAATTTGCATGATTCGTTGTAGGATTTGATGGGTGCCGTATTAGCAGTTATATAATTAATGTTGATATAACATCCAGATTATAAATCGCCGTGTATTACAGTTTCGATGATGGTGAGTGGGGAATGTCTGTAACGTTTAATGTGCCTATTTTCAGTTTTTAATTTCACAAAATCGTATTTACCTCGCTTTTTACAAACACAAAGTTTTTTAAGGCTACCCTTTTTTTGGAATTGTAAAAGGTACTAAATAAAACATTATTTATAAAGATACATTTAATCATCATTTTCAACTGTGACCGTAATGTATGTAGATTCATTTTACGTATTAAACTAAAAAGGGACATTCAAGTGTGAAGTTTAATATTTTAAAACTCTACAAACTATGTTAAAATATGTACATAAAATTAACTATTGTCACAATCTGTATATCAACATAATAAGTCTGTGCGAAAACTAATATATAATAAATACAACACTTTTCTTCACTTCAATTGAGCATTGTAGAAAAGCCCATATTTGACGAAAAGTAAAAAAATAAAAGATAAAAATATAAAATAGAAATCAAAAATTTAAATAGTTTTTTAACAAAAAAAAGGACACAACCTTTTCCAAACACAATATTTATCAAAAATATTCGTAAGCAGCCAAATACACTAATACATAAGACTAGAGTGATAGATATACTCTGGAAATGGTAAATATGATCAGTCAGCGGTTATTCATAAATTTTAGTAAACAATAAAATTAAAAACCTATATTTATTTAATAACGTACCTACCAAACAAACTGTAAATACTTATTAAACAACGAGTACGTAAAAGTTATCAGATAAACTATATAAGGGTTGCATATATAATTTTTTCATCGACCTCGATTTTATTTGTAAATGATGAGAAATATTTTTGACCATTTCAGTCAAATGAAATATAGCTTTAATATTTTTGTAAATAAGTATTGTACTGCGGCATTGCCGTATCGTCGATGTAAATAAATGAGTTTAAAATAGTAGACATATGTGATAATAATAACAGACACTGCGAAAACATAATAGCAAATGAAGAGTTATCCGGACAATTGCCCGAAAACAATTTCCTGAAAGACAATTCCCCGAAGATAGTTACCAGAATGGACAATTGCCCGAATGGACTATTTCCTGATACAAAATTGATCGAATAGGAAATTGACCGAATTTCCCGAAGAACAATTGCTCGAAAGGAGAATCAACCGCAAAATGTATTTTAGCACAACTTTATAAATTTATAACGGATAGTGATTTATAACCAATATTTTCGGCACATGCACATGTTGTACTTTTTCGCTAAAATTGTTGTTTACAATGAACAATTAAGTCATTATTTAATTCATATAATTACTGCACTAAAGGTTTATATTGCTTTATTTTCCAAACTCTGAGCAAGAGTCACGACGTAAAATGGCTTTGAAGTTTGTACTTAGTGAAAAAGGGAAGAGTAAATTATTGATCGACGGTTATCTTTACCAGAAAGATAAAGAAAATCAAAACATTTATTGGAAATGTGATTACATCGTAGGTGCTTTTCCATTTCAGTCATTGTATCTTTAGAAGAATCCAGTCAGACGGTTTAAAAAGAAGATACGAAACTGATTTTGCTTTAAATCTCCGATTATTGTCGGCTTTAGCATTCGTTCCTACTGCAGACGTAGTGGAGGCATTTGAAACCATTTGCGAGCAAAATGTGTTACCTGCAGAAGCCCAGTCAGTATTTGATTATTATGAAGATACCTGGATCGGGCGTCCACAAAGAGGTAGACGACGTTTGCCCTTATTTTCACATGATCTGTGGAATTGTTATGATGGGGTACAAGAAAGTTTGCCAAAAACAAACAATTTCATAGCAAGATGGTATCGAGTGTTTGAACAACAGATTTCCGCAGATAATCCAAACATTTGGAGATTTATTAAAGCCATTCAGCTGGAGCAGAGCTTATGAACTTCAAATTGAACAGTATGTAGAAGGCTTGGAAGGCTCTCATACACGTAAAAAATACAGAGATTGTGCAGAGCGGCTTTCAAGTCTGGTAAATAATTACGATCCTGCGAACACTTATGAATTCTTACGGGGAATAGCACATAATTTATCGTATTAGTATAAAGGAAATACATAAAAAGATCAAATACATAAATAAATTAAAAAAATAAATAAAAATCAAAATAAATTGTAAAATAAATAAAAACCAATAAAACGCAAAAAAATAAACAATCTTAAAAAAATGCGATTTTAAATCAAATGCTCAAATTGTCCTCCATTGACTTCCATACAATAATAAATTCTCTCGAACTAATAAATAAAAAAAAAATCAAAACATTTTCTTATCTTGCCTTCATTTTTTGTTCTTAGAAGGTGTTTATCACGTTTCTTCGATCATTTCATGTATGATATAACAATTAATTTTTTTTAAGAATGTGATTTTTTTCATACACCGTTGTAAAGAGGCTTCCAAGACCTTACAAATAAAGTATCACTCAACCCCTCTTTTTGAGGGGTTGAAGCGCCCCCTCATAGGGGGTTGCTCGTTCAAGCCTCAAATATACGTCAAAAGATATCCTCCAAAGAAAATCATCCGACGTGTTTCGGGAAATTGTTACAATTACTATGGGATAAGAAATATACGAGCTCGTCTGAGATGGAACACCCTGTATTACAACTGCAGTAAATAAAATATTTCTTGGACCAAGTATTTAATATAAAATCATTCACCATAGTTTTCCTGATAAACATGTCATTCGTATACAGTGTGTTCGAAATTGGTGATGCATGTATTGCGATCTCCGAAACTGTTAGAGATAGAAAAACAGTTAAATGGTGAAAGTTTTAGACAATTCTGGTTATAATTCAATGCCGTTTAGTTTGATATTTTTTCTGTTTTGGTTTTTAAGATATTTTGAAAAAACTAAAATTTCCGAAAATACCCTGCATTTTCTTTATTTGTGAAAATTTCTAAAATCTGTAAAAACTTTCTTTAGAAACTTTTTACGTAAAAAACGCCTGTGTCGTCAGATTTTATTTGCAACGTTTCGGTTTCTTGGAACCATCATCAACTTTTGTTTTTTCATATGGGCGACATATTGGATTTTTATCTCAAACTAAACGGCATTGAATTATAAACAGCATTGTTTATAACTTTCCCCATTTAACTATTTTTCTATCTCTAACAGTTTCGGAGATCGCAATACATGCATCACCAATTTCGGACACACTATATTCCTGCAGATTCTAAGCATGGCGTGATTAAAAATTATATAAAAAATATTGTAGTGCAAGCTCTGTCCGAATGGACAACTGTCTTGAGAAATGCTCCTAATACACCAGAACCTTACAGCGTTGAAGAGTAAACATTTATAGACTTTCTGGATTCTAAGAGCTTGACTAAAAAAAAACTCCAATAATCAAAATAACAGATATTAGGAGAGCAACATTTTTCAAAGATTCTACCACCGTTTACCATGCACAGTACTTCGCCGCAAAATTTGACATTTGAATTAAAAATCAAATAACGGGCAAAATTATTGAAATGTAATTTTTTCAGAACTTCTGAAAAATTCAAAAAAATATGACAACCTGAAATGATTATGTAAATCACTTTTCATGAAATCACAGTATTAAATAGAGTATTTAACGCTGAAGACTACTAAAGGGATACCTGATCAATTGGATGAAACTGATGAAGAAGACGTAGAAGTTGATCCGTAGAAACCAGTTAAATAACGAAAATTCGTCTTATTCAGAAGCTCTGATAATCTGACCTGAACAATTTCTAACATCTCCGTAAAAATAAAATTCTTTTAGTTTTAACAGCAGTTGTTTTTTTATTATTTAGTAGTTTTTGTAATTCTTCCACTAATTAAATGTTTTTTAGTTTAATAAAGATATTTAGCAGCCACTTTCGTTGTCTATGGTGCAAATACAATTTATCTCCAAATTAAACTGTTAGTTAAATAAGAAAACGTTTTATAGTTTTTCTATGTCTAAGAGAAAAATAGTTTTGTCAAATTCTCTTTGGTACACGTCATTTCTAAACACTTCAATCTAATTTTTAATATTTATTCTTTTGTCTCCCAAGAATTTATAAAAATAAATTGATTTACTCTTACAACCTATAAATAGTTTACTTCACAATATCTGAAAGAGCAATTTTAGAACCTCTACTAATTTTTTTGAGTTAATTTTTAAAATAAAATTGATTAACATTAAACCAATAGTCAACATATAGAAATAAGAAATAGATCCAATAAATAATATACAGGATGATTAAAACATAAATTGTCTTTTACGCTAAAAGAGAGAACAGCTAAATAGTGTATTTCAAAATATCATGACTCTCTAAATTTTTATTTTTTTAAATTAATATGGATTTTAAAACAATATGGTCTTATAATTTACATTGCAAAACCAATGTTCCAAAATTTATTTAATTTTTAGTAATTTCTGGATATCGAATTATTTTGTACTTTTTTTTTTAATAACCGGAATGATCATATTTACCACTAACCCCGTATAAAAGAGGTTTTAAGAATCAACCCTCAAATTTTGTCATCAAATTACACGCGTCTGGCCAACAAATCCAAACTAGATAATGCAAAAGTTGACTCTAAGAGCAGTTTGTTTTCTTTTTACTGAAAAATTAAGAAAGAATAAGAATCAAAATCTATAGGCAGTTGCAATTGCGCTAAGCAAATTAACTAAAAATAAAATGTTTAATGTACAATCTAAATATTAGAGACAAAAATAACGATACATATGTATTAGAGCCTATTACGCGGCAGTATTTACATCTATACCTTGTTCTTAAGTTATATCATAGTTTTTTGATCAATATACACATTGTGCCTATAAAAGAAATTGAGCAGATATCTTTTTTGTACAGGGAGTTCCAAAATTCTCTTACCTACCTTAAACAACAGTTTATTCGTCAGTAGTAGTGCGTTTTATTAAAAATTGCTTTTTATATTATTAAAACGTCATCTCAAAACGTTAAATTATCCAGGTGACTCCTCCTTTACAAACGGTAAAAGAATTTTAGGACATAACCTCAAAACATATATTTCAATACATAATACCAATTAAGATAGTTTAAATCACGAATTTATGGCGTATATGCTTAAATAACAAACTGCAATCTTTACAACACAACATTTTAAAATAATTTCAAATAAAAAACTAACAATTTAATTGCTAAGTTAACCTATCCTGACAATACGTCAATGGGTAATATTAAACTAGAAGGTGTAATGTCAAGATAGTCGGAAATTGATTTCAAAAAAATTATTGGGTTCCATTTGCAGGTCGTCTTGAAAGTTTCGCCTCCAATGAAAATCCAACTATTATAACAATACAGCTTTTAAATTTTATATATAATTTGACTAATCATTGGTTGAAAAACTTTTTATATGCGGTTTTGACACATTTTTAATAAAGGCATCCAATTTTCTTCAAGTTTATTTTAAATCAATGTTTCAAGAAAGTTTTAAACATTTAACAGAAAAAAAATTAGTAACAAACTAATAATCAATAACTGTAATAAACCAAAAAATATTTATATTTAGATACTCTAAATAAATGAAAATAAACTTAACGCCTTTACTTAAAAATCATCAAAACTTATTGAAAAGCTCCATTGTGATCCGCTCTCACAATTTACATGTTATATGCCACGTAAATTGGATCTAATTGGTCAGCTAGAAATCCGTCGCGTAAGTGCATCCGTTGTTTTTCTCCCCGTGAATTGATGGGAACGACTCCGGGATCGACAACTACTACAACACCGACGATAAGGTGATGTTCCTCTAAAACGGTGTTGGTGACTAAGGGAACAAGATCTAGAGCTTCACTTTCGTTACCATCTAATTCTACCACTACGACCAGTAGGTTAGTCCAAGTGAATACAGCGCTAAGAAAGAAATTAAATGATAAATATTTACCAAAACAGACAAAAATGTTTCTACTCACCATTCAGCAATTTTTTTATGGCACCTCATAACGCTGTTTTCTATATCTATGGGGTGATATCTCATGCCTCTCAACATAATAGTTTCGTCTAAAGCACCTACAACAAATACTGCATCGTGCAGTTCGGGTGAATCACATGCAGAAGGTAAAATGTGGTGCGAAGAACCTAAAGACTCGTTGTCACTTTCTCTACTAATTATAGTTTCGTCTGTGGCACCAGTGGTTTCTGATAGTTCTGTCCTTCTCAAGAATCCCAAGTAGCCGGTTCTAGCATATACTTCTCCGGTATTGCCTGTAAATAAATTATACATATAACACGATGTCATTTATAGTATATTTGAACAAGTACAAAAACACCACAACCCCTCAATAATGGCTCTCTGGCAAGGAGTGAGCTGCTACATTTAGCCTAACCATAAACATTAAACGACTTCGTGTAAAATAGGTGAAAGTATTACCATAGGCCCTACAGGTAACTGTAAAAGCCGACCCAAAATCATCGGGAATTGTGTTTTTATTTTATATTTAAGTTGTACATATTTGATTTTTAAACATGTAAATAAAAGTTTCAAAAGCAATGCGGTTTATGCTCTGGTAGTGGGACCATCGAACACCAAGCCTGACAGCTGTAGTTAAAACAGACTATAAACAAGACCCACGCACACACAAGGACAACCCTGTTTTTTTTTTAGCTTTTCCATTCCTGATCCCAAAACCCAAGAAAATCCCTTAATAATACCGTTTAGGTAAGGAGTAAGGGCTGCTACATTACCATAAATACCTAAGTCAATAGTAAATTATATTGACGGATATATCCTCCATGGCCCCAAGACCCCGCGCTAAAAACCCGCCGCTCGGGTTCGGTATTGTGTTTCACATGTAGATATATTTATAATGCAAATAAAATTTATTCTAATCTAAAAATCATTCATTCATAAATCGCGTGCTCGCACCCCAGATAAATAAACTCGCGCAAAATATCCCCACTCAAATTGAGAACCATCTCGCTCATTCTAATGATACAGCCAATGCGACAGCTCTGTCTGCTCGATATAAAACACAATCTGAATGCTTGCAATAAAGGCTTAACTATGAATTAATGTATTAGTCTAATAGTTTTTCGTCGTTGATTGCACCAGAAGATGGAAATAAATCCTATACATATGTTGTGCAGCGCCGTAGCTACCATGGCTCCATGGGTTCGGTAGAACCAGGCCCGTGACTTCAAAGGGCCCACGGCAAGAAATCCAGGAGTGTTTTGTCCATAATTAAGTTACTTACCAAATATTAATTAATTTTAAAAACATTATTAGACAGTCGTTCTAAAATGTCAATACAAAATAAAATAATAGGGCGGTAACAGATATATTGGGAAAATAATATACAGAGTCGGTTTCCTTTTTTTTTTCAATAATTATAGATTCTAACCAGAGCATAGATCTCTAAAATTGAGTCTTTTATTTTTCGCTATGGCGAGTCAAAATTCAAACTTAAAAAATATCATCAACCTGTTGGTCTTCACGCAATGATGCTATCAAAGCCCTACATTTTAGGTATATTGATGTTTTTAAGGCCCTGTTAAGAATTATTTTAACATCCAATAATATGGCCAAAATAGAAGACTCGAAAAAATTTAAAAGTACATTAGAGGATTGTGTTTTTGTTTATTTTACAATCTAGAATTTTAAATAGCATCATAGATACAGTATCAAACCTCTTAGCCAATGAGCAGCAAGACATCCAAAAATATAGTAAATTTTATAAATAACATATGTAAACTTCGGAATAAATTTTTAGACATAAAGAAGAGGCCGATATTTCGGCAAGTATTTAGGATATAATCCCAGAATTTTGCAAAAAACATATTCACAGCAAATGTTTTTTTTTGATGAAATTGCAAACGATTTTGTTTTTGAAACAGCTGAAGATGTTTTTAGAGTTAAAGTTTTTTATGACCCTTAATATTTTGAATACAGGAGTTCTGTTAAATTCTAGTGATACGGTAATAAACCAAACGGCGGAAAACATTAGTGAAATATGTGAAGGATATATTTCAGGTAGACTTTCATATCAATTATATATTTTAGTAAATATTTTTCTGACAGACTTAAAAATATTAAGTCAGTAAAGGATTCGCTAAAATTTATTCTGGTTGACAATTACTCATCCAGTTGTATAGCTTAACCAAAGTAATAACTAAGTTATCTATATCATTTCTGTGACAGTTACATCGGCGTAACCATCGTTTTCAAAACTAAAATTAATAAAAACATATTTAAGGAACTCCATGCCATTGCTCTCCATGGAAAATACAGTTAGCGGTACTGTAGATTTACTAGGAATTTTTAAAACATTTGCATCTGCTAAATCTAGAAAAGTAGCTTTTCAATAGGCAAACCTTTATATTTTTATGCACCTTAACTAAAAAAGTGTGACACTTTAACTTTCTAGGGATTAAAAGAACAATATACTTATTAGCACTTTTACTCCATAGGGATTAAAAATACAAATATGCTTATACCATACAACCCAAAATACACTACAAAGTACAATGTACGTCAACACTATAACAAACTTCCATTGACATCGTGCTTTGTTATTGGGGTAACGTTAAGTGGTTTTTCATAATTTTCAATATTATTCTTCTTAGTTTTTCTTCTCCTAAAGTGCATAAAATGGTGTGTAAACCACGGGAGTGAACTGACATTTTATCCCTTGACGCACTGTACCCAAGCAGCAAGGTGCCGTCATTATGACGTGATTTTTTGGGTTTACTCGTCGTTTTTGCAACCTTAATTAGACGTTAATACAGACTCGTCATTATGACGTAATTTTTTAGCATTAATTTATCCGAAATACAATATCCTAATCAGTAACGTGTTATTGACATTGATGACATAGAATAGACGTCACTTAGAATTAGTCATAATTACGTTATTTTTTCGTATACTTCTGGCAATGTCATATTGTCAATTGTCATTGTTGTTTCCTGTTTCCTTCATCTTGATAATTCTCGTGAGTGACAGTCATAACCTTGTGAACGTGGTGCATTTTTAAATTGTACTTTATTTGATAAGATGTTTTAGAAAAAGGTAAAAAATAGAGTGTGACAAAATAATAAAGTATATTAAACCGAATTTGGTATTTTACAGATGTATTGCATTGTTGAGTTTGAAACACCGGATGATGACGGTCTGGCGGTTGTGAGATGAGCAGAAAATGGCCGACGCGGCGTAAAAAATAAGTCTTTTGGCCGCCTTTATAAAGAAATATATAAAGAAATATATAAAGAAATATATAAAGAAATATATAAAGAAATATATAAAGAAATATATAAAGAAATATATAAAGAAATATATAAAGAAATATCCTATAATATAAGACTGGTGAGTAATGTTATACTTTTATTTTTTGATTATGAGTTCTTTCAGGGTATTTTTTTAATAGTTTATTTAAAAATAAAAGATTTGTAGGGGGTCACTTGATTTAGATACCTTTGATCATCTCACAAAATATATGATCTTTTTTTTTATTAACTTTTATTATAAACTCAGACTATATATATACCTCTGATAAGGTAGTTTTTACAACTAGATACACAATTTACTTTCTATATTTAGGAATTTTCAGTGGTTTATATTTTAATAGTTCTTTTATTTTAGATGATAATGATAAGTGATGTACCAAATTAAAAAAAGTCGAAGTTACCTCAGATCTACATTCCAAGGCTGATAAAGTACCTACTAAAAGAAAACAGGTGCCAACTAGAAAGCTGTCATTCAATGATACTGAAGATGATGAAATCGTAAAGCATGCTCGCCCACCCCCAATTAAAATCAAATCTACAATTTTAGGTATGCTGTGTCAGTTCCTTTAATATTCTTTTGCCATTTTATTCCTTTTGGTTTCTTCCTCATAACTTTTTTATTTACCAGTGTAATTTATTTTTTATAATATATTTTTCATGTGTTTTTTGACGTTAGGTAGATTCGTGATAATGACGTTAATTTGCCTAGCCTAGGAAACCCGATATACACGTTACTTTAACGTGATATCGATTCGTCAAAATGACGATATGGAATGACGTCATTCCGCTGTGACATTCTCACGTTACCATAACGTTATTTTCACGCCATCAAATGACGTAACGCACACCAAAAAATCACTTCATAATGACGGACTGCTGTTGCATGGGTAGTAGCCCTCCCTCTGGGATAAAAAGTACCACTTCAGTCCTTTGGTGTATAATATACTATTATACCCTTATATTAACCTTTCTGGTTTATAACATTTTTGTTCGTAATATATCCCAACTAGTTTTAATTTATTTCCTGTTATAATATTTTATTTAATATAGTTAATATTTAAATAGAATCTTTTTTCTGAATTTCTTGCGAGCAACGCCGTAGATTTAAGGATGTATAAAGGTTGTTGTCCCGTCCCAAATATAACTTAATATAAAAATATAAAATAGTACAGAATACAAAACAAAGCAAAAAACAAACCCAGGCTCTTTGGCGCTGATGTAGTGAACCTTAAATAAAAACTGTGAACGATACTATCAAAGAACTTTTATTTATTTGTTTAAATTATTATTAAGTACTTTAGTTGGTTTTTAAATCTTTTAATATTTGGTGTATTTTTAATATAATCGAAACACTAGTATTATAAATAATTGAAATTTGAATGTATTTCAGTAATTATCGCTCTCAATATTTGTCCAATAATAAAATTTTTTCATATTTATTTTATGTGTGTTAATAAATAATTGTCATTCAAATTCCCCCTTCGTATCCTAGAGTATTTTCTAATATAATCTTTAGTTCATGAGATATAGCCATTCTAAGTTTTTACATTGTTACCCTGCATATATAAATAATTTTAAAATTAACCAAAATTTGTAGAGTAGATTCTGAGTACAACATTGAGTACTACATAGCAATGCTTTATGTACTTGTTCAAATATATTATAATAGAAAATTAAGTAATGAGAGATACAAATATTTTTACTCACCAGTTACTAAATGGGCATTAAAATGATCTCCATATTCACTCTCATCTCCGTAAATAGTGAAATAACCACTAGCGTTATGTCCACTCTGCACCCATATCTCGCCCAAATGAGAATCTCCACATTGCCCTTTCGTTTCAGGATTGGCGATGATGACTTTAACACCAGGTAACAATTTCCCACTCTCCATCACGCACAAACTATGAGGACTGCCTCTTTCTACTAAGCTCACCCTATCATTTCTCAAAGCCCTCAAATCTACATAAACAGTTGAAGGTTCAGGACTCGAAGCACCTTGCAAACAAATCGTTACGTTAACTCTGCATCCGAACGACGTAGAAACTGCCCTAGGACTCAGTCCCAAAGCGCTAAACAATTTCGAAAAACTAGTGGTTAAATTCATTCTTGGTCGCTCTTCTGCTACTACGACGCAAGTTCTAACACAGGCCAAATTGATTCCTCTGGTTTTGAGCTGATTCACTGACGAACCGAGACCTTTTGTACAAAGTTCCATGACTCCGTACGAACAGAACGTGTCTCGGACTTTGTATTGACTGACTGCTGTCAACCAGAGTCCTGGATTCACTTCTACTTCAGATGGTGGGATTAAAATGGAATGATGACCGGAATATATGCTGCTCAGACACCTGCAAAATAAAATGATGGATAATAAAAGTTGTAAACATTGGAATTTATAAATTAAGGATAATACAAAGTTAACTCACCAAAGAGCAAATCCTAGTCCACAGTACGGATCCAAACACAAAGCGATGTGCCTGCTTGGATACAATTCACAAGCCAACTTCATACTTTTGCACAAATTTGTCACAGCAGCATGGGACATTTTTATGCCGGCTAACATTCCTGTCGTTGAAACGCTAAAATCTAAATAAGCCATCATTTCAGCGGTAGGAGCCCTATATGGCACTGGCAATTTCTTTTTAGGCATGTCGTCGGTGTCCAAAATCAAAGGCCATGATTTGATATCTACTACGTTACTGGCTTCCTTTGAGCGAAGAAGTTTGATCACAGCCTGGATTGAAAGCACTAGCACGGATTTCGATACGTCTACAATCATCCTGTAATAATGTAAAGCGTCAAACTGTGACCTAGAGAACACTAATAGATATTATGCCATACCTGACTGTTGGCAACGTTGTCTGCAAATTTTGTGGATGCGGGGGTCTAATAGTTACGGGGACAGCACCAACGTATAAACATCCATAGAAAGCACATATAAGGTCCAATCCTGGTGGGAAAATTAGCGCCACGTGGTCACCAGTGTTGATTTTTCCTTTTTCTACAAGAAGATTTCCTATTCTTTCAGCCTTTTTATGAAGTTCAGAACAAGAAAGCACCTTGGCTACTGCTCCTTTGCTGTTCAGAAGGGTAAAGAGGATGTGATCCGAAGTACCTTGGGCCCTCCATCGTAGAATTTCAGCAATAAATTGTTGCTTAAATTAAAAAGTAGGTTTCAATTAAAAATATAAAATTAGTACAGTATGAATAAAATTTGTTTTATTACTATTTAATCACTACAATAGATAATAATTGTATATACCTTTTTGGAAGAATCAGCTTCTTCGTCTAAAAGCCCTCCTACTTCCCTTCCTTGTGCGCTAGCAAGTCTATTTCCTTGAACAAGATTTCCGACGATAACAGACGCCGGTCCCACGTCTGAAACACATTCCGTTGCTGAAACGCAGAAAGGACAACATGCTATAGCACTCAAGCAAAAAGCTTTCGTAATGTTAGTTGATCAAAAGGTGTGAAAAGGAACAAAATACATATGTAGCTACATCTAATTCTTACTATTATACACATTTGGTAAGTATTACAAAATTATTAATACTTATGATTGATTAGCAAGGGATTAAGGTACCGTGTCTCGCTGATCAGGTGTTTATTTAATTGCAGTTTGTTTTTATTTGGAAGTTTATCATTTTGAATTTGAACTTTCTGCACAAGGAGGTAACATAATTAAATTAAATACTGTGTGTTTCGGGTTCAATTATCTTTCTCACAGAGATTATTTTCCGAGTTTTCTATTCTATGCAGATAATTTTAATGAGATTCATTAACTGAACTAAGTTGTATGTACTATAAAGGGTTTTGGGGAAATTAAACTTAGCTTTTTTGATGTGGGCTTTAAAGGTTTAGGAAAAACATCTGATAGAGTAGTATTTAACGTACACAGAAAGGTTGTATTAGTCGGCTCTAGGTGTTTGAATCTGGCCTCAATAAAGTGAGTTTTTTTATGGATTAACAGTTAAAGTAGGCCAGTTATTTCTATTAAGAACATAAAGCAGTAATGAATTGTTTCCATTTCCTTTTATTTCATCTCAGGTATTTTAATTCTGCCAATAACCCTTCTGCTCTCTGTTGATGTGTTATGCATGGGGCATTAATACACTGCGACCTAAAAGATCTACTGTATCCTCTTATGTCACTAATGAAGCAAGTATTGATGCTTATAAAGTTAGGTAGATCGCCCTCTTCTATGTGGTACGCTCCTAAGCCTCCTAAGTATAATGGCATTGGATTTTGGAGTGCTAGACAATAAGCCAAAATGCTCTTGCTTAAAGAGATACAGGCTTTTAATCAGTTTTAGTTATAGTCATCCAGAAGTATCTTAGCTTATGTTAGCCCCAAGAGATCGTCCCAATTATTCTGTCGTCCTGTGTTTCTTTTGGACGTTTCTGGTTTTATTTTCTGCTTGGGGAGACAATTTCATAACTCTCTTGTCTTAGTATATATTTCCACAAATTTGTATAGCTCATCTTTATTTGCCACATAAATACTTTTTCCTGTTGTTTTGATCAGTGTTCGGTTCTAAAATAAGACAATACCATAATCGTTTACTCTTTGCTCCTTTCCGAGTGGTCCAGGAAGGTTCTCTCCAGCTTGGGTTCGAGTCTGCCTCCTCGCCTCTGGGGTTCCAGCAGCCCATGCAGCTTATTGTGTCACTATTTGGATGCCCTTGCTTTCCCATTCATTCAACTCATACAATCCACATTCTACGAGCTCGGTCAACCATTCCAACGGTATCTGGGATGACGCAGCTTAACTGTGATTGATGTTTTGAATACATTTCACAGTCAGCCAACAAACCATCTCAACAAAACTATCTAGTTCAATACTCTAATTTTTGTCTGTATAGCTACGTTATTTAAACATCTTGTATTATTCAGTAACATACTTGTACTTTCAGTTTTATCATGTTGTTCGCATCTTTCAGAACGCACTAATTCTGTTATTTTGCTTTATCCACTAAAATGTATATCTTTGTACATTCGGATATACTGCTTTTTTCCTGGTAATTGAAGAAGTGCGTCTTTCTCCTAAAGATGATTCCCAAGGTATTACCAACGGCAGCTATAATTAAGAGATGTTGTACCCAATAGCTCTAAAGAAGTTTTCATTCATAATTTACTAAAAAGAATGTGAGATTAGGCAATTTGAGATGGACTAGATGTTTGAAGCCTTTAGTCCTATCGTGATGTAAACTGAAACGCTATCCGGTTAAAAGGCTACGTAAGGTGTTAGAGAAGTAATTATAGAAAATATATAAGAGCTATATGTCTGGTTTTTTAACTGTTTGGAAAACATATCTGCTGTGAAAACAAATACAAGCATTTTTATAAGCAAGGTTGGATTTGTATGTAGTCCCTAGACTTTCTTTATTGATGGCTTGACTAACATTTTATAAAAGAATTAATTATCTGTTTTTACTTAAAAAGAGAAAGAATGACTGTTTGGTGAGTGATTTAACCTTAACTTCAAATGATGGTTAAATTTATTTAAATCGTAAGGGGTATTCAACAAAATATGTACCACACACATTTTTTATTAAGTAAATAGTTACCGTTTTCGGTAAGGGGCATTATCAGACATAAAAGGAGATTGGAAAAGTTCACTCTCTTAGGATACATGATACATATAAAACAAATAAACTTAAAGTTGGTGCAAGTATAAGAAGTAAGATAACAAATCATCTTATTATAAAAATTCACGCATTATTAAAACAAAATATATAACAATTTTGATAAATTTTTTACAAAAAGAAACATGGAAAAAGTTGTTTTACTCAGTGTGATTTGTATACGTTTTCTAGCAATATCACATGTTTTTTAGGTTTTATTTATTGTTTTCGCTTAAAATGAATAACACCAAAGCAAAATAGTAATTTATGGGAAGCTGACTGCATTAGAGTGGTTACTCTTTGCAAATTGAATTTATGGAGCTCTATAACTTTAGAATAAGTCAATAACAATTAGAAGAAGACTTGGAGAAGACGATATTAGGCCAAGACGGGCAGCCACGGGTCTCTTGCTCACCAGGGGGCACCGACAACGACTGCATTTTGCACGTGAACATATTGCGTGGAATAACGAAGATTGGGGCGAATATTATTCTTTCATGAGTCCAGATTCTCTTTTCTCGGACGATAGACAAAATAGGATAAAGAAATAAAACAAGGCCAGCAGAAACACACACAATATAACATTGTTGGTGCAGTGAGTCATGGAGGCTGTTCTGCACAACGGTACATTATGGAAATTTTAGAAAATCATATTATGCAACTTGCACCATTCTTTGGAAATCATTTTATGTTGAGACATGATGATGCCAGATCGCAAGTAGCCAGAAGTCGAAATTGCTCCAATGGTTTGGCCTCTCAGAAGTCCAGACGCTAATCTCATTGAGCATCTGTCGGATATAATGGGTAGATAACTGATACAACTTCCAAACCCTAAACAATTTAAATGGCTATTTTTTAAATAAATAAATTCATAATGTCACAAAATGACATTTATAAAACTAATTTTATTTTAATTTTGATGCGCAGTGTATATTATTCAGTACCCTTAAAAATAAATCAGCATAGAAGGTTCAGCAAACACTACAATGAACCTAACTTATGAGAATTATTAAATTAAACTGAAAATTATTTTCTAACTTAAGTGTATTAGAGATACAATTAGAGTTATTTAATTACTTAGTATATAAATTGGAACTTTGTGTATGGCTGAAGCGAGAAAAAAAATAAATTGGAAAGCATGTGTCTCCTAATCGTCGAAAAATTAATTAAATTAAGCAATTGTGGGCGAAGACGTAACAAAAGGTACGGACTATCCGTTATCCATGATTGAGAACTGTTTGAAAGCGTCTCATCAACCAAGACCAAAAACAGAAGGCTCTATAAATAATGAAGGATCAAGAACTAACTTCGAACTTGATTAGAGATAATTTGTTCTGTATTTTTCTTTTTTAAATTGGAACATAGCTTTACAGGTTACAGGAAGAACATTTTCTAAGTAATACACAAAACCTAAACTAAAGTAATGTTAACTTTTTCTATCTCTTTTAGTTCTGATAATGGCCCTTGGGACGAAACACATAGTCAATTAATTATTAATACAAAGTTTATGTGGTACAGATTTAGCGTATTTTTTTCTAATATTAGGTTATTAAGCTCTTTTTATAAAATATTTGAAGTTTACATTTCGTTTAGTACGGTACTCATAAAGATGCAACTGCTTTAACAAACAGTTCTTTTCAGTTTTTATAATAATTTGTTGGTTGTGCTGGTGCGTGCAATAATTATTGCTTGTGAAGTTTAACTAGTGAAATACTGTCTGGTGATCACTACAGTACCAAAACAATTACATATCTTCAAAAATTAATAAATTATCGTGTTTTGCGAATTTGGATTTGATTAGACAAACTAATAATATAATCAATCACTAGTTGTAAAGGCTAGAAGTAATACAGAAATTTGGAAAGATAATAGAGTAAACAAAAATAAAATAACAGAAACTATTACAGGGAAGTATCAATTTATATTGATCTAAATAGAACTTACGATACTTTAAAAGTACAAATCTATAAAAAAATGCAATAGAAAATAGATATTTATTTATAAGGGGATACTAAGCAGGGATATCAGCCATTAGAATGGCACAGCATTCTCACAGTGATTTTATCAAATGCATTACAACACACAATCCATACACTGTTAGTTCTACTAAAACTGCATAGAGGGGGACCAGAAATAAAATTCAGTTTTTTTAAAAAGCATACCTAATATGCATTAAAAATTATAATTGATTTATTGGTAAAATAATAGAGAAGACAAATGTGGATATGTGTTTAAAAAAAAAAAATGTTGCCCATATGCCTGCTATCTTGTTCATAGCACTGCTGCAAAATTACTTTTAATTTTTGGAAAACACGTCGATTTCATTTCAAATATGCTCCTTTAATGCTTCGATATCGACACCACAAAAAAATCCATTGGAGTCTCCTTGGAGGCCAGGAAATATCACCACGTTTGGAGATGAGGGTAACCTCGTCAATTGACAGTTATACAGTATGTGCCTGGGTACCATCATCTTCAAACGTGGTGACATTCCTGTCTTCTAAGGTCACTTTACCTTACGACATTGGATTTTTTGTGAGGGTATCTCAAAAGCTGCGTATACATCGACCCTTCAGTTAATATTGAGGAATTAAAGGCGCGTATTTTAAATTCCAAAAATTAGAATTTTGCACGAACAACATGACAGGCATATAGACTACATTCTTTTTAAAATATATCCGCATGTGGCTACTGTTATATTTTATCAATAAATCAATTAGAATATTTGATACACATTTGCTATGATTTTTTAAAAATTTAATTTTATTCCTGATCACCCAGTATTAATAGAAACAGTTAGTACTTTCTCATAATCCAATACCCATAATATACCATTTACCTTTAAACTATAACCAACTAAAACCAAACTAAGACCCGAAAAAGAAAAGGTTTAGAAAAGAAAATGAAAATCAAATAAGATAAATGAAGAAATGTTAGGCATTAAGAATTTTAGTTTTAATAAAAATCCATAGTTATTACAAATATTACCAACAACTATTCTTGATGCATCTTATAAAAGATTACTTCAACTGAACAGTTTGAATAGAAACACAAATCAATAAAAAAATTAACACCCCTTTCTAAAGTGTTAGTTGGTGTATTGAAATTGCTTGAAATATAATTTGTTTATTAAAACAAACAAGCTAATTATAAATAAGATTGTTTTAATTTTGATTAAATGTGATATTTGCTGCTGTAAAACAAAAAGAAATACACCAGTATTTTTGTCATTTAGACAAGAAATAATTAATTCACTGACTAAATACAGGGCATTCCCGAAAATATTGCGTTAGGAAAATAACGAGATGGACATAGAATACATTATTTAGGACAAAAAAGTTTTTCCTAATTATAAAAATAATAGTAAACCCGCACCTAATCAGAATTATTAAGAATTTATAGGTACAAAGGCCAAACTGTGAAAACTATTTTCAGTGACACCCTGTATTAAATCCGTATGCATAAAACAAACAAAAAAAAAGACGAGTTAATGTGAACGTACGAAACAAAAACCAATAATTTACCTGTATGAACTTCTCTAGGTTTAGGTAGATTGGTAACGCAAGTGTGGGGGCACATGAGTACGTTTGCTGGATGCAAATTACCGTCCATGAATCTCCGTTTAGTCTCAGACAAATGAATTCCTCCGAGAGGTGTCTTCGGCAGGTAATTTGGAGGTACCAAAGCCAAACAGTAAAGACCGACTTGATGAATCGAGTCTACAGCTTGAAGTACTCTTGACATCCATTGGAATGACTAAAATAAAAATATGGTTCTGTTTTAATACAATTAGAGCAAAATGGGTAACTAAAAGCTAGCGAAGGATTTGGAGAAGGTATTATTTGTTATAAACTAAAAATTTCTTAGAAGTTAGTACATTTATACCTTTTAAGGTTGTATCACATCTGGATACTTACTGATTTATGATAACCATTTGTTATACCATAAAAGGTCGATATATCGACCACTAACAAAAAAAATTCTATACATTTTACGCTTTATACCTGCTCACCGATCCGATTTGAAATGTTGATAGATTGATAACACCATGAACGTACGAAATTTTTATATCAAATTTTTCAATTTTATTAATAAAAATAAGACTAGCATAAAATCACAGAGGCTCCATAAGATACTATATTGGAATCACCTGAGGATAACATACTACTTAAACCGCACAAATTAAATGATCTTTATTTAAATTTTATGGCAAGTACACTTTTCCATTATTTTATTTGGTCAGTATGACAATGAATGATCGGGGAAACTAATAAATGGTCAGTATAATATTAAATGCTCGGTGAAAATATTAAATGGTTAGTATAATAATAATAATAATAAATGGTCGGTGAAAATTATAAATGGTCAGTATAATATTAAATGGTCAGTGAAAATAATAAATGGTTAGTATATTAATAAATGGTCGGTGAAAATAATAAACGGTCAGTATAGTATAAATAACAGTGCAGTTAAATTAATAAAAGGTCGATGAAAATAATCAACAGTCGATAAAATTAATAAAGCGACGGTAAAACAACAAATCGTTGTTCATATTTATTTCATATAAAAATACAAAACCACTTAAAACAAAACAAAACACAACTTAATAAAACATTTAAAACAAAATACAACTCAACAAAGATGATGAAGTACAAAGATAGTGGTGATAATCTGAAAATAATTATAATTAGTAATACGCACTAACTACATATATAGGTGAAATACCTACCCTATTGGACAAGAAGTGCCTGCCTTGCTTTAGATGGTCGGCCACGTCGGCTTTTTGCTCCAATGGGAACCAATTTGGCTTCAGCGGGTGGGTTTGCATATTTCAGCGTTATTGCAATACGCACTACATGCTTACAAATTAATGTTTTGAAAAATCCTGCGCTATTCCAAGTGCCTTCAATCCATTTGTTCGGAAAAGTAGTAGTCCAAATGCTGAACGCGACAGTTTTAAACTCTTCAAAAGTGGAAAAACTCGCATTTAGAGTTTCCTCTAAATCTGTGACTTCATTACTTCGGCCAGCAGGAATGAAATAAACATATCCTTCGGAATTAACATGTAAGACAATCTTTTTTTTTTTTCAGTAGCCCATTGATAAGCTTTGGTCCATAAACCTAAGTTTAGCGTAGGAACTGCATGCACTGTCTTTGCATTTGCAGTGTACTGAAGAGACCAGGTATTTATGTATTCCTTGAGAACAACTACGAATCGAGATAAAGGCAATCTCTCCCGCAAAGTGTTCTCATCATTAATCCCTCTGTTGAAAGATTCCAAGGCATTGTTTGTAGACGGAACCAGCTTTGAAACACCTTCAACCCAGTTTGAATTTCTTTTTAATCATTCATGTTGAAAATATTCCATAATTTTTTTTTGTTCTCCCTCCCATTTTGCAACAAACAGATGTGACGCCTTCTTAAAAACATCTTTACTTTCGCTCAGTTGTAAGAAGTCAATATATTTTAATAAATCATTTCGTTTCTCCTTTGGATGCACCAGCTGTTCTGCTTTCTTTTGGACGCATCTTTTCATATGTGCCCAACACATTATGATAGTAACGTCTGATCCAAATACATTAATAAAGGCATTCTAGATACTTTTAGCAGCATCACAAATGAGGTATTTTGGGGCAATTGATTTTTGAAATATATCCTGACAGGCAAACTTAATTGTTTTAAACAAAAACATAAAATATTCAGTTTCTTCTTTTCTGCAAACCGATAGCCCAAAAACATGAATCACTCGATCCGATCTGTAGTTCCTAATAATAATACAGGAAAACCTTGCCACACTAATTTGTATGTCACATCAGCATGTATGTGGTTAGCATCACATGACAACTTTAATAAGTTTTTAGTAGAAACCAATAATCGAAAGAAAGGCTTCATATACCACTTGGTAGGAAGCAACAAACGCCGCATTCACATCATCAGGAACTTTTGTTAACAAAAGCTTTCCAATTCACCAAGACTCATAACATTGGATCCATATTTTATTTTTCTTAATGAAGACAGGTAATTATTAAGATCAGTCTTACTTGGTAAAGTAATTTGTTTTTTCATTAAAATAAGAATCTTTTTTGATTTTATTTTTGAATCGAAGTTAAATAGAGACTTAATTTTCTCTTTTACCTCATTGGACATTTTACTTTTGACTCTCGTAACAATTACATTACATGTGTGAGCCAGTTGAGATCGGTATAAATGTACCTCACTTGTAATGGAGGGACAATGTAGGTACACACCTGCAGCGCATTGCTCTCCTCTTTTTTTAACTTTGTTACATAGAAAAATTTCACTTTTATTTCCTTCTGTGTCGACGTTTTTATAAGTAAAACTCCACACGTGCTCCTTTTGAACTGCAGCCACTGTAGAAGCCTTATTCTCGAACATTTTCTCCATTTCCCATTTCTTATCTATTGTCGTCCTTCTCTTCGTGATCGCCTCTTCACTTTCACTTTCGGAACTTGTTTCATATTCTGGTACATCTCCCATATCGTACCGTTGCAAAGAAACTTAGAGCACGAGTCACTTAACCTTACTTCTCAGAAACTAATAACAACACGCCAAGTGCGTTAGCGCGTATACAAACACAAACAACTACAGCACAGAATAAATAATAATACTACAGCATAAATTCAGACGTTTGTGCTAAATAAATCCGCGAAGAAATACAGCAACTACTATTTTATTATACTAGCCCGAAAGCAACCTATTAACCGACCTAAGAACATAATACTACTTATTTAATGCATATTTTCAAAATTATTACCGACTACTGCATACTGGTCATTTATTAATTCTTACTGACCATTTGTAGAATTATTACCGGCTGATTCATACTGACATTTCATTAATTTTTACTGACCATTATAATCACAAAAGTGAACATAGAAATACAGGCCAAATAGTAATTTTACTGCTCCAAAATTCAATGTTTACTCATCATATTTTATAAAAGTACAGAGTCTTTTACAATATTTTACTGACTGCTTGTAATATTATACTGTACATAATGAATTAAATACTGTTCAGTTAATTACAACCCCTACTTAAATACTCAGCCGCAACATATGGAATTCTTTTAAATTAGAGTGTATCACTATCTCTCTATATTTTAGTTTCTCGCTCTGACTGTCTATTCTTGGTACTGCTACTCTTTGGCTGTATTATACTCTTTGACATCTGATAGAAAGTATGTACAATTAAACTCAAATCACCGATATATAATATCAGTTACTCAAACAAAACACACATTTATATTCGTAATGGTTAAGTTTGTATTATTAATCTCTTCACCCAGTAGTTTGTGAAGAGTATTATAGGTTTACTTTTTCCGTCCGAGGTCACGTTTTTTGTATGCACGATAAGTCAAAAAGAAAAAATGATATCCACTTGAAAATTTCAAGTAAAATCAAGCTCTATCTATAAGAGGACAAAGCCTATTGATTTTGAAAAATCTAATTAAAAAAAAAATCATAAAACATGAAATTATCAAGCTCTAAAGAAGATAAAGCTTATTAATTCTAAGAAAAATATGAATAAAAATGGGGGTTAAGAGGGCATTGGAATAAAAAAAAATTAAATCAAAAACCAAAAATATTGAAAGAACTCAGATACAAAAAACGATATCAAATTGAAATATTCAGGAAAAATCAAGCTTTATAGCGGGACGAAATCTATTAACTGTGAAAAAAATCTGATTGAAAATGGGGGTAAGGAGATCTGTTAATCTGTGAAGAGTATAATATATCTATAAATAATAGAAAACTAAACAAATATATGAACAAAATTGGTATTAGACCATGTCAAACCAAAACATACAATATTAATAATTTTGTATGGTACGTTTTCGGAAGTCACTACAAATTTTGTCGAAATTTCCGAAATGATCACCACACAATTATACCCAAATATTGATGACCCAAGTTTGTCACATTGCCACAATAAAGTGGCGAAATCGCCGAAATTGTATAAAATTAAGGGGATTTTGGCGAAATCGTATAAAATGAAGGAGAAATTCATCAAAATCATATAAAACCATCGGTGATTTCGCCAAAATCGTAAAAATGTATAGATATTTTGGCGAAATCGTCGAAATCATACAAACTTTCGGTTATTTCCGAAATACGGATACGTTTTGACCTTAGTGGTTTAACCCTCGTAAAGGATACTTTACAATAGTGAGTGCCAGGTTCTTGCTGATAGAGAAGTCGAAGAATAAACTTCTTAATAATTGCAAAAATCAGCATAGAATCGTCAACAGAGTAGACAAAGCACGAAACCAATAACATTATAAAACCTTAAATGAAGCCTTTAGCCAGCTGTATTCGAGAGAACCTAGATGTTAATCTATTAACTTACCTCTTCTTCGCTACAATCTGGTCTTTGTTCGGCTATGACACAAATTCTTTCGTCTCTCAAAACTTTGATGCTAAACACAGCTATACGTCCTCGGTAAATGAACTTCATCGGTTCCACAGCCAAAACTGTCGCTATTATATCGTCCACATTGTGCTTCCTTCCCGTCACCGTCATTAGTCCATCGCGCGATCCACAAACGAATACCAACCCACCAGGTCCTAAAAATCCTAACAGACCGGACCTAGTGTATTCTGCATCCGATATTGGTTTGCCGTCAGTTCCTAGCGGTTGTACTTTGAAAGTACTGTTACTAAGACCTTGCAGACCCCAGTACTGGGTACCGGTTGCTCCTGAATTGACGCATATTTCTCCCACTTCGTCTGTCTTGCAGAGGTAAGAGGGTCCTTCCATTTTTACTACAACTATCACACAACCTAGAAACAGAGATACATAATCAATATCAAGTCAAATATAAATCATTTTTCACAGAGTTAACCACTCTTAAGTTGATACTTTTTTTAACTGTGTATAGATCGTTAAAATAAATATCTTTTTGAAAAAACTTTATTTTAAAAAACACAAAAAATAAGAATTATAATGAATTAAAAAATCTAATTTTTGGAATTTATTAAAAAAAATTATATTTGTTTTTTATTATTTTTAATTTTTTTTTTTTAGGTTTTTATTGCGAATCACACGCTTCACCGATCATTATAATTTACTTGGATGTTCAGTAGATTGTTTATATGACAACAATGAACATGAGAATTTGTTGCTTTTATGGCGAGTGCCTTCAAATTCGTATGCATCAAGTGCTTCATCAGTGTTGTACAGAATGTACAGTGAACGGTTCACCTTGTATTTCAACACTTCAGTGATTGGTGAAAACTTTGAACACATTATTTACAGGACCGTATTGGATACATTTTAATGTAAGTTTCTTATTTTTGAGTGTTTTTGAAACAGTTATATGAAAAAGTTATACGAAAAAGTAATAGGAAAAAGTTAATTAAAAATTTAATTGAAAAGTTATATAAAAAGTTATATAAAAAGACATAAAAAGTTATATGAATATGTATGAAAAGGTTAATGAAAAGGTTATATGAAAAGGTTATATGAAAAGGTTATATGAAAAGGTTATATGAAAAGGTTATATGAAAAGGTTATATGAAAAGGTTATATGAAAAGGTTATATGAAAAGGTTATATGAAAAGGTTATATGAAAAGATATGAAAAGGTTATATGAAAAGGTTATATGAAAATGTTATATGAAAATGTTATATGAAAATGTTATATGAAAAGGTTATATGAAAAGGTTATATGAAAAGGTTATATGAAAAGGTTATATGAAAAGGTTATATGAAAAGGTTATATGAAAAAGTTATACGAAAAGGTTATATGAAAAGGTTATATAAAAAGGTTATATGAAAAGGTTATATGAAAAGGTTATATGAAAAGGTTATATGATAAGGTTATATGAAAAGGTTATATGAAATGTTATATGAAAAGGTTATATGAAAAAGATATGGAAAAGTTATATTAAAAAGTTGTTTATTTTAACTTCTATACATAGTTCCTAGTATTTACTTAGGATTTACACTGTATAT
Organism: Psylliodes chrysocephalus; assembly: GCA_927349885.1. Taxonomy (NCBI): domain Eukaryota; kingdom Metazoa; phylum Arthropoda; class Insecta; order Coleoptera; family Chrysomelidae; genus Psylliodes; species Psylliodes chrysocephalus. Next base: position 44,186,601 of record OV651813.1, read on the forward strand.
CGCATTTATTTATTTATTTTAATATCGTAAATTGTTATTAAGAAAATGATTAGAAATAAAACTAAGGTGAGATTTCCAGATATCCATTTCTTGCATTTTATAAATTCTAAGTAGTGTTTTGACCTTTACTGTCAAAAATTTGTCAGTGCATCCTAGACTAAATATCAATTTCATTCATTTTATTAGGAATTCCAACGACATGTCAAACAATAGCTGTCAGTGGGAAGGTTTCGGATATCTAAGGTGGTAGCGACATAGTCTTACATCTTGGACGTTATTTTTACTCGAAATAGTAGTCTTTAAGCCTGTCAATTTATGAAAAAATGTAAAAGCGATTTTTTTAAATAATATTTTTATTGTGTTCGGCCTAAAATATTTAAATGTAATCCTTTATTCATGATTTTACATAATGTAGATAGAATACTTCGTATGTCGCAACCCTTAGATATACCAAACCTTTCCACTGGCAATTCATTTGTTTGGAATGCTTAATAAATATCAACTAGTGTTATGACGTTTATTGTCTTTAATTTGTTGTTCAAAGTATTCTATTGATGTCTAGATATAAATTATCAATGCTACTGTAAGGAAGAGTAAAATAAAAAAAGAATGTTTTTTTATAGTAGATGGATAATATTAAATATTTGACCGTAGTTTTCAATTCTGATCAACTTTTCTTAATAATAATTTTTGATATTGTTAAAAATAAAGGTACTTTACTGTTGTAAAAAAATACTCTTTTGGCAATCCTCGTACAAGAAATATTTTTTTTTTATATCTGATGGTTGTATTTTAGTTTTTTGACAATACATATAAATTTTTATAAAGAATAATTTTTTTCATAAAACCAATAATAAAAAAGTTTCCCATATGGTGCCGACTTAAGCAGACCAGTGTGTCTATATCCGTTATTTTGATATTCATGATAAATATCATGATATTTGCCAACCCTGATTTTTCAACAATTTAAAGTAATGGGATAATTTTTTAACATTAATGCAAACTTACCTGGCATCACTTGTCCACAGTCTTGTAATGTCAATGAAGTCAAACTGTTCTCCTGATCTACTCTAACAACACCATAACTTAATCCTTGCATTGACAAAACGCCTCTACCAGTAGCATTAACTCCTCCTCTACCAGGCCTTCTGACGGACACTGTCAAAACCTCACTGGAGCTGGCACAAGGACAAATAGCGTCAGCTCGGAGTCCTTTCGTCTGAAATACTGATAGGAATTGATCACAGGAGCTTAGCGACCAAGGATTCGCTCCATCTGCAACTAGAAGCATCCTCAGCGAACCCAGGTTGACATCTTTGTGGTCTTTCGTAGCTAGCAGACCCCAATGAAGGTCTCTGGACTTGACTACGGCAACAGAAGCACGATGCTTAGTAATCATTTGCATCCAACTTGCTGGGTTGACTTTCATTAATGCGTAAGGGATGTAGATCACGTGCATGCCATTTAATACGCTTGTTAATACTGAGTGCCACATTCCGACTTCTCTTTTAAAGTCTAAAACGCAAACCATGTTTTCTCCTTCGGTGTAATTACAGGACATGGTCAACATTCGACAATGTTGTACCATTGCTGTGCGCGTGATGGTTACACCCATTACTGAGCCGTCACGGTCGGTACTGTATTCTATATATGCAGGTGTTTCATCAGTCAATCTGAAAGAAAAAAATATGTGTGATACTGTTTTGATCTTAATGCAAATTGCCGTTAACTTTACCTAGGTGTAGGGGACCAGTCTTTTGGAGTCTTAGCTAAATGTTCGGTAACGAACCACGTCAGCTTGGGCCATCCCTTGAACTGGATCACCTCTCCTGAAGCGGTCTTAGGCAGTCCCTTTAAACAAGCTTCAGAAGTTAAAGCCACTTGGACTGCACAACTGCCCAAAAGGAATCCAATTTGTAGAGATCCTGCGTCTCTTCTTGTGATAGGCACTTCTATTGGCACTGGTACGATGCCAGCTTGCAGGCATCCGTAGAAAGCACACAAAAAGTTGATTGGATCATTATTTGGATAGACTAGAGCTACACGATCACCAGATTTTAGACTAGTATCACCATTTTTGCTAAACGATTTGGTCAAAAGTGCGTATGCTATTTTGTGCGATCGACTTAGAAGTTTACCTAAAACAAAAAAATATTATGAATTGCTTATATTTTTGAACTAAAAACGCCGCCAAAAGGCGAATGGTAGAATCGATAACTTACCGTACGTTAATGTTACTGACATTTTTCCATTTGGATCTAATACAGTTGCTACTGGAGCTTTATATGTACCATTGCCATACCTGGTTATGGCGGCCTCTAAACTTCTTGGTAGTCCCGATGGAACTACCAATTGTTCACCTACTGCGGGACTCATGCAGCTTCCTATTAAAACAAGAAATAAAATCAAATAATATCTTTCTTAAACGTCACAAAAGTGAAAACTTATACAACTGGACAAATAATGCAAAAGCTGTCACTTTATACACCTTAGCATATAAAATAAATGTTTAATATAGACTTGGTTTAGCAAAAAATTATCCACAGTTGCTCTTGCTGCTGAATTTTAGGTGCTGTACAATGAAATTCGAAATCAGACATAATTACAGGGCTTTTTGGTCAACAGATTATAATAATTAAAACGGCGACGTGGTTTCGATTTATGGCTGGTTCTGGTTGACAAATAAACTTTCACATCTATGTGCAAATAAATAGAAAAATCCTTACCACTGTGATTCTGCAATTTACCCTTTGAAAAAAAAAATCGTATATTATTTTGAGAAAAAAAAGCTTTTTGTTCTTCAGCTGCTTTGGCTTAGCAGCTTCAGCACAAAAAGCTTTATTTTTTCTCCCAATAATATAATCTACTATTACTCACATGAAATTTCAAATATAAATATCTATTTTTTAGACCTGTAAGTATATAATTTCTAGAATTTCTAGATAAAATACTAATATACGGGAAGATGTGTATAAACAATATCGGTTTCATGATCAATAAGAAAGCTTTGAGAAGCGAACATATGACTAAGGGTATTTTTGGATATAGAAGTAGATTTCTTTCTATAATTGAATATAGACAAGGCGTAGAAACATTCAAAATGTTCTGTATCCCGTGGGATACAAAAAAAAAACTAGCTCAAGTATATTTGCAGATGATGTAAACGACAAATCTGGAACCACTGTTTTCGAAATGAAGCAATATCTTTTAATAAAGATGCTGTCTCTAACATTCACCAAATACAGTTAAAATATCTGTTGTTGCGTTTAAAGGAGATAGAAACCTTTAAGTAATGAATGCGCTTTATGTGAATGTATATGAGGACAACAGCTTAAAATAGTCATTGATAAGATTAGATCCTGTTACAAGGCTATTCGAGAAAAACATACATAGATATCGAATTCTCTCAGTGCAGCATTAAAATTATGCATAGATATAGAGAAGATAATAATAACATTCCCTAAACGAACATCAAGAAATAAAGCCAATATACCCACAACACTTCTTCAACGAATAAAACATCAACTTCTCACACATTGTAATTAGACCAACCTGTGGAATTCATATGGTTGGCCTTGCATATAGTTATAAAAGAGAAATTTGCATCAGATGTAACAAACACAAAAATGGAATCAATATGACTCAAAACTCCAGGAAATAAAACCAAAACCACAGGCACAGTTTAGATTTTTCAGCAAATAAACAATACCAGACTAACGAGCGTTTATATGAGCAAGAAAGAATATCGATAAATGTAAACACTGTCTGAGAGTTCTCTTTTAGCATGTCGAAAAATTACGTAAAGTGGTTGCAGCAAGAATCGCTTGCGTATCTAAGAAAGTTGGAGGAGCACTCTAGGAAGCAAACATTTACTACAGGCTTGCTAAAAGTTTTTGTGCAAGTTATAAAATGGAATAAAACGTGCGTGGGCGAAGAAGGAAATCGTTCTTTTAATAAATATTTTTAAAGGATTTGAAAGTTTATCAAGAGTAAAAAAAACAAAAGGCATTAAAATTTATAGCCGAAAAATTTGAAACAACCGAGGCGGAAATTCAACACAAACTTCGAAGCCAAGCAAAACAGAAGTGAAAAAAAAGTCATCAAGATACTGATGATACCTATACGAGTTTTACTAATTTTATTTGGATTCTAACTTTTCAATTAATACAATAGTTTATCATTAGCACCAACAGTAAGCCCTCTGGTTATCCATTCTTTGACCCATACTCTTTTTCTAGTCTTTTCTATTCGTCGCTTTGGTGAAATTGCAATAATAACAGCATCTGACAATTTCTTTCTATAGAAAGACATTTTCCCTTACTAGAATGTCTAACTACTAGAATTTACTTTACTGAAAGAAATTGATTTTAATCTTTCTTATAAGTAAACCTATCGCTAGTTTCTATCCCGTATAAACCAATCTTAAGAATAGGGTGCAGCTACAGAACCACACACCAACGCTTGTTCAGTATAAAGCAACCCCCTAAATGCTGTTAATGTAATTAGACACTTATGGTGAAATACCTACTTGTCAAGTGCCCAAAATTCCAGGATGCAAGAAAAAAGGTGAACCTCCACAAGAACAAACAAAGTGCATTAACTATCCATATATTGTAGTGAAAAAATCTGGCAACAAGGTATTTCTACAAAACGAATGAATGTATGATTAGGAAATTATAAGGTGATTATCAGACCTCATATGTTAATAAGTCATTCCAGGTAAGGACTTCACCTCATCAAAATATTTGTCGACCAGATGTTAATTTTTTTTTGTATATATTGGTAAACAGAGCTTGGAATTATATGTATAACCGAGGATGTCAAATTAAGGTAAAGACAAAAATGCTTTAAAAATTCTTACCTTCTGGTTTAGGAGCATTCGGATCTTTGGGGTTAGCAGCGATTTCTAACTCAATGTCGTCGTCTTCATAGAATTCCGGTAATGGCCGTCGTTTCGGTCTCTTTAACGTATTCAGTAACTGCTGAATTTTGGTAGAGACTTTCCATCTTCCAGTACCAGTTCCTACGGTATCATCCGATCCCGAAGAACCATAACGATTTACTCTATCAGCTGCCGGCCTACGTCCACCTTGAGCAGTGTTGTGAGTGACGTCAGGGGGTTGCGAATCTACAAAAAAATAAATATATTGAAATTATTTTTTATTCAATGATTCCAAACTTAAAAAAAGTCAATACTTCTGGATTTGTAGAAACTGTTTATTACCAACATTATCGTGTGTACATTAAAATTAGAAACATAATTTGTTCGACCGAATTTGAACCAATAACCATTATTTATTTTAGGATTAAAATATTTAGGTGATCAAATTAAAACAAGTTGACGAATCGGACGTTTTAAAGCTGAATGATTACTGTTATTTAAATATTTTGCTCTATATCCGTATATCAAATGAGACATAAATTAATCACGTATGTGAAATTTCCAACAACAAAACCACAATTTTATTACAAATTCCGAAACAATAAAAACCACTAAAGTATATATTTAAATGTTGTTTGAAAAAGAATGCAGTTCGAAACAAAAACATTTGAGTACCTATGTTTTTCTCGATGATTCGAGTTTCAAGTGATTGCTTTAATTCTGAATAAACTATTTTTATAAAGAATATTTAAAGAAAATTAAAATATTTCATTCAAATCCGATGGGAAATTTAAGTGCTTAAACGATAATATAGTTCTATATATTTCTAGGTTCGTTAATGAAAAATTAAAAGAAACAATATTAGGCAATATATTATTTTTGTACTAGTCGACTGTTAAATTATCCACAGGAAAATCAAATTTCTAAGCATTTACAAAATACTCGTTAATTTCTATTGGCAAGGAATGGTTCTTACATTTAGAGTAAATATCTAGATTACCTAATTCCTACCAGAATGTTTTTTGATTTCAGCAGTTTCTTAACTTAAATTCTAAATAAGCCTTTTTTCTCTTTGTATTGCACTCTTAAATTCATTTCTTATCTGTTTGTAATACTCCCAATGACCCTGAACACCGGTTCTCTTAAACCTTACTAATGATCTGTCTCTAAGGGACATCATTTTCTTAATAGTGTATGTGATCCAAGGAGCAGAAGGACGTGTAATTTTTACAGTCTTTTGTGGTGCATGGTGGTCAAAAAGGACGAGAAAGATATTATTAAAATATTCAATTTTATCATCAATATTACGTAAATGAAAATTTTTATCAAAATTAGCTGCTTCTAATTCAGCAGTAAAATGCGCAATGTTGAAAGACTTGAAATTTCTAAACGTGATAAGAAGGGATCTTTTTTTGGAACTTTATTGGAAAATGTTAGAGGTGACATACAATGATCAGCTACAATAGATGCATCAGTTACAGATACATTACCCTTGATAGTTTCAGAGCAAGACCAAGTCCAAAGCAGTAGCACTTGTCGATCCATACTGTGTTGGTTCATGAATTAACTGAGATAAATCGTAGGACTGTAAGATACTATTAAACCTCTTATAGCAACAACTATCAGGCACCATTGCATCGATATTAAAGTCTTCTAATAAGATTATTTGATTAAATTTAGGTGCAACGATACTAAGAGACATTTCAAAGTTTTCCAGGAAGTTAGAAACTGTGTGGGAATGTGGTCTATAAAAAATCCCCAATGCATATTTCTTATCTAATATAAAGGAAACCCACAATTCTTCAGTGTTACTTAAATTGAGCCCCTGAATAAAGTTGGCTTTAATGTTATTTTTAATGTGGATTAGTAATCCACCTCCTCTACTTCCCCGATAACCATTAAGTTGTTACTCCAATAATATCATATTTGCAATAAACTAAATCTTTAAAAGCATTGAGATGCAATACAAGAGACCTAATATTAATATTAACTACACTTATTCTCATTTTTATTTACGACAAAAAAAAATTACTAAAATATTAAAATACTATTGAACTACAAATAGCAGCACATTAATATGAACAATTGCACAATATACAAAATATGACTGTTGTTTTTTTTGGATACCCCTGGTAATAGGACCCCCTGTTCTCACCGAATTCTTAGGCGTTCTGACACTGACGATGCTCTAGCGATAACTAAAGTATTCTTTTTTGTAACAACTTCCTTGATGGGTGGTTGGGCCTTGACTTCGTAAGCGTTTGAACAATTTGCTTTTAAGTTGTCAGTTACTACATCAATATCAGTTTCTTCTGGTAGATAATAATAATAATAGAAACTTTATTTATAAATGGAGTACAATAAAATAAAGAAAAAAAAAACGTGTATACAAAATATAAATAAAGTTAGAGTATCGATAAGTACTGATGTACTTGTTTCGATAATAGAAAATATGATTAAAATTTATATTTAAAAATATTAGTAATTAATAAAAATAAAAAATAAGAATAATAATAAAAAATAATAATAATGATAGTAATATTAATAGCTAAAATTAGATTTACAATTTAAAATTTACACTAATAACTAGAATAAGTATACAATAAAAAATAAAATATAATATATATTTAGTAAAAGAGTGCTAAAAATGGATTCAATTAAAATTATTTATATAATTCATCTATTAAGGCATTAAAAAAGGATCTTGGAGTCTTTTGTAAAAACGTTCTTAAGTGTTTTTTGAATGTACTTGTGTTTTGTATCATTTTGGTAGTTTTGGGGATAGTATTGTACATTTTAGTGGCAATGTATGAATAGGCTTTCTGTGAGAATGATTTCTTTAACAATGGGTGTGTAAGTAATTCTCGATGCCTGGTGTAGTACTGATGATCTGCATGAGGTGCTTTATCATCACTAGAATGGTATTTAATGCATGTATTGTAATAAAACAGTTGTCTCAAATCCATTATATCCGATATTTTATATAATTCATCAGTCGGATACCTAGAGGGTTTTGACACGATTATTTTTATAATTCGTTTTTGGATAGTTTCGAGGGTATTTATATAGGTACGTGCAGCTGCGCCCCATATCGGAATTCCATACCTAAGATGGCTTTCAACAAGAGCGAGATAAAGTTGTTTTAGATATTTAATAGGTAAGAACTCTTTTAGATGTTTAAAAGTGTAAATAATTTGCTGCAATTTTTTTACTACCTGATTAATATGTTTATCCCACCTTAAGTGACAATCCAAATATATCCCCAAATATTTCATTTCGACAACCGATTTAATGCCAAAATTTTTTCCATTAATTTCAATGTTAATTTGTTGAAAGTCTGTTACTCCGCTGGCGTTACAACTAAAAGGTAAAAATTTGGTCTTATTTAAATTCATTGTTAAGAGCTTATGGTCGAACCATTTTTTTATTGCCTTAATGTCGGTTTCTACTTTTGTTTTGAGTTGTTGCCAAGTGTCTGCTTCATAAAAAATGGCAGTATCATCTGCGTATCCTATGATTTCACCAGTTGTATCTAAGCGAAACAGCTCGTTCACATACAGATTAAACAAAATAGGCCCTAGGACTGTGCCCTGTGGTACACCATATTCAATAGATGCCTCTTCGCTTATGTTATCCCCTACTTTTACAACTTGGTTTCTTGTACATAGATAACTTTTAAAAAGAGTTAGAACGTTTCCCCTGATCCCCACATCTTCTAGGGTTTGGATTAACAACGGATGACTTACCGTGTCAAAAGCCTTACTTAAATCTATAAATAGGCATAAGCAAGGTTTCCCATTTTCCAGCGATTTGTATATATTTTTTGTTAAATTTAAAATAGCGTCCACAGTTGAGGTCTTTTCTTTGAATCCATATTGTTTATTTGACAAAAGATTATATCGATTTATGAATGATGATAGCCTATTTTTTATAAGTTTTTCAAAAACTTTAGCCAGATGACTAATCAATGATATTGGTCTATAATTACAAACAGATGTTTTATCTCCATTTTTATAAACAGGTATTACAATAGAGCTTTTGAATGCATCAGGCCATATTCCCTTTTCAATACTTTTATTTATTATGTAAGCTAATGGATCTGAGATATGATAGGATACTTTTTTTAAAAGCTCTGATTTAATTTCATCAGATCCTGGAGATTTATTATTTTTTAAAACATTAATGAGATTAAATATTTCCTTAGGATTTGTAGGTGTTAGTAGCATTGAGTTAGATAAAGTGTTTGATTTGCATTTATACTTAGCGTCTTTTTCAATTTTTTCTGCAAGTGTTTTCCCAAACTTGACAAATTGTTTATTAAATTCGTTAGCTATCTGCATGTTAGTAGTTAATAAAACTCCAGTGTCGTTAATAATTTTTTCAATATTACATTTTTTAGTTTTCCTTCCGCAAAGTCCTTGTACCGTGTTCCACAAATATTTTGAATTATTTTTATTTTTTTCAAGTTGTTTTTTATAATAATTTTGTTTAGTTCTCTTTAATTCATTTGTAAGTTTATTTTTGAATGACGTATAGTCGTCTTTTAATAAAATCTTTTCAGGATGTAAAATCGTTTTTTTATACATTTTATTCTTTTTATTAATTAATTTTAATAGACTATTTGTGAGCCACGGTGCAAAGTTAGTGTTTTTTCGTGTTTTTTTGTAGTGCAATATTTTGTCATTGTTTTAATTTCCGTAATAAAATTATTTGCTGCATTATTTGGGTCCTCTAGTGTGAAAATGGAGTCCCACGAATTGTTCTTAAATAATTCTATAAGTTTAGGGTAATCTATGAATTCTTTATATTTTGTGATAATTGATTTTTTTCTTTCATCCTCAAAAACGACTTGCAGAATAATTGAATCATGATCGGTAATGTTTGATTTAAATATTATTGGGATGGTCATATCAATCGACTCATATTTTTTTGGTTTAAGGAAAATGTGGTCTATACAAGTTTTTTGTCTAGTAGGTTTGTTTATCATTGATATGTATCCAAATTCATTTAGTATATTCAAGTACTCCGTTTTATTGTAATTATTTTCTAAAATGTTTATATTTATATCTCCAAGAAAAATGCTGTATTCGTATTTTTTTGACTGATTTTCTTCAAAATATTCTTGTAAAATTTGTAAGAAATCATCAGCGTTAGATGATGGTGATCGATAACAAGCAGTAATTAATATATTTTCGTTACCAATTTCTGCTTTTAGGAAGTTTATAGTTCCTTTAGTTATTATAGAATGTTTGAATGAAAAAATATTTTTAATATACATTATTGTCCCATCATTTTGATTGTGTTGCCCTTGATTGTATATTAAATTATATCCAGGCATATCGTAAAAGTTCGGGTCTGTTAAGTACCAGGTTTCAGTTAACACTAAACAATCAAAATCAAACTTACCTTTTTGCAATAATATTTTAAATTCATCAAAATTTTTACGTAGACTCCGTATATTGTTATGAAAAATCGTGAAATTATGATTTGCCTTATTCACTTCTAAAACTGTATTACATTCATGATATTTTTCTAATATAAAAGTATTAATAGTATCTATCTCAAAGTCGCGCAAATATGAATCCATTTTTACTTTTTAAAATACACAAAAATATAATCTGATTTTATGATAAATGACACCATAAAAATATATATACAATAGTAACTAAAATCAATACAATCTGGCCCAAAGAAATTTAAAAATAGTATGTGGGCTTCGTGAAAATTATTTAGAATTATTAGAATTTGAATTTAATCGAGCTTTATATTTTTCTCTTACAACTTGTCCACTAACAGATTTGTTGGGTGGTTTATCAACTTTGATTCCTTCTCTTGGCTTCTCGTCTTTCTTATTACAAGGCTCTACAGATTTCTGCAATAGTATATTTTTATTTTTGGGTGTTTCTGTAAGTGTTGGCTGAGTGATTGTCAATTCTTTATCAGGCTTTAAATTAGCAATAGGGGTTGGTGGAGCACTATTTGATATTTCTTCTTTCTTGCTATAATCGTTTTCTTTTAAATCTTCCACTGTATATTGTTTGCTTCCAACGTGCAGTTTGTTTCCTTTTATATAGCTCTTTTCAGTTGTTGTACTTCTGCAGTGATTTAAACTTTCACGTAAAATTTTATTTTCTTCCCTTTGTTTTTGAGTTAGATCGTGTGTTACTACAATTCCAGTGTTTTTTAATTTTGTACAGTTCTTCAATATGTTTCTCTTTTTCACCACTGACAATAGTTCAACCTTTAACGGAGCTTCGTTGTAGTTACCCAAGGAATATAAGTCACTTACGTCTTCCTCTCTTATTGAAATACCTAGTTTGTCTTTCATTAGTTCACAGAAGTACGAAACAGTCCTTTCACTATTTGTCGTATTCAAACCAAATAAAATTATATTTTTCTTTTTACTGTTTTGCTCCAGGGTTTCTATTTTATCTTTAAGAAATTCGTTTTCTTTCTCTACTTCGCTGATTCGATTTTTTAGTGTTTCGATTTTCAACAAAATACGAGTTTCACAAGCTTCAACAGAGCTTTTTATTTCATTTTTACTTTTTTGAATCTCTTCTAAAATATTTTGTAATAGTTCATTTTCAGATCCCATTTTTGTTAATTATTTATTAGCCCATAGACTATAATTATTATTAATAATATTGTTGAAAACTAAAGGTTTTTCAGTTCATACACAGTTCTTACAAAAACCTAAGTAGATATATCACACTACACTTGCAAAGATAAAATATCTCATTTTCTGTAACTTGCACTTTAAATTTAAAGTAAACTTTTACTATTTTGTAGCAGCGAATTCAAAACACGTGCACACTACTAGCTAGTACTACACTAATTTGCTGTAGGAGTTGGAGGTTCGCTTAGGACTTCTCGTTGAGGTTGAGATTGGAAAATATCTAATTCAGTTTCAATTTTTTGAAGGTCTTGACAAGTAAAAGCTTTGCCTTCAATTATCAACTGACTACCTTTTAAGATAGTTCTTTTATTCCTCAGATGAGCTTCCTTATAATATGGAACTAATATTTTTCTTTCCTCTAGAGTCTTCTCCGTGAAATCTTTAGTAACAATTATGCCAGAACCTTTTAGTTTTTTTTTCATTACGTAAGATTTCCTGTTTTCTTAAAAATGAAGTCAAAGATACTAAAGTTGGTCTATTCCGATTTCTCTTTTTTCCCAATCTGTATAGATTATTTAAAAGTTTTCGTACCGTTCTAATCAAGTCTTCGTTTGCAGATTCTTCTTCAGGAATTCCATTGTTTAATGTTTAAAGACAACAATTTACTCTAAGACTTAATGGATCGAGAGCTGCTGCCTCAAAACTTACCTTAAGTCAGATTTGATGTTGATCGATAATATCATTTGAAATTAATTTGTCTTATATTTCAAACGGGGGGCATTTTACCACTAGAAATTGTTAAATTTTAAAAAGTACCAACATTAATTTACGTTACAAGGTATAACTAAAAAACCATCGGATTTTGTGCGGAAGAAACTACCTAGTCTAAAACAGTTTGGTAAGACAATAATAGTTTGTGCAATAAGAGTGAATATAGACAATCCACTCGAGTTGTGCAATATATTTTTTCTACGACCCCCTAACGAAAATCTACAAATTTTAAAAATTATTTTGGGTTATTAAGAAAAAATAGCTAATTTTAAAATAATTTATGACCTTTACTGGCACCATGTCCTCAATTCCACCGCCACATTTAATATTTTAGTTTTAATACTTTAATTATTTTCATATAGTTTGATTAAAATTTAACATTTATTTCCAAATGTAAACGAAATAAAAAATAGAAATGCTAGTATTTATCGATTCTACACAAGAATAACTCATTTTATTGTATATTTAATCTTAATAACTAAAAAATATACGGACAATTATCACTTATTTTTACTTATTTAAAATTTTAAAAATAATGGTAGTCAGATGTCTAAAATATGAACTGACATTGGTGGATTTAAATTTTTTTGTAGTGTTCTCACTAAAATGGATACAAAATATATTCGTTCAGTCGAACGCAATATTTGTAGTCTGTGCGCAGATAAGCTAATTTTCATGTGGGAGTAGAAAACATATTTTGGAGATTTATGTCTGTAACACAGATTTGAAAAAAAGACGTTAGGTATAAAAACGATTTTTTTGCCAGATTGGTTCTTACTAAATCAGAAATTTATGGTAAGACAAAATATTTGAGTGCTAAGTTGCTTTAAGACATGGGTTTCCTAAGGTATAAGAATAAAAACAATGTAATTATGTGTGAAACTTAATTTCTAATTTAAAACAGTTTCGTATAAGACAAAATATTTGGGGAATCTCTGTCCGTAAGACTTATTTAAAATAAGGCAGAAATTAACGTCACAAGGTGTAAAAACGGAAAGAAGAAGAATGATTCTGAATAATGAATCAGAAGCTTCAATGTAATAAACGTGATTTATTTTTTTTTCTTTTATATTTTTGACCTAAAAATGTTATGAAACTCATGACTGAGTGCCATTATTGTTAAGGTTATCCCTATGAAAATAGGAATATATCGTGATGAATATGTATATAAAATAAAGATACGTCGATTTTGAGGTTTGAATACAATTTTCAAAAAGTAGTTTGGGCTTTTTATTGATATCTCTGTTCCTACATTTTGTATTGAACAATTCGTACTATATAAGCTTATATGAACTCAGATCGATCTTTGAATGGTACATTTTCAGGTATTAAATCTTTCATTTTGTGTGCTGTTTCATTACAAATCGTTAAGAAATATTTCACAAATCAAAACCGTAACAAGTATTGTTGTTATAGTATAAAAATTAATTTTTAATGATTTTTCTACAGTTCCATAGTGAAATAAGTGCTATATGATGGTTGCTAGAAGAACTTTTTGTTGTTTAGGTATAGCACTATAACATTTATTGTATTTTGAAGTAGATATCATATAAAACTCAAAATGCTAATATTTCGAGTTTTTACACTATTGAACTGAGGTATCCATGTGTAGAACCATAATAATTCTTCATTATGGTTGTATTTAATCATGTTTTGATTAAAAGTTGGTAATTAAACTCTTGTATTATGGTTCAAATAATTTACTTTCAAAATTATTACTTATTAAATTAGCTTTAAAATTGTTCACATTGTTTTTACTCAAATAAAAACTGTATTATAAGAAACTAAAAAACGGATGATATTTTCTAGACAAAACATAGTAAAATGGTCAAGGGTAACGTATCGTTGTGTTTAGCAGCACAAAATAATTGTTCCAAATGCTCCAAATGTTTCATTTGTTCATTCTATAATATCTAGTTTCTCAATATGTTATGTTTTCTCCCCTCTTCCTTTTTCTGGTGTTCCATAAATTTCTTTGGTAATTAATTCAGTCCCATTTGTTTCACGTATGTGCAACCACTCCAGATATTTCCGTTTTATTGTATTAATAATGAGTTTTTGATTGGTCAATTTCATTTTATATTCTGTAGTCTGTTAACTTTCTTTTTTCCTTCAATCATCTTTACAAACCCCTTTTACTTGTTTTTTGGTAAAAGATGCTCGGATTCTAACAAAGTTAGACTTTTTATTTCGATTATGTTTTATCTGACATTGTTCATAGCGAATCTCAATCTTTGCTTATAAATTATCTTTTAGTTTTGTACCAAATTCAATCTTTCGGAATTGTATTGCAGGTCAGATTGCGTTCAAGCAGAATAAAATTTCAATAGACTTGAAAAGAAAATTTGTTTCTTACATTTTCTCTGCCTTTTAAAAAACATACTAAAAGGTTGAAAAGCTCTCGAACGTTGGGTGGGGGTGGAGGTGTAGGTACATCTAACTTCTTGTTTGAAATTATGGACCGGAAGCTGCCGTCTCAAAACTTTTATAATACCGTTTTAAATCTATTTGGCCACTAGAATTTGTCAAATAAAAAAAAAACGACCAAAATTTGCATAACTAGATATAACTACAAAAACCATCGCATTTTGTGGGGAAAGGGCCACTTTGTCTAAAACAGTGTTGCAAGACAAAATATTTTGGGACATTCTATCCGAAAGACAGATTTGAAAAAAAAAAATGCAGAAATTTACGTCATAAGGCATAAAAACGATTTTTTTGCCAGATTGTTCCTGACTTAATGTACCACCCAGAAATAATTCGTAAAATGTAATATTTGGGGGCATAGTTGCTTTGAGACAAAGGTTTTTGGAAAAAAGTGCCAATATTTACGTCATAAGGTATAAGAATAAAACCAATGTAATTTTGTATGCAACATAATGTAGATTGCTCGGAGGGTACAAGACATCGCAGAAAATATATTATCTCAACTGTCTCGACAAAAATACAAAAATGGACATCTTGAGAGGTTTTCTCTGGCCTTGGATGAATGAACGGATGTGCCAGATGCTTCTTCGAGGAGTAGATAAAAGCAATGAAGTGTATGAAGAACTTCTTGATATTGACAGTATTCATGGCACGACTACTGTGGAAGATATTTTTAAGGAAGTTGAAAATGCCATTAATAAAAAGAATCTTCAATGGAAAATTGGCGAGCAAAAAATTGAGGTTACTTCAGAAATTGCGAATAACAGTATTAGTAGGCGTTGAAGCAATTGTTTTCCGAGACTTAACAGCTGTCATTCGATTTATTAGAATACGACCTTTATGAAAAATGTGCCTTCACGCTAATTGAACATTCACATTTCCCTTGCCTGTTTTTCAGTTTACTGTTGATTCTTTGTGTAAAACCTAACAATTGCAAAGTGTAGTGATTTAACAGACCCATAATGCCTTTAGATCCGATTGTTGTGGCAAGAATTGTTGCGCTGTTACAAGACGGACGGGGGCAACGTGAAACTGCAAGAATTGTTGGTGCTAGTCTTTGTGGTGTGCAAAGGGTAAACCAACGCTTTCTGGAGACTGGCCTGATCACTAGAAGACCAGGGTCTGGACAAAAAAGAGTTACCACTCAACGAGATAACCGTTTTTTGGTGTCCACAAGTTTGCGGAATAGGACAGCTACTGCGGTTTCACTGCGAAATCAGTTGGAAGAAGTGAGACATGTCAACGTTAGTGAATGGACCGTTAGAAGAAGACTTCATGCTGCTGGACTGTCATGCAGAAGAATGGCTACAGGTCCCCCGTTGCAACGCCAGCATCGGACTGCAAGATTGACATTTGCCAGAGATCACGTTCTTTGGAATGATGATGACTGGAGCTGGGTATTGTTCTCAGATAAATAGCGTTTTTGCCTCACTGGATCAGATGGACGTCGACGAGTGTGGAGAAGACCTGGGGAAAGATATGCTAAAGTTTGCATTGACGAGCGTCTTCCATTTGGCGGTGGGTCAGATATGGTTTGGGCGGAAATCACTGCACAAGCTCGTACAAAGTTGGTCTTCATAGAAAATGGCTCCCTAACCTCTCACAGGTACATTACGGAGGTGCTAGAAGACCATGTTATGCCTTTCATGGTGACTATGGGGGAACGTGGCATTTTTATGCAAGATAATGCGAGACCACATACAGCCAGAATTGTCAGGGGGGTATCTGGATGACTGGCCAGCCCGCAGTCCAGACATGAATCCCATGTCTGGGACGAGTTGGGACGACGGATCCGCAGATATTCACCAGCACCAAGAACTGCCCAGGAGCTGAGAAGATTGCTGTTGCAGGAATGGGATAACATCGACCAGAATGTGATCCGCAACTTAATTCAAAGTATGCCGAGGAGGGAATACACGTTATTAGTGTCAAGTTTTTTCATTTTGTTCGGTCCATATTTTTCCTAATAACAAAATGTTGAATTTCGCCCAAAATGTTAATTTGTTGCTTTTTCAGAATAAATCATGAAATCCAAGAAAAAAATGCATTTCTGTTTAGTATAGAGTATCACATTAAGCTTACAAAAGCACATGTAATGATGTACAGTTTGCGAATACGATCTGAAAACGTAAAATTTCAAAGAACATAAAAATTTTAAGGTGACCTTAATTTTTTGCTCGCCAGTGTGTTACAACTGATGGAGACCAAAACATATGTAGTAAAAATAAAGGTGTGGTTCAAAACCATTAGTCTTACATTGTATAATTAATCAACAGTCCTTGTGTGGAAAATGTTTATTACTTGTGCGAGAAAACATTCTCCAAAATGTAGTACACAAAGAATATTTACAGATCAAAATTAACCGATGAGCATCTTAAATCTCTTTTAATAATTGGTAAAATTGGCCCACAACTACAAACTATTGTCAGTGGAAAATCACAATTACATAAATCTCATTAGTATTTTTTACAAGTGGACAACCTGCGGTTTCATTCGCGTTAATTTAGCTTTTCTGTTCCTGAGGGATTTTCAGGATAAAAATCATATGTATGATTTAGGATAGCCATTAGCTGTCGTGTGCCGGATTGATGACACTGGCGGGCCGGATTTGACTCGTGGGCGGGATTTGACCCGCGTGCTATAGTTTGGAGACTCCTGGTCTAGAGCATCAAGATCCTTAGAGACAGGACTAAATTTTTTGCCGTTACTTAGATAGTTTAGATATAAATATTGTCAAGTAAAGATAAATTAAATATAAAATAAATTAGTGAATATAAATTAGAATAATTAAACTGTTTAAAATAAATAAATGTAACAATGTCATTTTAGTAACAACGCTAGACTTAAAAGAGCTTTTTCGAATTTTGTCAAATAACTTCCGAAGTAGCCAAAAAATCTAAATCTTTTATGGATCATTGAATTAAAATATGAAACTTTTTCCCATTTAACCGACATTGTATATCTTGCGGTTTAGGAGATATCTTTATTCGCAAATTAAATCCGTGATGACGCAAACATTATGCGTCTATTATTTAATAATTGTAGATTGATAAAAATCATTACATTTTTGTTTTCTCTTATAAGGAACAAGATGCAGAAGAACTTTAATATTTTGCGAAATAATTTTCTGCATTTATGATAGTTATTTTTCAAATAAAATGCTTTATTGGCAAAAATGTAATTCGTTTAAGTGATATTATTTAATGCGAATTAAACTGGAGAAACTTATAGCGAGATTAAAAGAAAAGCAATTAAAATATTTGGAATCATTATAGTAACTTAAATAAGTTTATTGTTTTCTTAAGTTCGTACAGAGTTTCCGCTATAATTTCAATTGCAAGCATTTCAAGACTTGGGTGTTTTATAGTTTAAGTTCCTATATTTTAAGCAGATGCATTTGCAGGAGCATTAATTCTTTATATAAATCGTGGTAGCAGCAGAATTAGTGCTGTGTCTGTTCCAACTGCTAAATTAAAAAATAAACGAAATAAATATTCAGGAGTTAATAGAACTAGTGGCCAAATTTCGGACAAAAATGTAAAATGTCCAATAATTTGACGAAATCCCTTTTGTAAACGTATTAACGTATAAATTGTTACAGGTGTTTCAAATTAATGAATAGGTATGTACTTTTGAAACCAAAGCTAAAATATTTAAACCACTAGGAGGGATATGGTTCAATGGTTGACACTATGATATTTCGATTTTGGGAGATTGTATGTATTGTAACTGTAAATATTTGAATAATAATATTGAAAATCTGACATCTTTATTTATTATTGACAACATCAAAATCTAATCTAGTAACTATACTACAAGTATTAGGGATATAACAGTCTCCCACACTATTTTAGACTTCTCTTCTCTTTTTTTAACAAAATAAGGTAAACATGACTAATTTACAAAACGTTGTGACATATATCGAATTCTATAGGAACGCCGCAACTGCATTCTTTCAGGGTGAAACATTTCACGTTCAGACTTTACAATTTCACTATCATTATTATTATCCTGTCTGTTATTTGATTGCTGTAGAATAATAGGTAGGTACTGTTCATTATTTTGAGACTGTTGTCCTTCATTAGATTCATCCAAATCTTCATCAGCGAACCTTACTCTCTTCTTTGTCACTAGGGTATCGCGCAACTGATCTATGTGTCGTTTTATGGAGTAACCATCATCTAATTGAAATGTATAGTGGAGACGTCCAAACTTTTTAGTTATTATGCCGAATTTCCAAGACATCTTATTTTCTTGATAAAATCTTGCTTGTACTCTCGTCCCCATATTAAAACTACGAACTCTTGGTAAATGTTATTCTGATTTAGAATGCTTAAATGGTCGAATTGCATCTAGTCTAATTCTAACATGTCGATTTAAATATAATTCTGCTGGGGATTTTCCCGAATTGAGGGGAGTAGTTCGATATTTAAGTAATATTTCTTGAACCTTCCTATAAATAGGACTTCTATTATCGGACATTACCTTAAGACGATTTTGCAAAGTTTGAACGTTTCTTTCCGCCAAACCATTGGTTGCTGGATGACCTGGTGCAATAATTTTTTGGAAAATGCCATGTGTTTTTAAAAAAGAATGAAATTGTTCACTAGCGAAAATGGAAGCATTGTCGGAAACTAATATCCGAGGGTATCCGTGAGTATCCGTGAGAAGAAAACATTTCTTGTAACAGATCGATAGTTTTTCCTGAAGTAGGCGCATCACATACAATTTTTATTTCCGCCCATCTTGATTTTGCACCAACAACAACTAAATAGTACTATCCTTGAAACCTTCCGGCGTAATCTATGTGGATATGATCCCAGTTATCCAAAAGTACATCCCAATGGTATAACTGTACCTTAGATGGAGAACTATGGACTTCAGCACATGATTGACATGATTTAACAATCTTATCGATGTCTTTATCGATATTCTTCCAATAACAGTATCTTCTGGCTAGTTGTTTCATTTTAATTATACCTATATGAGTGCTATGGAGTTCGGAAAGAACTATGTGTTGAAGATTAGCTGGAATTACCACTCTTTGACCTCTAAACAAAATTTCATCTGGTATCATAAGATCGCTCTCAATTTTATTGTTTGATTTTAAATCATGTATAATTTTAGACAAATCTGTATCACTTTTAGTTGCTGAACGGATATTTTCATAAGTCAAATTATATGATGATATCTGCAAAATTGTTGAAAAACAAAGTTGATTTACCTCCTCCTTTAAAAATTTATCCATTGATGAATATTTATGTTCTATTGGAGCTGCAGAAAGGCAGTCTACATTTGTATGATTTTTTAAATTCAACTTCATAGTCAAATCCAGATAAGAATGAGGCATACCTCAGAAGTCTTGAGGATGTCATAGCTGGAAGTTTTGCATTTTGATGAAAAATTGTCAGTTACAAGTTTAAACTTACGACCAAAAAGATACATATAGAAATTATTAACAGAAAACATAATTGCTAATACTTCACGGTCTAACTGACTATAATTTTGCTGACTAGAGGTCAGTGATCTTGAAGCAAATCCTATAGGTTTTTCAACATTATCGATGAGATGCGAAATAATTCCAGCAACTCCTGTAGGACTAGCATCACAGGCTAAAATTAATGGTAAATTCGGATCATACGGAACTAGAACTTGATCATTTGCTATTTCTTGTTTAATGTTCATAAAAGCAAATTCACAAGAAGAATTCCAATCGAATTTTTTATTTTTTTGTAAAAGCTTTCTTAAAGGATATGTTTTAGTAGATATTTTATGAATAAATCTACTATAATATGTAACTATTACAAAAAATCTTCTAACCCCATCAACATCTACTGGCTGTGGCATCTCCAGGTTGGCTTGAACTTTTTTTGGACATTTTAATATTTCGTTATGCTCAATAACATGTCCAAGGTACTCAACACTGGTCTCGAAAAATGTACATTTCCTGGAATTTAGGCGAAGATCAAAAGGGGTTTTTGACATTCCTTCTTAATTGACTCATGAACTATAATGTCATCAAAATAAGAATCAGTAGTGGGTAAATCAGATAGTATTTAATCAATGATTCTGTTGAATCCAGAAGGTGCAGTTTTGATACCAAAGGAAAGACGGTGCATTCGATATGTTCCTCGATGAGTTAAAATAGTAGATAGAAGTAGATTATATGCTTTGAATAAATCAAGTCGACAGAAATATGTTGAACCTTTGAAAATGTTTAGTAAATCTTCAATTTTTATAATTGGATAATTTGCTGAGACTAATCTGTCATTAACTCCAATTTTATAATCTACACATAGACGCACTCCATCATCGGCTTTAGGAATTACAACTAAGGGTGATCCCCAATCGCTATTGTCAACTTTAGATATAATACCTGCAGCTTCTAGGATATCCAGTTCCTTTTCCATTTTGTCTCGCAACGCGTAAGGGACATCTCTATGCTTGTAAAAAACTGGTTTTGCATTTGGACTTTAAACTTTGGTACCAATCCAATTTCCTGTTCGAAAGTTTTTGGAAATCTAGCCACTATTTCATTTTCATTCATTGGAGTTGTACAAAGCTGATTCGTGTTAATTTGTTGTAGATTGATATTTAGGTGCCGAATCCACATACGCCCTAATAAAGGTTCGAAATTGTCTGGAACAACATAAAATTCTTTCTTCGAAAATTTATTCTGATAATGAACAGAAACATTTGCATTTCCTATTGGGTAAAATATATTCTTCGTATAGGACCTAAAAGCAATGTCTGGTCTTTCTAGTTTAATGCTTAAATTTAATGCATTGTAACTTGATTCTGGTAACAAAGTAAATCCTGCCCCTGGATATACTTCAAATTTCTGAGGTTTTCCTTCGATGAACACTGTAGCATAAAATTTCTTCGAATCAGTATTTGTTCGACTTTCAAAAATATCAAAACTTCTGTTGACACCAAGCATTTCTTCCATATCTAATTCATCTTCTGGTTGATCTTGAATATAATTGGTATTTGCCGTTGATTTATTTTTGTTCGCTAATAAAGTTGTAATGCAAACTTTTTTGCGCAGTCTCTACATTTTAATTTATTTTGGTCTGTTTTACATTCTTTTACCATATGATTATGATTGTCTTTACCACATCTAATACAACAGTGATCGATTCCTAAAATTTTGAAATCAATCCTTGACTTTGACTTGGATTGATTTTTCTCATAGGGTTTTGATTTCGTGAATAATTCCTGGATAAATAATTAATTTTATTAACGTTATTAGAATAAATAAAGAGGTCAGATTTTCAATATTAGTTTTCACCTCGTTATTATTTAAATATTTACAGTTGCAATATTTGGCGATGAGGATGGGATATAATAGTATGTGAAGAGTTCTTTTGTGAATTTTGATATATTTTATTGGTTTATAATTTTATATACTTCTCGTTATAAAAACAAACTATCTAAATATTATGTAATAATAAATAAACTTCTTGACATTCTAAACAGATAAAAAAATCCCATTAGAACCGTAGTCATTTTATTTAAATCACAGGTAATGAGTGGCATTTTTACTGTTGAACGTTTGAAATCGGAGTGGAGTGGTAAGCAAAAAAAAGGAATTGTATCGTTGTAGGTAATGCGGAAGGAATTTGTTAGTTCTTGTGTGTGGAGGGCGTGTCCAACTGTCGATCATACATCATCGAGTGGAATTTGGCTAGAATTATTTTTAACTCTATTGAGTGAGGAAGAAAGAAATGTTGCGATGCAAGAGATAAAATATATATCGGAATGAAGTTGAATTTTGGTCTTGTGTACGTGACGTTCGTCACGTTATGAAGAAAATATATTTAACTTGTGCAGTATATGGAGCGAGATGAGATTATTATTTGAAGGATAGAAAAATAGCATTTCTTGAATGCGTGGGTTTGAACACAAATGAGTTGAACAGGGGTGGTTTGCAAAATGTTATGTTTAAATTTAAGATCATGTTATGAAATTTAAACGTAATAATATTAAAAATATTTAAAAATACTTACATGGCCTAAAATTCTGAAGAACATCGCTGATTTCCGTTATCTCGATTCTCCTTTTGTCCTCATAATTTGTAGGAGGGGGTAGTCGAGGCCTGTGATGTAGGGGCGGTGGAGAACCAGTACTGCTGGTATCAGATAAAGGTGGAGGTGGAAACATCTGAGGAGTACTGCGGTCTCGTACTCTTTCCCTTTCGGGGGTACTTTCAACTGTCTCTTCGTTTACAATACTATCTTCGTCCGACGAAGATTCTAGAAAATACATAGAAATTATCAATTCGTTGTTGATGTTGTTACATTACTTATTTGTTTCAATATAAGTGTTGTGTAGTGAAGATAAATTGTAATAAATAAATTAGAATTGTGAGTTATAATAGTGTATAAGTATTAAATAAATAAACGTAATAATAATAAGATTAATAATAACTAATAATTACAGGTAATGTTAATTGAATAATTAATTACTGATATTTAAAAATATCTTCTTGAGGTTTAAAATGAGTTTAATCCAATTTCGCTTCTTAAACCTTTTCTATCTAGATTGTTTTTGAAAATTTTTGGGAATGAACTTAAACTACTTTTTCTTATATTAATATAAACAACATATTTTTTTATATTTTGTTAAAAAAAATGAAGGATGTACTTATTTTTTAATTTTCATATACAATAA
Source organism: Psylliodes chrysocephalus (assembly GCA_927349885.1). Classification (NCBI taxonomy): domain Eukaryota; kingdom Metazoa; phylum Arthropoda; class Insecta; order Coleoptera; family Chrysomelidae; genus Psylliodes; species Psylliodes chrysocephalus. Next base: position 44,209,973 of record OV651813.1, read on the forward strand.
TTCATTGTTATATTTAAATCAATATACATCAATTCATTCAAAATAATAATGATGTACCAATCTTATGCCGATGTCATTTTCAAAATTAAAATTTTCAGTTGGTATTAACCCTTTCTAAAACTTGGTTGGGTTTTTGTCCCCATCAGACCTAGTTTACATATTATTTAAACTAATTGTAAGTTTTAAGAATCTCCTAATGCAAATAAACGTGTAATCCTTATCGAATACAAGATAAAATTAAAAAAAAAAAGAATACAATAAATTATATTTATGTCTAAACATTGCCACTTATCACCAATCAACATCAAAACCCCCATTTTAAAGAAAGAAGCTACCAAGAAAAAAGAAAGCAAAAAAAACGACATTCCAACCAAATTATAGAAAGGGTAGGTCAGTACCTTCATAAATGATTTCTCGAGCAATTTTAGATTTTGAAAAGAACACCATGAGATTCCTAAGTCATTACTATTTTAAACAAAACGATTTAATTTAAAAATATTGCTTTACAGATATCTACAATATCCAAACATTGATTTATGGCATATAAAAATAAAAAATAAGTAGTTACTTTTATAATAAATACAATTTTAAATATAAACTTTTTTGTTGATATTAATATAAGGAAAAAAATTACAAAAATAAGAATGATAGATTGGTAAAACTAAATAAATAATACAATAAAAAATGACACTGAAGAAGGTTACCGAATGTGAGTCAAAAGAATATTTGTCAACTACAAAATTAATTTCATTCTCAAATCTTATACGCAAAATTTTTCAAAAAAATTCAAACTAAATTGACATACACTGGTACTTTACACGTTATTCTATCGATTTCAGAAAATTATTATATGAGAAAAGCACCTCTTGGCGAAGTTGGTAGGCTAGCTCACGAGCTAGGAGGTACATATCTCCTTAGGAGGCTACACAATGAGCCTATAGTGAGATATAAATGACGTGGGTTAACCCACCTTCCACACGTTACAGGTGCAGATATAAAGGTTGTACAAAAGGAATTGATCAGCAAAATGTGTAAGGAAACAGACCATAGAAACGTAAAAACGAGATAATTTATGAAAATTACACAGTTATTAAATTACTATGGGAAAACTATAGGGAATAGCTTTAGTTATTTCAATAAATTTCAAATAGACGACTGGCTATATCTAATCAGGAAGGCAGAGGAATATCAAATTAATAATTATTTAGACTGTTGGTGTGGTATTCTAATACAGAAAAATATCCTTATTCTTCTATTAGTCATAGTTCACAGACAAATATGTCATGAACTAAACTTTACGAAGCTCTTATCAGTTTTAAAATTCCAAAAAAGACAATAAAGTTGATGAAAATTGCATTAAAATGGCAACAGAAGAAATATTCTCCAAAACCGTATAACTACAATCTTTAATCAATGTGGTGCTGAAAGAAGAATACTCAACTAATTTAAAAATTTAGGAGAGAAATGAAACCAATAAAAATCAGAAATGAATCACAAAGTGGAGTATATTGGAAAACAAAAAATTGGATAGTGCTTAGTCAAATAAAACTTTAAGTATGTTAAAACTGGATACTGCTGCTAGAAAAAATAATCAACCATAGACTCATGTGGACTTTGGAAAATTCTGGCCACTTAATCTCCGAGCAAAACGGTTTTAGACAAAACCGATCTGGGATCGATAATATTCTGAATCTAGAAAGCGAAAATCACGAATCTCTAGCAACAAAACAAACTTGTATAGCAATATTTTTCGACATAAAAAGAGCCTTTAATACCTACTGGAGATTTAACATTCTAAGAAAACTTCACACGTGGAATATTCGTGGCAACTGTCTTGCTTTTATAAAAAAATTTCTAAAGGGTAGATCATTTCGTGTAAGAGTAAATAATTCCTAAATCAAAACGAAGACAATGGAACTCCACAAGGGTCAATAATTAGTCCTACACTGTTTCTGGTCGCTATAAATGACATAATAAAAAGCTTAACAAAACCTTTAAAAGCACGCTTATATGCTGATGGCCTGGTAATCTATATTAAAGGAAAAAATGTGGATATCATGTCAACTTTTCTGCAAAACTTTTTGATGAAATTGGAACAATGGTCTCTTGATACAGGATTTATTTTTTCCGTGACAAAAACTGTTGGAATTGTATTCTTTTAAAGGCTCTTGATTCAAACAGAATTAAATCAAAGCTTGTCTGGAACTGCCTTGGAATACTAAATTATCTGGCAACCCACAGTAAGGTAAAACTGGCGTGGGTACCAGCGCACAAAGGTATTCAAGGAAATGAAAAGGCTGATGAACTCGTCAAAGTGGGATCAGATCTACCATTTACAGGACCAGAACCTGTATTTGGGATAAGCAAAACCTCTGCTCGACAGGCAGTGAACAGGTGGATAACCATAAAACACCAAATTCACTGGCAACAGATAAGAGGGCACAGAATCAGTAAGCTCATGCTAAGGGGACCAAACCCACGCATGGCTACTGAGGCACTACAACTCGCACTACAACTCAGATATCCACCATTGTGGGATTACTAACGGGGCACTGCTTGCTGAAACACCTTCATGTAATGGGATTACACAATGATCCCACTACGTGTAGACTTTGCATGGAAAAGGAAGAAACCTCATACCATGTGATCTTCGAATGCGAAGCTCTTACTGGGCGACGTTTCATCCTTTTCGGCCTAGAACCGGAAAGAACGCCCCAGGAACACTTGGTAGGGAACCTATTAAAACTAATCAAAGACACAGGACTATTCCAAAGATAGTACCTAAATACGGGGAAAGCAGGGGAATACAATAGACCCAAGAGGCCGCAGTGTTCTGGGCCAAACCTAACCCTACCTGCTTACAACCGATAAAGATTCTCCAAGGAAACTTCTGTTATCTTTCCAGTTTTATAGTTATTTAACCAAAATATATCTTTCAAACCATCAGTAAAGTTCTTGGGAATGTGGTTCGACCAAAAGCTATCCTGGAAAGAACACATACAACACTTAACCCTTTGCTGTCATAAGAGACTAAACATAATGAAGACTCTGGCAAACAGAAACTGGGGCTCAGACTATCAAACCTTACTAACCATTTATAAAACTTAATAAGATCAAAGATTGACTACGGGTCTATTGCATATGGATCAGCCAGCAAAACCACTTTGAAATTGTTAGAAACTGTACACAATGCTGCTCTTCGTATTGCTCTGGGAGTCTTTCGCACTTCCCCTATTGAAAGTATCTACTGTGAAACTGGAGAACCATCCCTGCACTACCGGAGAATGTATCTATCATTATCACATGCTACTTCGATAGCCTCTAATAGGAATAAGCCACTTTTCAATAATACCTTCAATAAAAAATATATATCAATTACTTTAGCAATAAGCCACACACATTAAAACCTTATTATGAGCGAATTCGAAGTTATCTTAGTCACCTAGAGATTGACTTTCCAGAAGTCTTTCCATTCGATCTTGACTATCCTCCTCCCTGGATCATTAAAATTTCTGAAACCAACACGGACCTCTGCCAATATAATAAACATGAAATTCCCTCAAATATTATAAAATACAACCTTAATAATATTTTAGACAAATATCAGGACTATCAAAAGTTTTTTACTGATGCTTCTGAAGATGACACTCTTAAAAACATTATTGACTATCTAAAATCTATCGAAATGTTATATGAAATTTAGATTTATAATTAATGTATTGTTCCATCGCTAATAACCTTTTGGTGGATGCGACTAAATTTAATAATAAAAAAAAAACAATTCACAATAATTAGCAGAATACATACACACAAGAAAATGCCGATAAAAGTAAAGGAACAACAAAGTTAGAAAAAAACTAGATTATACAGATTTTAAAACATTGAATCAATTAATTGAAACAGGAATTAACATTACTTTAGATTTAAAAAAAATGTTCATTGGAAGTTATAGGGCACAAAATAAAATAGAAATAAATAGGCATTAGAACGTCTAAATTACTTACCAGAGTCATGTCTATCTCGGTCTGGACTCCTCGCCATGACTGATGTTCTTTTGGACGGCATCGGCATCGAGGGTTTGTGCCTATTTTGTAAGGCTTGTGCGAGAGCCTGTTGAACGGCCTCTTGTCGAACTTCTACAATTATTTAAAAATCAATATTTTTCTTCATATCAAACTTTAATAGAAAAACAATAGTAAACTAAACACGTCTAATTTCTAACATATCATTTTCACTACAAGACGACATTTAACAGGATGCTTTCTATCATCGTTTAACGAGTGTAGAGAATATTAAAATAATCCGATATACGTTTGGTCTACATTCATAAAACAATCCTTACCTTAGTTAACCGTGTACCAATTATAAATATTTCGTTTCAAAATGACACATCAAATTGGTAAAATTGTTTATTGAATGATGCATTCACTTTTTAATAACGAATATCAATACTCAGATTTTCTTAAAACAAAAAAAAACTTAAACAGTTAAGATTATTTTTTAGATAAAAACACTGTCATCTATTTACTCTACAAAATATATGAACTACTTTCGGATTAAATTTTTTCCAAGAAAATTGTTTTCCCTTTAGAATTATTAGCTTATATTTTTTAATTTTAATTTTCTTTATATACGAAAAAGAAATTTAATTAGTTTTGTACAGGACGGAAAAAGTATTAAAAGGGAATGTTGATAAGAAAAGATGCACCTTTAACAAATTCTTAAAGCAACGGCTTCTTATTATTACAGTTTTCAATGAAAACTGATATTTTAAAATCGAATAAATGGGACACGGCGAAAGATAAGTACATACTATAGTAAATCTTTTTCTTTGGTAAATGAAGATAAAATATTTTATAGAAAATTTATTGTTCAAGATATTCATTGTTTAAATTAATACGAGAGAGTCTGCTACATCCAGTGTTGCCAACCGGAGGGAAATTTCCCGTTTTGCGGGAATTTTTAACACAAAAGGGAAAAGGGAAAAAAATGGAAAAAGTTAACTAAAAACGGGAATTTTTTACTCCAGTCTAAAATGTGAAAAATGTATGATTTGAAAAATAAAATAAAATTTGTTAATTATTGGACGTATTTTTAAAGTATTGTTAAAAGATTTTACAAACTTGTATTTCTGGTATAAAATCTGAGGACCTTTTTTTAGAAGCTCGAATCAGGACCTGGTTGTTTATAAAATGATGCTGAGGACTTTTTTTTGTTTAGAAATTTCACAAACAAATGTCCGAGATTTCATAAAAGTGGGAATTTTGAAGGTATGTGGAGGGAAAAATCTTACTTCAAAGTTGGCAACACTGGACATCTAGTAATATAAAGGCGTTTTGAAAACAATGTAAAAAAATATGATTGAAGATAAATATGTATATTAAGGAATTTTTGAATTAGACAATACGGACTCTTTTGTGTTAGATCGAAAGACTAAAAATTTAAAATATCAAATCACAATTACCACAAGAAGTGTGCTCGAACCTTTACTGCACATTAGGGTGTACAAGAAAAATAATTTTTTAATTTTCAAAAATGCAATACCCGTCGAAAGCAGGGCTTTTCAAAATGGATTCCTAAAATATTTTTTAAATTACAAACAAAAATGCCACCCTCCAAATTAAGAAAGGCACCAGGGAATGAAATGTTACTATTATTTAGTAATACATTTTTAATATTTATTTATTCTTTAAAAACTTCTACGCTCCAAACACTATTAAAAGTTAAAATATCAATTTTTTAAATCCAATTATTTTCAAAATATAAAAAATAAACATTTTATATTATAGTTATTTGACATTTTTCTCAGCGATATTATCTTCCAGCCCCACCGATAATATACTGGCTCGCAAAAAATTGAGGTCACTTCAGAAATTGCGAATAATTTTAGCGTCAATATTGACATAATAGTATTAGTAGGCGTTGAAGTAATTGTTTTCTGAGACTTGACAGCTGTCATTCGATTTATTAGAATACAAAGGTCCCCTGTTTTTACGACTTTTATGAAAAATGTGCCTTTTCGCTAATTGAACATTTACATTTCCCTTGCCTGTTTTCCAGTTTACTATTGATTCTTTGTGTAAAACCTAACGATTGCAAAGTGTAGTGATTTAACAGGCCCATAATGCCTTTAGATCCGATTGTTGTGGCAAGAATTGTTGCAACGCGAAACTGCAAGAATTGTTGGTGCTAGTCTTTGTGTGCAAAGGGTGTACCAGCGCTTTCTGGAGACTGGTCTCATCACTAGAAGACCAGGGTCTGGGCGAAAAATGGTTACCACTCAACGAGATGACCGTTTTTTGGTGTCCACAAGTTTGCGGAATAGGACAACTACTGCGGTTTCACTGCGAAGAAGTGAGAAATGTCAACGTTAGTGAATGGACCGTTAGAAGAAGACTTCATGCTGCTGGACTGTCATGTAGAAGAATGGCTACAGGTCCACCGTTGCAACGCCAGCATCGGACTGCAAGATTGACATTTGCCAGAGATCACGTTCGTTGGAATGATGATGACTGGAGCTGGGTATTGTTCTCAGATGAGTCGCGTTTTTGCCTCACTGGGTCAGATGGACGTCGACGAGGATGAGATCTGGATGAGGTAGAAATTAGGCGGTTTGACTGGACAGCCCGCAGTCCAGACATGAATCCCATGTCTGGGACGAGTTGGGACGACTGATCCGCAGACACACACACCAGCACCAAGAACTGTCCAGGAGCTGAGAAGACTGCTGTTGCAGGAATGTGATAACATCGACCAGAATGTGATCCGCAACTTAATTCAAAGTATGATGCGCCGACATCCAGTAGTCATCAATGCAAGAGGAGGGAATACACGTTATTAGTGTCAAGTTTTTTCATTTTGTTCATTCAATATTTTCCCTAACAACAAAATGTTGAATTTCGCCCAAAATGTTAATTAGTTGCTTTTTCAGAATAAATCATGAAATCCAAGAAAAAAATGCATTTCTGTTTAGTATAGAGTATCACATTCAGCTTACAAAAGCACATGCAATGATGTGCAGTTTGCGAATACGATCTGAAAACGTAAAATTTCAAAGAACATGAAAATTTTAAGGTGACCTCAATTTTTTGCTCGCCAGTGTATTTAACTAGGCTTTTTGTTAATTTAGTACAGCCTAGAACAACAGAACGTAAATAAAAACTATATAAATTCTCAAGATTTTGTTATTGTAGCAAGTAAAATAGAAAATATTTTGAGCCGAACGTGTACTCCGATCGTCTCTAGAGCAGGAATTATATTTTTGCTTAAGCAATACCATTCACAAAAGCAATATTTTCAAACGAAACTTGAAGATTTTAGAAACTCAGATAATCATAAAATTTTTGCAGGTTCGTTGTAAACGTTTATTTTTCGATGTGGTACAAAATATTTTTTTGATTCTATTCAGCGTTCAAGGTATTTGCCACCTGAATTGAAAAATGTAATCGACCCCTGTTATCCAGAGGAATGATTATTTTAGCCATTCGGAGAATATGTTGTTGACAATGTTGACAGATGAACGAAAAACTATCCATAAACTAGCAGTTGGAAGCATTATTAAAGTTATAAATTAAACAGATCTTCAAAAACAGAAGTTCGAGCATTCATCTCACCGAAATTAAACTTCGGTGCCGAAGACTATTATGATCTTCTTCAAAACTGGCAGAAGTTTCATCGCACTGAACCACCTCTTTTAATAAAAGTATTTGAAGGCGATTTGCAAGAAATTGTCAACGACTACTCCAATTCTTTGGCCATTAAGGAAATAATGCAGTTCGATTGTCACATTTAACTAAGTGCAGTACTAAGAACAAAAGCACAACTAGAGTATGAGCTGGAAAAATTTGTCATTGACATACAGCAATCATCATGGAACAATACACTAGAAATTACAAGAAAAAACGTAGACAATTCATACCCTAGAGAAATAAAAGAATTAATAAATAAGAAGAGAAACGCAAGAAAAAACGAAATTCCCTGAAGATAAAGTAGTTCTCAACAGACTAACACAACAACTAAAACGAAAAATAATCACTATTAAAAATGAATCAATAGACACGTATCACAGAAAATTGACAAACGATAAAAATATTAAGTATACTTAAGTTTATAATAAAGACAAATTTCTGGTTGGCTGAAAAATAGCTAGGTGCAATGCAAACTAACAAAAATAACATTTAAACTGTAGAAAGGACACTTGTGAAAAACAGTACTTTTTTTCAAGAAATTACTGTCAAAGTAAATAATAAAATTGTGGTATAATAGCAAGTAAAACTCACAGATTGTTTTTCTTATTGGTACCACTGGTATTCCACTTTCTATACTTAATATAAATATTATTGGTCTCACATGTCGACTCTTTGATTTAGAAAGATATAATTATGGGCTGCTAGATGGTGAAACCATCTAGATCTCTGAGTCTTTCGTATAGTCTTAGTATATGAAGCGTGGAATAGAGAACCTCTTATTCATCTAGAAACCACCTGGTATTCAGACGCCTCCAAAACTACTGGAGTAGGAGAAGGCATATATAGTTTCAAGTTAAATACAATAATCTCATTTAACTTCATGCAGGCACACTCAAAGCTTGTGTGGGACTATTTGGAAGCTCTAACAGAGATGGGTAGTCGAATCAAACTAATCTTAGACTTATAGGGTTATAGAGTTCCAGGCCACAGAGAACAAAAAGGCAATGAACAGGCTAATTTACTAGTCCGAAAAGAAGCCACAAAGGTTCTTTTTAGCCCAGAACCTTCCTGTGGTGTCACAAAGATAGCCATCAGAACTTGCACAAAGCAAGGGATGTTAAAAATTCACCAAGACAGTGACAGGCCAGAAAGATTCATAACAGGACCATCTTTAAAACATACCGAGCTCCTATTAAACCAGAAGAGGAAAAATACTAGAGTACTATAGTTCGGGACACACTGAGAACGCAGTATGGCCAGGCATAGGCAATGTATTTCTAATGGGAGACCGACATACTGTGTTGGCGCCTTTCCGATAGCTGTGACAGGTTTGTCCTTCTTGATATCTAATTGGACGGCTTTCTGCAGAAAGGAAGCAACACACAAATTTGTGATTTTTAGACTTTTAAATAATATTGCTTTAAGATCCGTAACCTTTACTGCGAAAAAGATCCAGGCCACATTCTGGTACTTAGCGTTATTTGATAGTCAATGAACCAACTGACTAAATTGGATAAGAAAGTAACCTGCCTGCAGAAGCAATCCAAGCAGTTTGGTTGCTTTCTGCATAAAGAGAAGAGAGTTTTTGACAGTTCGTTATTTAGTTCTCTGTGAGAGGGAGTGTGAAATATAAAAAATAGGAAAACGAATATGTTTTTGATACAATATGAGTCATAATAATAGCATATCTCAAAAATTTCTTCCGATGATAAAAGCTATTGGATAGGAGAAGGAAAGCCCAGGCTTTGGTTAGTAAAATCGTGTATTAAGATAATAAATAGAAAAATGGATGTTGAGAATAAAAAGGTTATCTGTTTGAAAATACATTGATAAAAAAAAACAATTTTTAATTTTTCTAAAAAACAAATTTTGGAGACAAGACGTATGCTGAAATAGATATCAGAAAAACAAATGGCTAATACCACTGTGGCTTGAAGGAAAAAAGTATAAAATCCAAAGATAGAGGACAAAAATCTATGATGCACTTAATTCCGAACGATTGCATGTAGTTTTATGAAAATATAACTGGCACGGACATCAACGACAATGTGAAAGGATTGATCGGAGCGTCCAATTTTGAACTGAAGCCTATGATAGTAGAAAACATTAAAAAGACAATATGTATTTTTTACCTCCTTTCTTTATTAATAAATTATCTTCAACCAAAAAGTGCTAAAATTAATTTAACGAAAGGAACAGACCCACAAAAACCAGAAAATCCAAGTAAAATATCTTCTTGTAAGGCTAGTGGTACATTATGCAGACGTTTAGCCGCTGATCTTCAGCAGCAGAACATCTGTTGCAGATAAATCCTACGAGCAATTTGTTAATTCGCTACATTGAGCTGAAGATCGGTTGAAACGCCTAGCATTTGAATTTACTACGCAAAGACTTGCTGCTCATTTTCGGCCTAATGTGGTGCTAGCCTAAGAATTCATATTGAACACGTGTTACGCAGAATTTGCGTAATTGCCGATTTCATGTAATAGTCAAAATTTTGCCTAATTCGCGAAATCGGCAACGGACTTGCCGATTTCATGTAAAGGGCAAAATTTTGCCGAATACATGAATTGGGCATATATAAATTTGCCGATTACTTGAAATAGGCAACCATATAATAATTTTAAATTTGAGGTTATGTTGTGGGTATGTAAATACCGTTCTTCGGCATAATAGTAATATTTAGTGTTATCTGTGAAGGTTTAGTGTTAAAATGGGTGAAATTGGTAAATCTAGTCAGGCATATTTAAAGCCCATGAATTTTTTATAATTGTCAAAACTTTGACATTTAATTACTCAATAACTTTTTTGGGGTTGTTTCAGTTGTGATTTCTCACTTGCAACATGGAGTTTAAGAAATGCAAACGCAGACAAATGCTCCATGTTAGAGCGAAAATTGAGATTTTTAATATAATTTATTTAGTCAATGACGATAAACTGAGTGTGACTGCAGCGGTAAGTCGTGCTTCAAAAACAAGTGGGATCAGTTAAAAACAATTTAGCAATAGCGAATTTAAACCTCCAGCAGAAAGAAAAAAAGGATAAGGCAGTCAAATTCTCGCGAATATATATGATGAGGATTTTAAGAGCTCATTGAGAGGAATTGTGCACAATTATTTTTTTTAACATTCCACTAACTTTGAATGCAAAATACATGATAACTATTTTACGCTTACCACCGTATCATTGCGAGCTTAACCCGATTGAGATGGGATGGTATGGTATATAAAGCGCTATATGGATATAAACAACTTATATTTTGAACATGTCACTAAATAAAATTGGCGTAATTACGATGCACATGTCACAGAAAAAAACGGAAAAGAAATGTGGGTCGCTGATAATCTTCAAGACGATGTTGATGAAGTCAATATAAAAGTAAATTTTGGCGACAATTCTGAGAGTGAGATTTCAGACCTCGACGATAACTTACAATGACTTATCTATTGCTTAAAATTATGAAAGAGTAAAACCAAATTTGGTAGATTTTCACACTTTTATTTTAATTTTAAAAATAAAAAAAAAAAAAATTAAAAAAACACACTAACATGACATATGTTTCGAAGTACAACTTCTTTTTCAAATGTGACTATTTACAATTCGGTATCCAATATATATATATATACACGAAATAATTTAACAAAACAAAGTACTTAAGAAAACATCAATAACATAAAAGTGTGAAAATCTACCAAATTTGGTTTTACTCTTTCAAAATTAAATGGATTTTCATCAAGTAAAGGCCGAAACAATAAATAGCTTGAAATTAGACTGGACCTGTTTTTTTGCCGATTCCAGCATTCTCAGTGTGTCTTGCACTATTATAGCAAGCCTATTAACAGGGCATTTTATGGACTTAAGAGACATGGTACCTTGTGCAGATTCTGTCAGAAAGAGGAGCTAACTGCCGTATACACATTGTGCTACTCTGGAGGCCTACCAAGACTAAATACGTGAAGAAGAAAACCAAGAACAATTAGCTACTTCTTACTTCTATGTATTAGAAAAGTACAAACTGGACAAAGTATATATTCTAACAAATGGTCAAAGGATATCCACATCCACATGGCCCACAGTCCCAACCAAATCTAATCTACTAAAGTAATATGTACAGTTTGGTATTTACTATTAATTTAGTCTTTACTATCCATAATGTAAAAAGCATTACTCTGTAGTTTTATTTTTTCTTCTTGAAATCTTAAGAATCCTTTACAGTCATAGTAAATGTAGAAGTGCAAATGGTTTCTTATAATAGAGCTATTGTTGTATTCTATGTTTGTTAAATGTACAATGTCCTATTAAAATGTCTACTAAATAAATAGTAGTTTCCCATGACTATCTATTTGTTCTACTTAAAACACCATGCACACCGTTTGGTGAATATTTTCACCGGCTTTGTTTTGCTCGGTGTGTTACCAATCTAATTATACCAGTATAGTTTGGCATAGTACCAATATTAATGTAAACTAGCATGGGTACCAGAACATAAGGTATTCAAGTAACTGGAAAGCAAAGGCCGATGAACTCGATAAAGAAGGAACAAAACGCAGAAAACTGAAACCAGCGTTGACAATGAGCAAAACAACTGCTCGACAATTGAGTGAAAGAGGAGGTAGCTGGATTCTGCTCGCTGAAATACCTAAGCGTGATAGGATTAGTGTAAAAATAGGAAGAAATATCATACTATATTATTTTAGAATACGAAGGACTAGCTGGTGTCGACGAAATAAAGAACCGAAAATAACGCCCAAAGAACATGTAGTAACCGTAAGCAACCGAATACAATAACAAAGAATATAAAACAGAGACGAAAAAACTATTATATGTTTAAATAAAAATATGTCTGTGTAAAAGAGTAAAATATGTGTATACCAGAAACATAGAGATGAAGTTTTTCATTCGTCAAATTCACTAACTAAAACATTCATAAAACAATGTGGGGCGTTACGTTTTATTTTTCGTTTGCAAGTCAATTCTGAGCCCACATAAACCTTGCACAAAGATGGAGGACAGCGGAAATGAGTTTCTTAGGTTTAGCAAAAGTTAATAAGGCATGGCGGAAGACAAGACGAGCCATAAAGTTGCAGAAATAAATGCAGTTAAGTTTTTGACGACTTTATGTGATGCAAACCTCGACTCTAGACAGGCGACAGATGTGGAAGTAAAACAAGAAAGTAGTGTAGTGGGAAAGGAGACCATAAAAGCTTGAATATAAAAAGTTGTTGAAAAAATAAATTTACATCCAGCTGCACGAGTTTTACGAACAACACTTACTGAAAGAAATTGGGGACGCGATGTAAATTTAAAAGTGAAAATAACCTCGAGACGGGAGTGCATATTTTGGCCCTAAATCACGGATAACAATTTATTTAGAAAATCTTTGCACATGAGAAAAATACGTGCCGTATTTTTTGTGGTACATTGGTTAATATAAAAATGCTGTAAGATGATCATGAAATACTAGATTGAAAATCAGTTTGGATCTTTTTGGGTTGCACATTTTTAATGAGCTATTTCAATTACCAAAATAATTAAACATGTTTGTATGTAACTTTTAAAGATATTTTGAAGAGGGTTTAACTAAATACATAAATCTTTTGTGCATTACATTCTCTGAAAGTTTTTCAGTAATTATTATACTAAAAAATAAAGTAAATAAATAGCTTAAAAAGCTGGCATATTATCAGATTAGTAAATAATTCTTGCATATTAAATAAAAGAAAACCAGTAGAATTTAAAAGGGGCAATCTTTTCTGGAATAGATATCTCATTTTATTTATCAAATACGTTAAATATAAAGTTGATTTATGCCACCCTGAAACGCCAATGCACATTTTAATGAAGGAATGTATACGTATTCTACGTTTTAATCTATGGTAGAGTTAGTTATCCTTCAAGTCCTTTTTATACGAATCACATTTTTTTCATATAAAATTCTGAGCGGATTTAATAACAAAAATTAAGATAACAAGAAAGGAGACATCTGAAGAAATGAAGTTAAAATGAAAATTTTAATTAGAAGATTATATTTGAGAATAAAAATGGAAAACGGCTTCTTTATTCCCTTAGCCGCAAACCGGAGCAATTTTTCAGTCTTATTATGAAGTATAATTCGCATTTGATATCTAAAAAATCTAATTTTAAATAAAGTTGGTGAGTTCTGCTTTAGAACGGAATACTAACTAAATAAAAATAACATAAATTATAGAAAAGAGTTTGAATTAACAACAAAGACCAAAAGTGGTTTTCAGATTTGATTTCATTAAAAAGGAATATAGAGCCATACACCTAGGCCAAGTGCTAAGAGGTAAAAACTATCGATTCCTGCAATAGGGTGGGTCCCTATGCTGTACCCCTGATCCCCTTACAGTAAAACTACGGTGGCATTATATTTTTAATTTTTTGACATAGCCTCCTGCTACACTAATGCACTTGGTCCATCGGTGCTCTAACATCTCAACAGTCTCCTGGAAAAATGCTAGTCCGACTCCACAGCTTGCATCAGTTCATCATTACTGGAATTTTTTTCCCACGTAAGTTTTCTTTTAATTTGGGAAACAACCTGTAATCACTGGGAGCGAGATATGGCGAATATGGTGGTTGATTCACTAATTCAAAGCCTGCTTGGTGTATATCAGCCATAGCCATAGAAGATGTATGGCAGGGAGCATAATACTGATGAAACAGCACACCGTTCCTCAACTTTCTTCCTTAGCGTTTCTATTTAAGAGCGTCTCGCAATTTAAAAATCAATTGTGCAAAATACGCCCCTGTAGTGCTGTGTCCCTTTTGCAAATAGTCGGTCAGGATGATTCCTTGAGCATCCCAGAATAGACAGCAAAACCTTTCCAGCAGACAGCACGACTTTAAATTTGCGTGAAGGAAGAGAACTGCGATGTTTCCACTCTTTACTTTTGCACAATGGTCTCGGGATCATAGTGGTAAAGCCATGACTCGTCTAGGGTAAAATGTATACTGAATAAGTGCCTAAATCTAGAAACTTTCAAATAATCTTTAGTGATAAACCCAAGACTGAAAAAGGATCAGCTGATGCAATTCTTCAGGGAGGTCACGAACATGTAAGATTATCCACACAAAGTAGTGTTTATACTGGTGAAACATCAGATATCTTGGAAGCACTGAATCTTTGTAGAAACATAAGATTTAAGATTTTAATAGTTAATTTAATAGTGACTTTAATAGTGGCTTTAATAGTGACTTTAATAGCGACTTTAATAGTGACTTTAATATTGAATTTAATAGTGACTTTAATAGTGACTTTAATAGTGACTTAGTAGAAACATAGGATTTAAGATTTTAATGGTTAGTTTAATAGTGACTTTAAATACTTTAATTGTGCTTTTAATAGTGATTTTAATAGTGGCTTTAATAGTGACGTTATTAGTGACTTCAATAATGACATGGTGACTTTACTAGTGACTTTAATAGTGACTTTGATAGTGACTTTAATAGTGACTTTAATGGTCAATTGACTTTAATAGTGATTTTAATAGTGCCTTTAATAGTGATTTTAATAGTGACTTTAATAGTGAATTTAATAGATACTGTAGAAATAATGGATTTGGGATTTTAATAGTTAGTTTAAAAGTGACTTTAATAGTGTTTTAATGGTGATTTTAATAGTGCTTTTAACAGTGACTTTAATAGTGACTTTGATAGTGACTTTAATAGTAGCTTTAATAGTGACTTTAATAATGACTTTAAAGTGACTTTATTAATGAATTTACTAGTGACTTTATTATTGACTTTACACGTGACTTTAGACGTGGCTTTAATAGTGACTTTAATAGTGACTTTAATAGTGACTTAATAGTGACTAATAGTGACGTTAATAGTGAATTTAATAAAGACTTTAATAGTGACTTTAATATTGATTTTAATAGTGACTTTAATAGTAACTTTAATAGTAACTTTAATAGTAACTTTAATAGTAACTTTAATAGTAACTTTAATAGTAACTTTAATAGTAACTTTAATAGTAACTTTAATAGTAACTTTAATAGTAACTTTAATAGTAACTTTAATAGTAACTTTAATAGTAACTTTAATAGTAACTTTAATAGTAACTTTAATAGTAACTTTAATAGTAACTTTAATAGTAACTTTAATAGTAACTTTAATAGTAACTTTAATAGTAACTTTAATAGTAACTTTAATAGTAACTTAAATAGTAACTTTAATAGTAACTTTAACTTTAATAGTAACTTTAACTTTAATAGTAACTTTAATAGTAACTTTAATAGTAACTTTAATAGTAACTTTAATAGTAACTTTAATAGTAACTTTAATAGTAACTTTAATAGTAACTTTAATAGTAACTTTAATAGTAACTTTAATAGTAACTTTAATAGTAACTTTAATAGTAACTTTAATAGTAACTTTAATAGTAACTTTAATAGTAACTTTAATAGTAACTTTAATAGTAACTTTAATAGTAACTTTAATAGTAACTTTAATAGTAACTTTAATAGTAACTTTAATAGTAACTTTAATAGTAACTTTAATAGTAACTTTAATAGTAACTTTAATAGTATTTCGAAGTGCAAAAGCCTACTTTGGATAATGATCGTAGAAAAAATCTATTTTAGTGACAAAAAAACAATGTGGTGATTAAAATTCTATGGGCTTCTTACCATGTTGGAATTGTTGGAATGAAAATGTTGATAAAATTGAAGTAACAGCTGACACTAATGAAAACATCTCAGGAATTATCTAGTTTTCCTATACTGATCATAAACGAGAATTAAAAAAAATAAACCTTTGACAATACAACTGGTAGTAAAATACAACCTTCAAGCTTCGTGAAATAGTACCCCATATAAACAACCAATTATCATGCCTATTTAGTAATAGAAATCGATTTTTAATAAACCGACTTCGAATAGGCTACACTAAACTAACCCATCAGCATGTCATGTCATAAAACAAGAACCTATCAGTAAATACCCTTTTTTCATGTGCCACTATCGATAAGCCATGTGATGATATCAAGGAATACCAGTTTAAAAATTAATTTATACAATAAGTAATTAAATGTATCACGCCGCTAACAACACAGGTCGGAATTTTTTTTCTTTTTTCGAGCGCTGACACCATTGCTGCTGATTCTTATGTAAAATGACTTCTTAAATAAGAATATGACTCCCGTTTTACCCCATTAAGCACCGTTTTCGGGAGAGAAGTCCCCACCTATTTATATCACTTTTCGATAACTTGGAGGGACGAAAAGGATTATTTTAGGCTTTATATTTCTTTTTAGGAGAGATAGATGAAAAGTTCTAAAACATGAATATTTGTAGCAATTAGGGGAATTGCCTCTAAAATTGAAAAAATCATTTAAAATTATCAATTTTTCCTGTTTTATCGCATTTTTTTCACTTAACAACCCCAAATAATAGAAATATATAGCAACAATAAAAATATAGATATCTTTTCACCCCTCCAAATCAAATTCATGGCTAAAAAATTATGGAAAGGTATAAAAATAGGTGGGAGGGATGCTTCCTCGAAAATGGTGTGTGATGGGAGAAATCGGAGGTCATATTCAGATTCAAGAAGTTATTTTACATAGGAATCAGCAGGAATGTGGGCTAATTTGCTTGCCAACCAGTGTAACCATGACAGTTGATACGACTGGTTAAAAAAATAATGTTTGTTATACATAATACATACATCCAATTTATATGTACACATAGGAGTTAATTAAACACATAACTATTAGATGTAATGAAAGTAATATGAAGCATTTGTTATTAACATACAAATGTATATTTATTTCTAAAACTTACCACTTTTTAAACCAATAATTGTTTTCATAATTTCAAGAAACTTGGAGTAAAATATATTCTAGAAATTGTCACTTATGTTTGAGGATGATGAATTAAAATTTTAGTACAATGTATGGTTTAAAATGATATGATAAAGCACAAGCTTAGTGGCTGATTCGTTACAACGGACTTCCAACTATGACAAGAATAAGAATTGTTTTATTAAAGAAAAATGTTCGTACAAACAAATGTTTAAAACATGTAAAACTTTTTTTTTTCTTATAGAACGATTATGTTTTATGTAGGGGGGGGGGTCTCTACTTCCAAAAAATACTTCTATTCTAGACTGATAAATGAATATTTTTGGTTATTTGAAAGTATTTTAAAATGTGTACCATCGTAAAATACTATTATTTAAAAAAAATAATGAACTAGATCCTTCAATAATTAATACCAATGTTTAGGGTTTTTATCTCCCTTTATATAAGGTTCTAAAATTATTTTCTAATAATCCTTGTAGCAAAAACATAATCATTTTGACACAAACCCATATTTTACATGTTATAATTATTAGTACGATCATTTTTTCATTAAAAATGGACCCTACATAAACGACGAAATACCCTCACACCAACCCTGCACCATGTCTGAGGTAGGTACTGTTCTTACCTGAGTGGTACCTGCTTTCATTGCGTGTAAGCCTACGGTTTCCTCTGCGCAAGGCTCTCGTCGCAGGACTAACGCCTGTGGAATCCTTTGTTTGGTGTTCCTCAGCGACATCTATACATGCAAAACGACACTGAACCAACATGCGAACTCTAATAATTTCGTAAAAAAAATAACCCGGAAAATCGGAAAATGCATTTTACCTATTATCATTTAGTATTTATCAAACATGTAATTTTCAAAAACTGGCTGTGGTAGTTTATTTTTACGTAGTTTTACTGGGTGATTCCTATTTCAATGCTACTTTTTAACTGTGTATAGATATTAAAATAAACAAATTTTTTAACTAATTTTTACAACACTTGGCAACTACTAAATTGAAAAAGTTGTGTATTTTAATTGCACAATAAAAAAGAAAGTATCATCTTCGAAATCACCCTGTATATAAAAATAATAAAATCCTTAGTACAAGGAAATTTTAAAATTCAGATTGCAATTTTCTATAAATTGGAAAAGTTTTATTATTAATTTTTCAAAACATATTGTTCTAAATAAAAGGTGGTGTAAACTGTCAAATGCAATGAATACCTTTTCATACTAACTGCTAAATATACAGGTTGGCTAGACGAAAATGTACCAGAACCATTATTAGGAAGTGCGTTAAAATTTGGAAAAACGCTCGCAACCTTCCATTTTTTGTTAAAGAGGAAACTCTTTCTATTATATCCTCAAATGTCATACGGCATTCCTCTACCCTCAGTCACTCTAACCAATACAATTTTTAAACGGAAAGTACCAAGTATGATACATCGTTGAAAAAGTATTTTTATGAAGAACTTAGCAATATGAACATTCATTGTGTTACTTTTGATTTTAATTACCTCTAGCGGAATAAAAAACTGTTACGAAAATAACAACTTAATCTATGGTTTAAATAACTATTTAAAACTTAAATTAGTTTTCAAATAAATTTCCACACTTTACAATACGCAACAGTTGTGTATCCCGCTGGGGGGCGCTAAGATCAAAAAAAGCAATGCACAGTCATATTGCTGGATTCTCCACAAAATTACCTTTTCAATAATGTGTCATATTTTGTATTTTTCCCATTTAAATTGTATTGGTTAGTGTGATGGAAGGGGGGATGAAGTGTGACAGTTGAGGATATGTTAGAAAGATGTCTTTCTTTAATCAGAAACGGATGGGTCCGAATGGTTGTCCTGATAATGACACTGGTACAGTTCGTTTGGCCACCCTGTACACAAAGAACTACAAAAACTGTTTTCTGAGTAAGAGTAAAAAAGTTATTTTTGAAAATATTGGCTGGACAAAATATCTCGAAATAAAAAAAATTAAGTCGTCTGTGATTTTGTGATGTGACTGCATATTTGGACACTGTTCAATCTTACGAAACTTTTGTAAACATTTTTTATATTTTCATAAATAAAGGCGCTACTTTTGACCCTTTGAAAAAACTCTAATTTTATAATCTCTAGTATAGTTTTGCGATTATGAACATTTAAAGAATACATTTTATACTCTTGATGAACCAATTTTTACCGCAAATAAAATTTTCTGAGAAATTGATAATAAAAAGTTTACAATTTTTTGTAGACATAATTAGCAGATACTTATATCTAATTAAATTATTTTAATAAAATAATAAACCCAAACCACTAATTTTTTGTTCAGCTGCTCAAAATGTGAAACTTTGTTTTTAAATAAAAAATATTAAAAATAATTTAAATTTAATATTTATCAACGAATTAAAAAAAATATTACATTTTTACCATCGCAGTTTAATAAACTAACAACAATTTTCCAATAATATGTCACAATTATTTCTATAATGGATGCAATTTATTTTACTTGATTATATAAATGGAATTTAGTTAGTCCAACGGATCTGCAAAAATAGTGATAAATAAAAACAAAAACTAATACATCCATTATACAAAATGAATTTACCTAAATGAATTTATTTCGGAAAATTTTGTTTCATTATTCAATAAATTTCCCCGATATGACTAGTCGAATTAAAATAGAATTATTTTAAATCAAACAATTTCGTTGTGTGTTTACGACAGCCAGTTAAATGAAACATTTTCTAACTAATTTAATCGTAAATGCATTTTCATAAATAAAACTTGACCCGAAACAATAAATTACTAAATTCTGTAGAGGTAGTCCGGATTAAGTCATAGATTTATGTAAATATTGGAAAGTTGGATAAATATATTATTTAATATCGCAAAAGAGTACGTATCATAAAATATCATTTGTAATTTGACAGTAATGAGTTAAAATTTACATTTCTAAATGCTTGATAAGCATGAGTGAATATGCATTGATTTGAAAACGAAAAAAATGTAGGTACTTTCTGGTAAAAAATATTTTATATTGTTTTTCTCTTCCTGTGAATAGACAAATAAAACCTCAATATTATAAATATATTATGAAATACAGAATGTTGGCACTGTTTAATTGAATCCGTTAATGACAAAAAGTTGAATAAATAGAGAAAAAGTATATTTCGAAGCCCAATTTAAGATTGTTTTGTAAACCAAAATCAGGGCCGGTTTCAGAGATATTCGATTAGAAACAAATTAGTTCCATTTCTGTATACTTGCCATATTTTTAAAAATAGACAAACACTCATTAAAGGTTCTTTGTTTTATATAAATTTGTACGTATGATAACAAATTTTCTTTTTCTATCTGACGTTTCGTAAATACAGGACCACAATCAACTTCTTTATTTGAACATTTTCAATGATGAACATAATGATATAAAAACCTATTCTGATTAATCAATATTTCGAAAGATTTGAACATCAGGTAAATTTACTAGTCCGGACCTGTATTATGAATTATTTTAAATAAGTAAATACTCTTTGACGAACGATTATCAATTTTTCTCAAATGTAGTCGTATATTCAATATGAAATCCACCAATCACAATTTGTGGGGGGGAGGGTTTGGCTTTGGATGTAATCCATTTGCAACAGCAATCACAATTTATATTTAATGATCGGCTTATTTTTTTAAATTTTGAATGAGTGGCGATTTTGTCAAATTAATTTTCAGTATATTTTTTAGTTATTAAGTTTAAATAAAATTAAAAATGAGTAATTCTTGCGAAGAATCGATAAATAATGAAAATTTACCAGATATTCGTTTATACAGGGTGTTTCAGAATAAAGTACGATAAACTGGGGGACTTGTAGATCTTAACTAATTCTTAAGAAAAGCTTAATATAATTTTATTTAAACGTTTCAGTTTTAATTCTACAGGGTGATAAAGTGAATTTTAAAAATACATATTTTTTTAAATATCTTCCTTTACGGTAAAGACTAACTTAAAAATATGTACTTGTTAGTTAATTACCATTGTTAACTATTACACATTATTTCAAAAAATTATGATAACCCATTGGCGTAGAATCAAGGGCTAAGGAAACAATTTTAATCCAAACTTTTGAACACCCAATATTTTATAAAAGTTAAGAATAAAAATTATTATCCACGCAATTTGGCACAAAGAAGGGACTCTTGGTTGATCTCTGTATAGGGAATTCCATTTTCGAGATTTTCAGTTTTAGTCCTATTTAAACAAGAAAACTGTATAGTATGAAATTCTAAAAATACAATATTAAAAGACCCGTTAACTAATGGGGCTATTAAGTCCATAAAATATTGGTCCCATTAGTTAATGAACCTTTTAATATTTTTTTATAAAATCGACCCTTGATAAAATTGTACAAAGATTTCATATTTGAGTAGGACTAAAACTGACAAATCTCGGAAATATAATCGAGTTCAACCAAGAGTCCCCCCTTTTTTTGTCGAAAAATAATGTGAGTAATAATTATTATTCTTAACTTTTATGAAATATATGATGTTTAAAAAGTTTGGATTAAAATTGTTTCCTTAACCCCTGAGAGTGTGTTAACTAATAATGACGATTAAGCGACAAATAAACATTTAAATTTAAAATCTTTACTATGAGGGAAGATATTTAAAAAATTATGTATTTATCACCCTGTAGAATAAAAACTGGGACGTTTACAGGAAAATTATATTTGACTTATTAATTAGTTAAGATCTACAAGTTCCTTATTTACGGTACTTTATTCTGAAACACCCTGTATTTACAAAGAAACTGTAAATTTTAATAAAACTATCAACAACCAATTCCATTATAGATTTTAAGTCACAAAAAATGTTAAAATTTCCGAGGCCATTTTTTAAAATATTTTTTAATTTATTTTTTTTTAAATTTATTATTACTGAAATTCACAATTTCGAATTTTTGTGTTAATTATCTTTAAAATAGTTTTTTTGTCCCGAGATTTTATCTCAATGTACTTAAAATTAACTTTGTAGATTTTCTTTTAGAAAAAATATACTGTACAACTTGAGTGGATTATCCGTATACTCTTTTCCTATATGAGTACTTCTATTATTTTTTAATATTCATAAAGTTTTTTTGTAACATTTCATTTTCAAATTCTATATTTAATTTGCCTTTTTCTTCATACCACTGAATGGATGAATTTTGTATTATTGAACTTTGATGATGTCCATATAGGCCGAAACTAGTTCCTCTGTTGTTTTTCAACTACTACATTGAATCGCTCATTTCAAAAACAACACAAGTCAAAAAAATCAATTTTAGTAGACACAAAAAACTTTTTTTATACAAAATTTACGTTTTATTTAAAAAAATTAATACTTTTTTAATAAAGTATTTAAGTATTTAGATTTTATGAATAAAATGGAAGACGCAAGTTAAAAGAAATATATTTTTCCGCCTACCTCTATCCAAAGTATACATTTCCTGACCTCATTGCAGGGAGCAAAGTCATACTTTTCCTCCCTAGGGAGGAAAACTACTTTTACTCCCTAGGGAGGAAAAGTAAAAGTGACGTCATGGTATGTCATAAATGAAATAGCTTATACGGCATTGACGACCTAAACTATATTCTATTATATAAGTATGAATTTTACCGTTTATTTATAGAACACCCTGTATTTTGCAAAATAGTAAAAATCAGTAAATTGTTATTTTAATTTAACGATTTTTACATTAATAATTTGACTTCAATTCATAGATTCATCCGATTTTCGAATTTAGGACAGAAATATTATAGCATGCTATGGTCGATTGACAGATCAGTTTTAAAGTGTGTTACGCTATAATATATCTACAAAATATAAAATAATATTTAAAAAATGAGTGATTCAAGCGAATTTAAAGATATAAATAATACACCACCGGATATTTTGGAACAGGTTAATGCAACAGTTCAATCTCTATTACCCCAAAAATCTAAAGAAAAATACGAAAAACAGTATTTACATTTCAAGCAATGGGCCGAAGAAAATCATATTCGTTCTTACTCAGAAAAATAATTACTCTACCACAAATTAAAAATATGTAGGATGCAAGAATGAAAATAACATGCCTATAATTTATACTATACCTACTTCATAATTTTAGTTCTTTAATAAATTTTGTTTATTAGTTTCATAAATAAATTATTTAAAAATGACTTGTTATTTGAGAGAGGCGGAAAAATCATATGTATTACTTGGGAGTAAAGTGCCTTTTCCTGCGGGAGGAGAAGTGACACTTTCCTCCCTAGTAATACAAATAGCTATTTTTTGTTATTGACTTATGTGGTTTTTGAAGGGAACTTTTTGTTTTGAAAGGAAATAGGAATAAAAATCTACATTATCAAAATGTTTAATAAAAATTATTTTAAAATGTAAAGAGAAGGTAACATTAAGCTTGAAAAATAGGCTGATAATATAAATTGAAAGGCCAACTCAAAAAATCGTCATCTTATATTATATGGTATTATTTGTAAGAAATACAAAAATTAAAAAAGGTTCATTTATCTAACGGTTAATGTGACTTGTGTGATTTTTGCACATAACGTGTAGACAAGACTTTTCATGACATAAACCCAATTTTGCCAAAAATTGACTTATGTGGTTTTTGAAATGACGGACTCAATTATATTGTGGTATTGATTTTGAGCAGCTTTATTCCTACTGTACTTGATGATGTTCATATCTTCCGAAATATTGATTAATCACAAACTGATTCTATTCAGAATTGAGCATGCATTAAAATGTACTGCCAGAATAATATTGGTGCAGATTCAAATAAAGAAGTTGATTGTGGTCCTGCATAGACGAAACGTGGGATACAAAAATTAAATAAGCTTTTCATATGAATAACGATATAAAACAAAAACCTTGAATGAGCTTCTGTCCATGTTTGAAAATAGACGTACTTACTGTATTGCAACGAGGAAATGGAATTAATTTGTTTTTTATCAAAAATCTCGGAAACTGCCCTTGATATATTAGTTTTAAAAACGTCTTCAGATTGGACTTCGAAATATACAACTTTTTTACCTCATTTAACTAACTTTGTATTAGTAATATATTTCAATTTAAAAAGTGATCACCCTGTATGTCAGCAATGGCTTGTGTTTACCGAGACTAATTTTTTATTCACCTATTTCAAGGAAGAAGAAAATATATACAGTTTAAACATTTTCTGTATAAAGCTAAAAGATAGAGTTAAAATGGAGGTCCATATTTCTACTATTGTATTCCCCATAAAATGACCTTTTCTATGATATGTCACAAGTGGTACATTTCATATCTAAATCTTATTGATTCGACAGATGTCTTCATGGAATAAACATTTTTGATACGCCACCCTGTGTGGACTGTATCATTTAAAAATAAACCATACCTGAAGAATCGCAAACTACATAAAAAATATAAATTGACCTAAGTACGTACATTTTTATAAAAATTTGTTTATACATAAATAGGATCGACAACATTTTTTTAATTTAATATTTATCACAACTTTTTTATTCACATAAAAATGTCCACAATATCAATTATCCAGATAACCAACTTTAAATTAAAACCCCTTAATTTCAAAGCATAAATCTTTAAATTTTTAGCTTTCTTATTTCTGGCTTTAAAAATGTTACTTTCAATTTTAAAATTTGTAAAACTCATTTTTCTATTCAGATTTATTCATTTTGGAAAAATAAATTTTAATTATACTTAAATTAACATTTGTGACAAAATATTTTATAACTAGAAACGGTCGATAAATAAATAAAGTGCCGAAATAAGATAAGTCTAAAATTCCGAAAGATAAATTACTTAAATTAAAAAAATATAGAAAATAAATAAAATAAAAAAAATAAAGAACCTAAAGCGCTCTGACAATAATTAAAGTAATAAACTAAGGCCCAAATTTGTCGATCACGTTTTTTGACGAAACACAAAAGGGAAATAAAAGAGACGTCAACAAAGCAGCATGCTAAACAGCTAAAGCTATTCATTCCTTTCGAGACGAAAATACAGGCAAACGACATTTCTACACAAAGGTCAAGAGCATAACTAGAATTGAAATGGCGTATTTAAGAATAAAAGAGTCGAGAATATATGCATTATTTTTTAAGTATTTGTACAACGTGAACTTTCCGGAAGTACTAGGCAAAATTTTGTGCGCGGAATGGAATTTTTTCTTATTTTAAGAACCTATTTTAAAATGAATGATTCAAGACATATTTTTCAGATTTGAAAATACCTATTTTTTATAAATACATTTATTACTTTAGAAAGCAATCTCGCAAAAAAATTGATATAATAGAAATTGTATGAGAAAGAGAAGGCATAACCGAGTTGGTGCCTACTTTAAGGCGGGTTGTATCAAAATCAATTTATTGATTAGATAATTAACCGATGGTTAAATTTAACTGAGCGATTATCTATAAGCAAAATAATTGTGTACAATCCGCCTTTAGTAATTTTAGTCTTTCGTTATAATGTTTTAGTTGTATTAGATCCCTTGAATATCTTACTAAAGTAACCGTTACTTTATACGCTACAAAATCTTGAAACCCTTCTTTCATAAAGTTCAATATTTGTTGCTGTTAACAGCTGATCTTCTGGGTTTTACAAGATCAATGTAGAAGTAATCTCAAGACTTAGCTCAGAGTATCCATCTTTATTCCTGCGCTCTACTCAGTCACTTTTATGCGCAGCTTTGCGGCTTCAGGCAAGTTGCTTGCGGGTCAACAAAATAATAATATATTCGTACAAGCAACATCAAACGTTCCGTCTCGCTTTGCTTGAGTTGGAGTGAATAGTAAATGGTGGTAAATGAAGGAAAAGAAACGACACAATATCAACGTTTCCAGTTACAGATCGAGTAACCAGTATAACTGGCACATCATTTTCTCTTCTGCACATGCGAAAACCATTTACATCAATACAAGCAAAGCAGGACCTAAGGTTTGATCTTTCCAGCACTATATATCATAAAGCTTAATTTTCAGTAACTTTAGAATTATTTATGCAGTCTTTCAAATAAAAATAAATCCACAAATTAGTTTTATTAATATTTTAAGACCATAATTTACGCACGTTTAACAGTATTTAACTCTTTTGAGATAGAGAAGCACATCTTTTATTAATTAATTAGGTTACCAAGCGAAAAAATAACAAACAATTTATATTTTATTTTACCGTGGTTTACATACAACACCGAAATTTTGCCTATATAACCTTCCGAAAGACCTCGTAGGCGTTGAACGCTTGACAAAAATAGACTATTCACTATTCAGTATAGTGTCGAATACGAGCACCGGCCCCAGTTTCGTATACACAGCCGGAAAGTCAGTGAACCGATTTTATTTCGTACACAATGTAAACAGATGAGCTATGTGCTGCAATAAGTTGTTGGATAGTCTCAGCTGAAAATACCACCTGTAAAGTTTATCTTTTGCTCGCTCAATAAATTATCGAATACCAAATTTTATATTTCTACAGCAAATGAATGTTTCAAATAGAAATTGTTTCAGGGTTTTAATTTTAAATTTTAGTTTTCACTTGTTAAATTAATATTAAAAATTATTTTTGTAAAACATTTTGGATTAAAATCTACTCTGTATTCAGTCTTGACAGTCTCCTAGAATTGTTATACTAAATCTAATGCATTGGTACTTTACCTGGTACTAAAGTTAATTTAAAACAAAATCGAGTTATTTATACTCGGCCATGCCACAGAATCATTGTACTGTCACTGAAGTCAGGATTCTGCGCAGTATAGTATTGAGCGGTATCACTATTTACTGCGCGGAATTTTGAGGAACTAATTTTGACATCAGTGGAAAAACCTTATACATTTTTATGAAATCTAATACCTTTCATAGACAAATCTAGTACCTGAAAAAAAAATATTCTAGTAACACTGTCTCGTAAGTCATTGGACTGAATTCTTAGAAATGACGAAAGAAAGAAATATTGTTCAACCTCTCGTAATTATTATTTCCAGAAATTAATATGGGGGGTGTTTTTTTAATAATCTAGGCTAAGGAGTAAATAATTGGAGAATCCTTTGCTCCACAATATGAAGATGTATTTAAAAATTATTGTTGCACACTAATTAATATTTATTTGTTAAAGTCATAGTCAAATTTTAAGTGCTTTAGAAGAAATTTAATTGATGGAAGAATAGCTTCTTACTACGAGGCCTGTCTAAAAAGTATCCGACGTTAATTTTTCCCGCGCAAAATAGTGATTCTAAAGCGGTGCCACTGTGCACGGTGGAAGGAGGAACCTTAATGCGCATGCTTGAATTTTTTCACCGCGTTCGGTTGTGCAAGTCGCTGGCTGGTGGTCGCCAAATAAGGTGCTGTTCTTATTGTTTGTCGGATTTAGTTTTCTCGCAAGATGATTGAACAAATTGAGCAAATATACTGCATCAAATTCTGTCAAAAGCTTGGTGATTCTCAAAGCCAAACAATTCGTAAGATTCAGCAGATGTTTGGAGAAGATACGATAAGTGTAACACAAATTAAGGAGTGGTTCAACCGATTCAAAGATGGCCGCACATCAGCGGAGAGTGAGCAGCGTTGTGGCAGGCTTCAAACTGCTCGGAGTGCAGCTAATGTTGAGAGGGTGCGAAATTTGATAATGGCAGATCGGGAGATTGCAGAAGAGGTTGGAGTGAGTAAAGATTCTGCACATGCAATTTTGCGTGAAGATTTGATGATGTACCGGATGGCTGCGAAATTCGTACCCAAGTTGTTCTCGCTGAACCAAAAAGATCTTTATTTTGAAATTGCACAAGACCTTCTGGACACCGCCAACACTGATCCTGGGTTTCTGAACACCGTGATAACCGGAGATGAGTCATGGGTGTACGGGTACGACCCAGAAAGAAGAAAGTCGTCGCAATGGAAGCATCCCGATTCTCCAAGGTCGAAGAGAGCGCGTCAGGTGCGATGACTGTTTTCTTCGATGTCCGTGAAATTGTGCATCACGAATACGCACCGAAAGGACAAACAGTGACAAAGGAGTACTATCAAGATGTTCTCCGGCGACTCCGTGACGCAGTTCGGCGCAAAAGACCAGACATGTGGACGGCGAACAACTGGCACTTGCATCATGACAACGCCACTGCACATTCATCCCAATTGATCAACACTTTCTTAGCCAAACATGGAATT
The DNA here is from genome assembly GCA_927349885.1 of Psylliodes chrysocephalus. NCBI lineage: Eukaryota > Metazoa > Arthropoda > Insecta > Coleoptera > Chrysomelidae > Psylliodes > Psylliodes chrysocephalus. The sequence goes on from OV651813.1 coordinate 44,238,673, forward strand.
ACAACCGTTCGCCAACCTCCCTACTCTTCAGACCTGGCTCCTTGCGACTTCAGGTTGTTTCCAAAATTGAAGACGCCACTGAAAGGATTCCGTTTTGCGAGTAAAGAAGAGATAATGCGTAACACGACGACGGAGCTGAACACCATTCAAAGGAAGACTTCCAGAGGTGTTTCCAACAGTGGAAGGATCGGTGGGCTAAGTGTGTGCAAGCATAAGGGGCTTACTTTGAAGAGGATTAGAGTCCCAACTCCGTCAGGTATTCGAAATATTTTTTTCTGGCCAAAGGTTGGATACTTTTTAGATAGGCCTCGTATTACCAGAAGTGTACGAAAAATGCAGCGAAATTCTACGCCTACACCTATGCCTACGACACTAGTGTATACGTCGTTTAAGTATGATTATTTTAGTTTTTTAATTTATAAGATAATGAAGTAAATACCCAGTATAAAAATACGTTTTAAACATAATTTGTAATGTTATATTAGTTTGTTTTTTACGGTTTAATAAAAAAGGTTTTCTACAATTTTAACTGCAATAACTTATTTTTTTACAATTTCTAACAATTTTTATTTTGATTAGGTAAACTAAAAATACACAATAATTCATTTCGAAATAATTACTTTTTAGTTACCAATAAATTTTCAAAGTTCATATTTTTAAAATTAACTGTAGCCAACTCAGATTGGTAGACTATAAAAATTTTTGGTTTAACTTAAATTCCCATCAATTATTTAGTTTTCTTCAAAAACTAAATGCGTCCTATGAATTATATTAATACAACCCTAATCAGTGTCATCAGAATATTACATAAACAGAATACTACCAAATCAAACTTGAAAGGAAGCTGTTAACATTTCCTGTTGTTTAATCTTTATTTATTTATAATTTGGTGATATGACCTAGTTGTCTGTTTATTATGCAATCTTTTCAAATTTAACAAAAAGGATATCTATTTTTAGAAATAAATGACTTAATCAAGAAATATTCAAGGGTAATACCACAAGAGGTAAGAATTTTTTGAGAACATTTTGTATATTTCTTTGAAAATTATGCTTCTAAAGAAACAAATTGTTCTCAAATGAAATTCACACCTCGCGTAGTATTTGGAAAGATTATTTAACAATATAACATTTGCTTAGTTTCTGTAAGGTGAAGTATTAATAACAATGTATATTTAAATAATCAAAACGATTTTTGTCCATTTTTCGTCATCTTTTTGAAAAACCACAGATACAGTTTGTTTTGATTGGCGTTTATTTGGAATAAAGATTGTCATTGGTAGATGTATTATAGTGTTAAATAACCTAATAAATCGTGATTTAAGCTTTTGTTTCCTCCCAAATTGCAACTTAATTTAAATGCTCTTTATCAATAATCTAAATAGTATATGTAGCTTAGATAACCATTCCTAATATTACCAGAAACTGCTATCCAGGTCAGTAATATTCTAACTATAGAATGGCTGCTAACTCCAGAGATAAGAAAAACAAATACTGGAAAAGCAGTAAACAAAAAACAAAATAAATAAAATTGAAAAAAAAAAATTAAAAGGACTTAAGGGAATAAACACCTAGATAACCTGAGAGGCGAGGTGCGAATGCTTTTTATCAGAGCCAAATCCTCACAAGAAAGGACTACTCATAAAAATAAGCTTACGGAGTAAAACAAAGAGGTACGCAACGCTAAAAGAAACTTATGGAGGAAGTTCTGCGAAGAGGTCTCAGAGACCACCGTAAGCGCTAGAGTCCATAGAGTTATAGTCAAAGACAGTACATCTACTCAAGCACACTACGACACTAGAAAAAAATATAGAGATACCAACTCATGCGCACTTTCCAGCCTCAACTATTCTAATAGGTTTAGATTCAGGAGACCAAGACAGCTACAGTCAAAAGGAGATTAGACCAACTCCAATAGACTGGAAGTTGGCCTCCGAGATCACAAGACCACATAGGATTAGTTGGGCTATCAACAAATTCAAGTTATAAAAATCCCTGGGGCTGGATGGAATATATCCAATTCTGCTCCAGAAATGTAAGGATGTGTTAATGCTACGTCTATGCATAATCTTTAGAGCATGCATTGCAATATGATAAAAGAAAAAAGTAGTCTACCTTGTCAAAGTAGGTAGGGTCACAGACCAAACGCCAAAGTCATATCGCCATATAAGCCTGTCCTTTTTTTTACTAAAAACTCTAGAAAGATTGATACACAGGTATATCAGGGACGAGATAATAAAAATAAATCTGCTCCATCACAACCAATATGCATATCAGCAAGGAAAGTCAACGGACCTAGCACTGGACGATCTAAATAGGCTACTTTCAAAGTCAATAGATAAGAAAGAAATCGCAATAACCACTTTCTTAGATATTGAAGGAGGTTTGAATAATGCCCCAACCAGGTCAATATCGAAGGCTTTAGAACAGAGGAACGTCCCAGCAATGGATCACTGCCAGCATAGAAAACAGGATCATTCAACCACACAAACAAAAGTTAAAAGGGGTTGTCCACAAGTAGGAATATTATCTCCAATGCTGTGGTCATTTCTAGTGAACGACTTACTCAAAAAATTGTCCAAAGAAGGCTGTTAGTGCCTAGGATACGCAGACGACCTAGCAATTATCGTCGGGGGCGATTTGCAGGCATAGTCTCGGAGCGATCTCAAACGGATCTAAACATAGTGAACAACTGGTTCAAAAAGAAAGCAATTGTCCATTAACGCGCAAAAAAACAACATTTGTATCTTTCACAAATAAACAGGTACTTACTTAAAGGACTAAGACCACTATTACTAAAAAACATGGTTATTCCAATTGTCACAGAAGACGAATACCTCGGAGTCTTATTCGACTAAAGGCTGACATCTCAAAAAACTCGCATACAAAGCTACAATAGAACTCGTAAGCTGTGCTGTAGAAGAATAAGTGGAAAAAGTGGGGTTTAAGCCCCAAAAGCACCATATGGCTATATAAAAGGGCGATAAGACCCATAATAACCTATGGCGCAGTGGCGTGGGTAATCAAAACGGTGCAGGCAAGTGCCATAGGCTAACTCATCGGCATTCAGCGACTCGCCTGTCTGAGTGCCACTGGGACCATGCGTACTACGCCAACTGCAGCAATGGAGGTACTATTAAACCTCACGCCACTGCACTTCTTCATACAAGGAGAAACAAGGTCCGTTATTCACAAGCTTATGCAGGGACAAAACCCAATAAGCCAACCACATAGCACCCACCATACAAGGCTATATCAGAAAATAAAAAAGAAACAATTCTAGGAATGCCTACTGATATAACCATAATCACAAATACATTTTAAAGAAACTTTTAAATTCAAATACCAGTCCGATAATCCTGAAAACACGGACCTCCCGTGCAGACTAAACTCGTCTGATATACAGACAGTTCAAACACCAAGGAAGGGGCCGGTGCTCGAATCTATGGACTCAAGTCGAAAACAACAATTTCGTTGAGTCTAGAAGACTATGCAAAAGTGTTCTAGGCTGAACTAATAGCCATAGAACACTGTGCAAGAGAAATATTAAATCAGCAAGTATCAGGCAAAACTATTGCCATCTACGCTGATAGCCAAGCAGTTCTAAAGGCAATTATCTCACTAGAAATCAAATCACGAGTGATGAAAGCCTGCCTATAAGACCTGGCAGTCAAAACAAGGTGACCTTAGCCTGGGTGCGACAAGGGATATCAGGGCAATGAAAAGGCCTAAGAATTAACTCGAGAAGGCTCAGATAAGGTCCTTCTGTGGAATTGCTAGTGCATTGTGCAAGGCATCCATCAAAAAATGGATACAAAACGAGTCTAAGGAATGATGAAACAACTATCGAAGGCTGAGACAGGCCAAACAGTTCATCAAGGAACAATCGGCCAAGTTCACGAAAGATCTACTGGATTAAAACCGTCAAATCATTATGATAACGGTAGGTATTTTTACCGGACACTGTTGCCTAAGAAGGGACATGAGTATCATAAATTCAGCAAAAGAAGCAACTTTGTGCAGGTTCTGTAAAGAAGAAGTGGAAACATCAATGCACGACCTGTGCCAGTGTGAAGCCCTGGCTAGATTGAAGTTTCTAACATTAGGTGAAGAAAAGCTAAACGCATGCAACTACATGCGAGAGCCACTGTCAAAGCTACTAAGTCTAATAAAAAGAGACGACATACTCTAAAAAACGGAGTTCCGCACTAGATCTGAAATGGTCCCGGTGGACAAGGACAAATAATGTCTAATTCCTCTTAAATCTAATATAAGGGAAGAAAAACGGAAAGAACGCAAAAATACGAAATATTTACTAATTCTAAGTTAAGAGGATTTTATAAACAAAAACAAATAACAAAATCATTAAAGATTCACTACTTTTTTCGACAAAAAAATATAAAAAAGACAGGAAAAAATATGTATACACTGGTAAATATACCGACAAACTTTTAGAGGTGGTAAAGGAGATCAAAATTTTCCGTCGCCCTAAAAAACCTTCCTTTTGAACAAGAAGAACACGTACCACAAGCCGATTGAAGTTTATTTTTTCATCAAATTGTAGTTTTTTCAAAATATCTCTTAAAGTAGACGGATTTGAGAAAATCACATTGAGAGCAATTTTGTAGGAAATAAAATTATCATGTACCTTTAACTCCAGCTCTTTACATATACAAGCTGTGTAAACAATAAGATCACCCGCAAAACTGAAATTTCGATCAATTCATCTTTAGTGAGGAAACTATTGATGTAAAGAGAAAACAGAATAGTTCCAAGGATAGTAGTGCCCTATGTGACTCCATATCATATTCTCTTAATTACTAACATAGCTGCCTATTTTTAACACTTGGACTAGATCTATTAGACAGTTCTAAATTAGATATAATTACAGTTCTCTAACGTTTGATTCAGCCAAGATCGTCAACAATAAAATATTAAGAAATGAATCGAAAGTATTTAAAGCGTGTAGGTAGAGTTTTATTAATAATAAAACTCAGTAATATTAGTCTGAGTGCTTTCAGCCTGGCTGGTGGAGAACAGGGACCGTATTGTGGCAACCCCTTTTTTAATCTAGTGATATATTAATTTTCATGCTTCTTATACATTTATTGACGATGTCTCTGATGATGGCCTAACAGGCTGAAAGCGCTCAGACTAATATTACTGAGTTTTATTATTAATAAAACTCTACCTACACACTTTAAATACTTTCGATTCATTTCTTATTACCCAGTGTGTACACACCACTCAACCTCTTCAATAAAATATTATTTAAGTGAAATTCAATACCCCAAGAATATAAAACCGCAAACACACTGTCGTGCGAGCCATTTTCGACCAGTCGGGTCCTGTTCTATGTTTTCTTTCGTCAATTTTTTATAAATTTCCAGACGCGATTTAGATACTTTGGTCTAGTCGAATCGAGAGAGCCTACAGTTTTCAAGGCAGGTCTGCAGCGCCCCAATGTCAATATAGATAGCACAACTCTGTCGTAATAAATTCTAAGCTTAGTATCTGGCTAGAGATCGATTTGTTAAGATAAATATTGTTAGTATAAATTAGTATTAAAGTGTTGGAGATATAACTAGTGTTATTTTGAATACAAATAAATTTAATTATTAGATTAGTATTAGATTTTACCTTTTTAGGCAAATTTTATATATACAGTCTGTTCGCTATACTTACGCGGGTTTCGGATTAAAAATTTTATGAGTATTTCCAGGCAAGTACCTGAAAGTTTGACCTGTTCTTTGGGGAAATATCAACTGGTTAAATGAAATGAAAAATAAAGTACAACTTTTTAATTAAATAATAATGGATAATCTTTTGTATAATTGAGAGCAGAATTAAACTTCTTCATTAATGGAGTCTAATGTGGCTATTATAAACCTAATAATAATTTTATATTACACTTCACACAGAAAATATGGTCTATGTATAATAAGAGGGTTATTTAGCTCAAATAAAATATTTTCTAACATTAAAATTTGTTCCATGTAGAGAATTTCAAATGAAAAATAAAAAAATTGAACTTGCCAACAAAAATGAAAATCAGTCATTATCATCCAAAATATCATAATCGTCATCATCATCACTGTCATTATCATCACTGTCATCATCATCACTGTCATCACCATTAATTGTTATTATGATTGGACTTATTTCGTTTATTTTATTTTCACGAGTCCACCAATCTTCTATTAGTTTCTCGCACTTGGATATACAGTTCCGCCACACTTCTGGAATTGCAATTGAAAGTGCTTTTTACCAAGTTTCCCGAACTGCGTCGTCACTATAACCATTAGGCCCAATATGGTTGTCATAATATTGTTTTGCTATTCTCCATATATATTCGATGGGATTAAACTGGCAATGATACGGTAGCAGACGTAAATCTTGATGATCGTAACTTTCAATAATCTGATCCACAACAAAGGTTTTTGGTTTTGCGTGTATATTTGCAAAGCGTAATAATTCCGATTTTGATATATATTGAGGAAATGGTATATGTTCCTTTGTCAACCATTCTTTAATTTTATCAACAGTCCAAGAATTCGTTGGACTTTTGTTTAATACTTCAGAATGGTAAGGTGCATTGTCTAAAATAATTACGCTGGGCTCACTTAAACCTGGGAGAAGTTTTTCATGCAACCATTTTACAAACATTTCTGTGTTCATATTATCGTGATAGTCAATGGATTTTGATTTAGATGAAAATATTAAATCAGCACCTTCTATAAAACCCGATTTCCCTCCTGCATGTAAAATTATGTGTCGCTTCCCTTCTCCATCGGTTTGTTTGATGGACTTTACGTTATCATCTTGCCACATTCTCTTGGTTGCAACCCCTAGAAAATATCCAGGTTTCGTCCTTTCTTCTTTAAATTTAGAATATTTTCTTAGAAAGTTGATTCTCTTGTGCACGACAGAACTTCTTTCACAAAGAGCCTTTCTTTTATCCTCCTTCTGAAATTTGAAACCCAAGTTAAGTATCACCTGCCATAGACTTGTTCTGCCAATGTCGTCCAATTTTCTATCTATTAATTCCGAGAGAATTGTATAAATACCTTAAAAGGTCACATGTTCCTTGTTGGCCCTCATTCGATAAATGGTATCACGAATTTCAATTTTCTTTCCATCTGGAATATCTTCCGTTTTCAATGATTGGCGAGTTTTGCGGTGATCTTCTTTCGGCAGTTCACTATTGTTATTTTGTAATACTCCTCTTAATTTGGTTTCATTAATTCCTAGAGCATTGCATACGCGTTGTTGTACAGACATTACCGATTTTAAAGGACCGCCATTTTCTTTTATATTCGTAAAATACTTATGTACACTACAAATTAGACTATCTACATCTAACACACGTCTAGGCATTTTTAAAATTTCCACTAAATTTACAATATACATACAAGTCAACACTTGCAAAGAATCAATTCAACTACAATATTTAACACCTTTAGTAACCAAATTTAGTACCTACCCTAATGTTATTTTAATTTAAATCTGACCATTAGGGCAATTTTACCTAATTTCTTGGGAAGAGGCTTATTGGAACTGGTTGTCAATGACTAATTTGCATAATTTTATTAATCCGAAACCCGCGTAAGTATAGCGAACAGACTGTACCTATTTTGACAAATTTAATAAGGTTTTGTTTTTAATTTTCCTTATCTTTTTTTATACATTGTCTTGTTAATTATAAAGAATTAATATTTCTTAATGGCAAATTCTCTTCCCATTAACCTCATCCACATAGTTAAAATTAATCCTTTAGAAAGAGGCGGAAGGCAGGTAAAGATGAAATTTTATCCTTCTTCACATTTTCAGCACTTTACAAAAGTATTCGTTGGGACACTCTATAATCGTATGAGTAACAATTTCAGGGATGTGCTTTATGGCGTGGAAAATTTGAGGTCAAAAGGTCGGCGTTTATAAAGAAGGTTGTTTGAAATGGGTTGAAATTGAAAACTGAGATGATAATGGATGCCTCAGAGATCTCTGCAGTAAATTATTATAGAAGTAAATTAACTCATATGAACGATGAGTAAGGTTTTCAATTTAGATTATTATTTTCAGTGGAAACAGCCTTAATCACATTGCACATAAAAGTGATTTATTGATATGTTAGGAAACAGCAGAACAGATAAATCGGTTTCTTTTTTAAAATAATAGCTTAGTGAATGATAAAAAATTCACAAGCTGAATTTTTAACTTCCTAAGCTAGATTAAGGGAAAATTATTTTTAAGTAAGTAGACTAATTTACCGGAAAACTAAATACAAAGCTATTTCTAACTGAATTTCACTAACGATGTGTATAAAAGAGGCATTTGCAATTTGCAATAAAATATTTCAGTACACGAAAAAACAAAAGTGGATATATTTGAAACGTTAAAGTTTTATCGTAGATCCATTTAATGCGAAATAGATTGAAGTCTGCTTTTACAAGTTTCGTGAAATAGAGTAACGTGACTTTATATTACATTCATGATTTTTGCTTTAAAGAATCGTCATATTTGTTTCAAATTCAAAATGAGATAAAACGGCACATGCAAGACCTATTTTGCATTACTTATGGATATTAAGGTTCATGCCGATTTTATGGTAAAACTCGGTATGTAATAAAATTATTAAAAAATAGTTGTATAGAAAAAATCATTAAATTACTGTTTATGTTCTGGTAACTTTGTTTATGTCGTCTATGTGTTATAAAGTAGCAATAAGCTTTTGTGAACTAAGAATTAATTGGTTTTATTCAGCATGAGTATGATAATTTCAGATGGATCTACTCTGGCTCATGTCCAACTTATAGTTCACCTTAGAGGCCACACTTTTTGATGAAAACCATGGTAGAATTGGGTGAGACTTGTTTAAAGTTTAGTGAGCTCCAGTTGGGAGAATCCGAAGATCTGCAACCTAGTTGTTTCCAAGAAGACCTTTATCTTTTTATCTGTATCTTTGTCGGTTATAAGCAGGTAGTGTTAGGTTTGGCCCAGAACACTACGGCCTCTTGGGTCTATTGTATTCCCCTGCTTTCTCCGTATTCAGGTACTATCTTTGGAATAATCCTGTGTCTTTGGTTAGTTTTAATAAATTCCCTACCAAGTGTTCCTGGGGCATTCTTTCCGGTTCTAGGCCGAAAAGAATTAAATGTCACCTAGTAAGAGCTTCGCATTCAAATATCACATGGTATGAGGTTTCTTCCTCTTCCATGCAGAGTCTACACGTAGTGGAATCATTATGTAATCCCATCACATAAAGGTGTTTCAGCCAGCAGTGCCCCGTTAGTAATCCCACAATGCTGAATATCTAAGGCCTTGCGAGTAGTGCCTCAGTAGCTATGCGTGGGTTTAGTCCCCTTAGCATGAGCTTACTGATTATGTGTCTTCTTGTCTGTTGCCAGTAAATTTGGTGTTTTGTGGTTATCCACCTGTTCAATGCCTGCCGAGCAGAGGTTTTGCATATCCCAAATACAGGTAGATCTGATCCTTCTTTGGCGAGTTCATCAGCCTTCTCATTTCCTTAGATACCTTTGCGCCCTGGTACCCATGCTAGTTTTACCTTGTTGTGGGTTGTCAGATCATTTAGTAAGGCAGTTCCGGATAAGCTTTGACTTGATTCTGTTTGAATCAAAAGTCTTTAAGACTGCTTGGCTATATGAGAGAAATAGGATGGTTTATTTTTTGTACTTCCTTCTTAAATTCTCTCGTACACATAATTCGATTGCATGTATTTCAGCCTGAAATACAGTAGTATGTTTTCCCAGTGAGACGATAATATCGCATTTGGGTTTAACTCCATGTACGCCAGAGCCTATTCCTTTGTTAGTTTTAGATCCATCTATATACCATACGAGACCGCTAAGCAAGTATTTATCTATCTCCTTATCTACCTCGTTCCAGTTGACCTGGAAGAGTCTGTTGAAGGATAGGAGGGGTGTGATCTGATTCCATGTTTAATAAAGAAGCCCTTGAATCTAGTTCTTTCCAAAGCAGAGCAGATACATAGACCTATCTTTCTCATGCGGTTACCTAGACGATTGCGTTCTGTAATCAGTCCCATAAGAATGTCGTTCCTATTCTATTCCCGGTTCTAGTGGTAGAGGCGTTTATTGAATGGTTGGATATAAACGCCTTCAAATGAATTAACCTTGAGGTATCTTTCTAGTTTATGAGTGTTACACCCTGTCCGTTTTAAGATTAATTTATTTGGCCCTTTGCAATGTCAAGGAATGGTTATCATCCTATGAACTCAGATTCGGTTCCCATTTGGCGAACGCGCCGGCTTTTTCAATGTCCTCCACACCTCTATATCTCGGAATTCAGATCAAAGTAATTAAGTTCTGAGCACCGAGGCACTTAAGGGTGTTTATATACACAGGCGTATAATAAAATAATGACAACTAATCACAATAAATTAATGGATATAGACAAGGACAATTCATATTTTCATAACGTTCTCACCCTCTTCAGAATCTTCATAGTTAGCAACTTTCTTTAGATGGTAAAATACTGGTGAAATTGGTTCTCTAAAGAGTTAAGATCAATTTGTTTTTTTAATTCAACTAAGTTTTCAGAAGTGGATAATGCAGAACTCAAGTTTTCAGTGTAGACACCACAGAAGGAGTTAAGGGAGCATAAGTAGAAGCAGGAAACGAACAATTATCTCCTTCTTCAAGTGAATGTTTCAACAATATTCCCTCTCGGTGCTAAACGACGATTTAAAACCGTTATTTACTTTCCATCGGACAATTTTACATATGAAAATTCACGCTTACTTCTTCCAGAATTGGTTCGTTCTTGAAATTAACGAACCTGCAAGTATTTTCGCCTCCATCCCTCAAGATAACATAAGAAATGACATCCCATTCATGGATAATTACTTTGTAAGTGTAAGTGTAAGAAGGAGTAGGAGTGGTAACAACAAAAATTAAAAAAAAAGTCAATGAAATAATTTTTACTGAGGATTTCATTTCCTCAGTCGTGGTGCATATTTTTTTAATGCGTCAATCCCAATCGAATCGGTGGCGTAATTGTCTAAGGCTCTCTCATTCATTTGCAAGCAATTTTGTGGTAGAGACACCCGGCTTCGAATTCTACAGAAGACCATGTGAATTTATTTGCATGGTTCTCTATAGGATTTAATGGATATCGTATTAATTTAATTTCTGTTGATATGATATCAAGAATATAAAATCGCCATGCGTTACCGTTTCGATGATGATGGGTAGAACTTTTTTGACCTGTTATTCAAATGGCACCATCAATAATTTTTAAGTCGCCCGAGCAATTAATAATAATAGTTGTCCCTTCCCCTATACAAGTCGTTCAGTCAGCTTCAGGGGTTCAAATTAATTCGTAAAGGGGTGTAGGGGAGAGAGTATTATTATTAATTCAGGAGTGTAATAATTGGCATTATTATTTTTAAAATATAAAGAATTTAACAAAAATCCCTAAAATATCTAATATTTTTAATATCTATTAAATTAACACAACATATTTATTAAAACCAAACAATTAGAAATAGTTCATTGTACTAGAAAATTAAAGGACAAATCGGACAAATCATTAAAAATAAATAATTAGAGTTTCTTTTTAAAATAATCACGTTAAGGTTGATATAAATAGAGAGTCAATCGTTGACACAAAAAAGACTCAAGGGGCGGCCGTTGGGCCAAACCTATGCCCCAAAATGTAACTTAGTAATTATTAGTATTTATTATATATAGTAAAGTGTGTGTGTAGTGTTTTAGTTTCAAAGGTAATATCTATTTTATTTTAACATGGTTAAATCTCTTGTTTGGGTTATGTATTTTAAAACAGTTCATTAGTCTTTCTTCAAATGCCAATTCTTTCATTTTCGTCCCAAGTTTACTTATTAAATGTTTTATCAGTTTTAAGGGTTTTATCATATAAAGAGTTTTTTTATATTAAAATGTTTTTGTGATGTAAAAGGTTTCATTATATCAAAGTTTCATCATAGATTATATTATATTAGCTTGGTTTATCATAATAAAGATTTACAATTGTGGGTAGTAATTCTTGCTATGTCTTATTTCAAAAATAGAGATTGTTTTGATTTATTGAAATTGTTAATCATTTTTTACTTATATTTAAATATACATGTTATTGTTCATTAACCTATTTTATTCTCACCTCTTTCCAAAAACCAGTAAGAAATATTCCGAGCATGTTAAGCCTCGGCGTTCCTACCCTTAAGGACTTGAGAGTCTTAAGTCAGTTGCCAAAACCGCTCGACATATGCTATTAAGGGATGTTTTCTTTTGTAGTTTTTATTATTTTCTTTTATTATTTTATTTTGCCACTGGCGAATGGATGTTCCTTCAGGACTCCAGGACCCTAGGGCTGGTGACAAGCGCTGCCTTTATCCCTTAATAGTATAGTAACAGTAGCTAAAGACCTATCAGTAGTTGTAAATGGTCTTTAGGCTAACCGGTTGTTACATTTGGTGACGAGCGTTGGTCTTTAGGTTTGCCGGTTGTTACATTTGGTGACGAGCGTTGGTCCTTAGACGAAACTGGTTGTTACAGGAGCAATACTTTTTTAAACCTCAATAATAAAGATATTATTTGCACCTCTAAAGTTTATATTTGCATGTTCCTTAAACTAGAACAGGAGATTGAAATGGGAATGCAGCTAGTTTGTCAACTTTTTGGCTCCCAAGTATAGAACCTGTAGCAGCTAACCATGAGGGAAGCTATTGTCTATTAAATGAACATCTGGTGTGCTTGAACATTCTTTCATGTGAAGCAGCATTTGTTGCAGTGCATATTGAGTACCGCATTTAACACAAATTCCCATTAAGAGATTGTTAATTTTGTGACATTTAACCCTATATCGTCTTCCATATTATATCATTTTCTATTTAATTTAGCCGTTGCTTCTGGACATAAACATAGAATAACTTCTATTTTCATAATGAATAAAAGAGGGGTAATTAATAATTACAAACACTTTAGATGTTCTATTATTTGAGTGTTCATCGATTATAGTTAGTAGGTATTTCTTAAGAGATGGAGAACGCAAAGGTAACTTAAAATCTAACAGAAGTATTTCAAAAGCACTGGAATATTTAACTAGAGTAGCTGTTTGATTAAAAAAGCGAAGTTTTATTTCTACACAGATTCTGCAAGATGACGTATTTTCTTTAGTATGACAAGTTCTTGGATCAGATCCAGTGAACCATCGATGTTATTCCTGGATTGCACAAATATGTGTATAAACTCTATAAAGTAGATTCTTCTCCAGAACTAGCACAAATTCGATAATTTTTTATAGTATTTTCAGGTACATGACGATAAATCAACTCAAATTTATAACAAGAAAGCTCCAGATATCTTTGCATATTTTATTTTTTCTTTTTCTTTTAAATTAATTAATAATGTTATACAAGGGCAATTTATCTTTTCAATATACCTAATCCATAATTAATAACATACTTTAAAAAATGAGATTTTTCTTTATTCAATTTTTCCAGCATTCTCCCCAATTTTCGTGTGATACATCTTCATCTATTCACAACGATATATTCCGTATTTTGGTGGCAATATAAGAAACCATATTTTCCGGCGGTGGTCTATTTCCACTGAGGTAAGCGTGTAGCGTGAACCGCAATTTTCTTGAAAATCCCTTCCACCATGAATTACTGCATTACGTGTAATGAAGTTCTATTTCGCGTGAATAAAACTACAAATAGAGACGGTACGGTGGTCACGTTATACACAATTTTCTAAATTTGGGCTCTACTCAAGCACGATATAGTCCTAAGGGTATACTACGGTTACCAAAATGGTTTTATTAAAATTGGTCCTACAAACATTTTTAATATCACATTTTTTCTGAGATTAGGTTTCAAAGGATAAACTATTAGATTAATTTATTTATCAACAATCTTGTCAAAACAGATTATAGGTAAGTGAAATGTGATTTCGAAAAAATTCGGAAAGATATTTCAATTAAAAAGAAAAAAATATGTCGGTCATAATAGGTAGGTCAGTCATAATAGGTAGGTTAATAGACAATAAATTTAAATTTTGATGTAATCAAAAGCTAATGCAATGGAACGATTTGGTTGTATCAGCGATTCAAAAATCAATAAAAATGAAAATTATTTTTCCTACGACCACTTAGGAAAGTGACACATATCACACTATATAGTCCTGTGGAAAGTGCCCTATATCAAACGCGTATGAATAAGAATTTACTTTCCACCCGTGTACGAATATGCTACTTTCCGCAGCAGTTGTCACAAAATGTCAAACACATTATTTCTATTTTGATCTATGTAATGTCCATATTAATACTAAAATCGATATGACTGTTAAATTATTGAAATTGTTGTAAATTAGATCCTAGATATTTATCTTTAACAATTATTATTAAAATAATTTTAAAATAACTAAGATATTATGTTTGCTTTTTATTCTGGTTAAACACATAACCGATTAGATCATTCAATTGATACAGCCTTATTAGCTCAGATGGTTACAGTGTCAAACTTATCAACTTTGCCATTTGAGACCTGGCGAGCGACCGCGTTCAAATCCTGGCGGGGCCAGAATTTTTTTTTGTTTTTTTATTTTTTTTTGTTTTTTAATTTTTTTGTTTGTTTAGAAAATATGAAAATTGAGTAAATACGATTATTGTTGATTATTTTTTTAAAATACATTTTAATTATTATAATAATAACAACCTGGTTTTACTTTTTTTAATGAAATTATTTTGTGGTCTTAGGAAAAATATTGTACATCACTTGTGTGAAAAGTGATTTTCCACACTCGTGTGATAGTCGCACTCGGCTTGTGCCTCGTGCGACAATACTTCCCACTCGTGTGAAAAATATCACTTTCCACACTCGTAATCTAATATACTATTATTTTATTCGTTAAATAATATTCACAACTACCACTTCTGTTGCTAGTAGATACATAATATACTTGAAATTCGAATATACTGACAGCATTCGTGTTACTTTTGATTATATCACTCACAATGTATTACATTCCTATGCTGCTAATTGATTAATAACGGATAATCATCCACCATGAATTTGATTAAATCTAGAATCAAGTCTGGTGATTCAAACAGATCAGTATAGACAGAGTAATGTAATTAGTTATTTAGTTTGGAACTAAAACATTTGCCCTGCATACCTATGCTTATATCTATAGTCTGAATAAAAGTGGAGTGCAGTAAAAGTAGGGATATAACCAGTGGCGGATTGCCCGTAAGGGCACGTGCCCTAGTACAATAAACCAAAAAAAAAAATAATAACTTACATATTTTATATTTTCCTTAATGCCTATTATTATTGTATCTAATATTCAGCGCAAACCGCGTTGGCACGACACTGGACGACCGGGCGTTGAGCGACGTTCCGAGAATTCCGACATTAAGTGGGCACAGGACACAGTAAATGTGTACCTCTGTTGTTTTTTCTCTCAGTATGATGCGAAAAACAAGGACAACGGCAATATTGCTTAGCAAGAGATGAACACATGCGATGGATTATACGTCACAAGCGGGGCGCTGTCCTTATCGTGACGTGCTGTATCCATGGCACAGATTACCTAGACCAGATACGAATGTACGCAGCGGCATCTTTACTTAAGGCTTAAGGTGCGCGTTTGTTGGACCATGATAATAATTTATTTATTGTGATTACAAAAAAACGTTAGTTGGACCTTTGGAATAGTTAAGAAATAAAACTTTTTTTTTATAAAGCAGTCAAAAATATGATGAAAAAACATCAATAATATTTATAAATGGGACAAAATTTTAATTTTTCTTTTGGTTTTGTCTGACTTTTTCGAGGATTTCAAATCTCTGTTTGCATATTTAAGAGTATAAATAAGTCTTATAAATAATTTAATGGTGTAAATTTTCGCAAATTGTTGGCAAGGATGACCAAATTCTATTGTGCTCATCTCAAAAAGGTATGCGTTGGAAATTCCAGGCTTAGTTGACAAACTATCAAATAGAGATATAAATATTTTTTATAATTTGAAAATATAAAAGAAAACTTTTTCGCTGGGAGATTTTAAATTGCCAAACATCTTTTCTTCAGAGTCGTATGCTTTAAAATGCACCTACACGATGGAATTTTACATCGGTGTGTCAATACTATTTATGTTTATAAAGAGGATTTTATTAAATGTTTCGAAGAAATTATGAACACAGAATTCGATAAAAAACTATTAATCAGACTAAAGGGTTGATAAATTATGAAAGACAGATTTTAGTTTCTGGTTATTTTTCTTCAGCAAAATAATGCCAAATTGCGATATACTTTTTGATCAACTGCAGAGTAGACAGCTCGATGCTGTCAAAGTTAAGATAAACATATCAAATTTTGCAGCAGCTATTCAAAATATTAGAAATAATATAGACACGCTAATTCATGAAGAATGGTAATCACAACAAGACCCACAAGAACTAAACTTAAATGACAACACCCAATTAAGTCCAATTACAAGCAAGAAGAGACGGTTTGTTGAAAATGAGGACCCCATTCCTAATATTTAAGGATATGTAAGGACATTTGTGATACAATAGTAGGGCAGGTAAACGAACGTTTTACTTTTACTACCCACCTAACAATTGCAAGTTTATTTGATAGTGAAAAATTTAAAGACTACCGAGGTTGTTCAGGGCCGCCGAGAGCCAGGCCGGGCCCCAGGACAATTCTCTAGATCGGGTCCCGTGACAAAAAAAAAGCTCCTCAAACATGAATTGAATTTTCTAAAAAATAAAAAAGCTCCTCAAGCAAAAAACTTTTCCTCCTCTACTTGAATTGAGTTTTCTAAAAAAAAAACCTCCCCAACCAAAAACTTCCCCTCTTGTCTTCTCATACAAAACAAAAAAAATCCAGTTGCCGGGCCCCCCATTTGAGTCCGGGCCCCGGGAATTAGTCCCTGCTACCCCCCCCCTCTAGTCGGCCCTGAGGTTGTTTTCCAAATGAGGACGTTAAAACTGTGTGTAGTTTATTTCCAAACGTAAACAGCTTAAAATTCAAAATCTTTACACCCGAGATGACTTTGTGTAACACAATGGGGCCGTACCGTTATTACAAATGTTTTTTGAGAACAATTTGACAATTACATTTTCGGAATCTGTGGAGCTGCTAACTATCCTGTGTACAATTCCCATGACCACAGTGAAGAGTGAAAGATGTTTTTCGACACTAAAACGTATTAAAACATTTTTAAGGAACACTATGTGCCAAGATAGATTGTGCGCGTTAGCCATGTTATCCATCTAAAAAAAACTTATTCGGTCCATTCCAAATTTTAATAATCTGGTCATCGATCACTTCGCTAGCCAAAAATCCAGAAGAATGGACTTCAACTCTAAGAAATAGTATACAACTGCAGCGGTACCTAGCAGTTAGTCTTCAATTTTGTAATATTTAATTTGTTTTAAAATATATTTTTTATTTTCAAGCGGAGAATTTGTTTTCCTAAGGGAAAAACGAATCCCGGGATTCCTTTTCAGTGTGTGCCCCACTGCCGCTAGTGCCCACGAGCCGCCACTGGATATAACGTCACATTCCATAGGTGTACTTTGAAAATGAGTTTTATATACCCACTTCGTAGGTTAAATTTTCAATGAAAAAAAGGTATATTATTAACAAAAAATAAAAATAAACCTTATGCTTCTGACAAAAGTGTTGCACTTTAACATTGAACAAATTAAATTTTACCAATAAATAACAAGGAGGATTATATGTTGTTAATGGAATTAAACTTTTTTTTAAATCCCTTTGCATTAAAAGTAACACCAGTACCTAAAATGAAAGATTATCATTGTCTTTTCTGTGGTTTATTATTATAGGGTCTACTAAGTTTTCCATTGCTATATCCACTTTCCAAAATGAATTTTCCACCTTTTTAACATGATCAATGCATTTTCTCTAATATTCTCCATTGTGACCAGATCAGTTCAATTTAAGAATTTAAATTCCTACGTGTTTTAATTCAAAATATTAGGAAATAAATATTTCGTAAATACCATAATCGCACAAAGAAAAGGTAAATATTTTGATAACATTTAATTAAATAGGAAGATACCTTTAGGACTATATTTTGCGCACTGACCTACTTCGTGACAGAAAAAAATTAACTAGGAACCAGGATGTAATTAAAACTTCATGTGTTGAAAGACATTTTTAAAATGAGGTTATGGGCCAACTTAATTTCGCATATTTTCAAGCGAAAACATATATTAAAGAAATGTAAAATAATTATAAAAGTTCCATTCCTTTCGAGGATAGAAAAATAAAATTTAAATAAAAATTTACATTTTTTTAAATAAAATATATTAACTGTCAAATTCTTGAAAAGAAGAAAAACTGTGATGAAAGATTTAGACGGAAATAAATGTTTTAAAATCTCTGCGCTTCAGGGAACACATTAATTTTAGTTTCTTAGAAATATGTAGCTATATAAATTCAAAAATAAACAAAATATATTTCATTTTTATTTTTACCAACTTCATTTGTGACAGGATTATTATTACCTAGAAGATTCAGGCACACAATAGAAGAATGAATGAAATAAAATATGGTGTTTATTCCTTTTCGAGTATAATTTTCTCGGAATATGATTGCGGTGTTTGCATAGCGTACCTAGCTATTTTTCAGAAACGTTACTTGGTTCTTTTTTAGAATGCATAAACATGACTGGCTGACTACATGTTTAAAAACGTAGAGTCAGGAAAATTAATTTGATATCCCTGATTAATAACTTAAAAGAAAATGTAATTGATAACCTGTCATTATGTATGGATGCCAAGTCAAATGTAGAATTCAGAACTACTTAAACCACATATAAAATATATTGGAAAGAGAAATAAAAGAGCAAACACCTTTTTAGTAATCTTTTATAGATTTAAGAGTAGCTTTTGAACAAATAAATAGAAAAAGAAATTAGACATTCGAGAACTGGGAGAGGTAAAAGGACAAGTATAATTAACCGGTGTAAAATCAAATGAATTCAACCATAATAACAATGTATCGGACAGAAGGGCCAAAACAAGGAAAACAGTAACAATAGACTTAAGATTAATAAATATAAACAACCTAATGTATGTACACGATAACGTAATAATAGCAAATGCACACAATAAAGTAGAAAGCCAGTAAATGAGTAGAAAAAAGATTAAAAAAATGAAATTGGAAGTTAATTAGCAGAAACTATGAAAACAAACCAACAGCTAATCAGAATGCAACAACACACATCAGGATTGAAAGGCAGAAATTAGAAAAAATAAAAACGTACGAATATCTTGTGAGAAAAAAAATACGATTAATTGTAAAAAACAGAAGTAGCAAACAGAAGAGATTTAGTAACCAGACTTTACTATACGAGAGTCATTCAATAAGTAAAGAAACAAATGGCTATAGTTCAAAACCGGTTTATTTCAATCTTTCAAAATTAAGGCTATTTGTCAACATAATCACCCCCACAGTTTTGCACTTGTCCCATCTTTCTTGCAGCTTCCTAATTCCCTTATCGAAGAATTCTTTCGATTTACCCCGAAGCCACTTTTGCACTGCTTTCTTAACTTCCTCATTGTTAGCAAATCTTTTTCCACGTAGGGCGTCTCTGAATGGTCCAAACAGGTAAAAATCAGATGGGGCGAGGTCGGGACTGTAGACAGGATGAGGTAAGACCTCCCAACCCAATACTTGAAGCTTATTACGGGTCAGCTGGGCTGTTATCGTGCTGAAGAATGACTCCTTTTGATAAGAGTCCACGGCGTTTGCTCCTGATAGCTGGTCTAACTTTGTGTTCTAGCATCTCATAGTATTGGCTATTTATAGTTCTCTGATCTTCAAGGAAATCGCAATAGACTGGACCCTGTGAGTCCCAAAAGATGGTCAGCATCACTTTACCGGCGGAAGGTTGAACATTGAATTTTTTGCGAACTGGACAGCTAGTGTGTTTCCACTCCATACTCCGTCTTTTGATCTCAGGGTCGTAGTGATGGATCCAGACCTCGTCGCTTGTCACTATTCTTTTAAAAAAAGTGTCTCCTTCAATCAAACTTCGTTGCTTTAAGTCTTGACTAATGGAAAGCCTTGATTCTTTATGAGCGTCAGTAAGCTGTCTGGGGACCCATCTGGTACACGTTTTTCTGTACTTTAAATTGTTCAGAATGACATTGTGAACAGTTCCAACACTTACTTGAACTTCCTCAGCTATCATTTTAACAGTAATTCTCGATTCCAACGAGGGTCCAGAAACTTCCACTGGACGTCCACATCTGGGTTCATCACCTATACTTGTTCGGCCACTTTTAAACCGTTCAACCCACTTGTAAAAATTCGCACGGTTCATACAACTTTTACCGTACTGTATCAACATTCTAGAAAAAACTTCACTTGGTTTTACACCTTCTGCGACTAAAAATCTAATGACTGAGCGCTGCTCTTCTAAGGTGCAATCTTCTAGTGTACTTGCCATGCTGAATTGAAAATTTTGAGGTTATGTTGACATAAAATGATGAAACAGCTGATCAAAGCATATCCCAAAGTTGCCAACTAACACCCCTGAAAAGATTGTACACATTCATTGAATGGTTTTAAAATTATAGAATTTGTCTCTTTACTTATTGAATGACCCTCGTACAAACAACACTTTAAATCAGGTAAAAAATAAAAGAAAAAAAAAACGATTTTAAAACGAATATAAGACATACAACAGAGTGGGAAAATAATCAAAGAAAGGAGAAAAAAAAAACGAAAGATAGAAATGGACCCTGTAGGTTAATTCTGCTAGTAGATCTGCACACAATTACCTTTATCAAGAAGACTGATTTGTTTCCAACACTTTGTTTTTTTTATTTACCCCGATATCTGAATTTGTTTGTGAAATGTGACGGTTTAAAGAAAATGCAACATTCTTAATTTGTTTATTGAGTTTTAGCAGAGTAATACATAATTTTATAAACAAATCAAACTACATTACTTTTAGATGACCGAATAATAATCTTAAAACTACAGTGTTTTATCTAAAAGTTGCTAAAAACTTCAAATAAATCAGCCTCCGCATTTGAAAGTTAGATCATTTTTAAATAAATCATTATTTTGAATGGATCGAATTTTAAGTCGGTGAGTGTATATTTTTTTATTAAAATATTTGATCTTAAACAAATTATAAAATGCAAGTCCGAATGAGTTTGGAACGTACCAACATGCCTATAACGTGTACTTTGGGAACTACTTTATGCCGGTAATTAAGTATGAAGCAGAAACACGTTAACAAAAAAAAAACTCTGTCAATAAACTAATGGCCTCACAGCGATGAATGAAACGAGCTATGCCCGACATTAGCAACAGTGGCAGGATATCTAAGGCTAAAATATCACAAAGAAAAAGATATAAGGATATAATTAAACGGACTGCAAGAATGAGGTTTAATATAAACGGCTCAAAATAGAACATTTAGTGGAAGCGTAAATCCAATAATGGACCCGAACATTAGAAAAGAACATTAAGAAAAATGTCTAAATGTGTTTTCATTGTCATTTGTTGACGATGTCTTTAAACTATTGCAACAATATCAATATTCGCCAGATATATTCCGTTCATAACCAATAAGTTTTCATAAAATCCGGCAAAATTTTAAAGATGAATGATTAACAGAATAAGATTAACAACTTGTTTGAAGATATATTATGTCATAAATGTATCTTATTGATAGCCAAAAAGTTTTACATACAGGGTGGCGTATCGAAAACCAAACAGAGACATTTACTAGGAGCTCAGTTCTTTTTTGGAAAAACTCTCAGACCCGTCGATTTTGTTTTTGAGGGGACACAAAATTGGCAAAAATCACGTTAACACGTGCAGCTCCCTAGGCGGAGGTGGCACCATCCCGAAAATCTTAAATATAAAGGGGGTTGAATGATTCATCATCTAAAAGGTCTTTCAATTCCCTTTATAATGATTTAAAAGTCATGTACTTCAGTTCAGTGGTTTTGGAGATTTATAAATTTAAAGCTTAAAGAAGACTTTAATAGGTACATCAGATTAGTTTGTACTACTTTCAAAAGAAATTTGAGTAAAGCATTTACTTAATAAGTAAATGCCTTTCTTCACTACGCCCATGTTTATCATTTTGGTGTTGAAAATAGCCATTGGAGCGTTTTTTGTGGCAAAAAAGTTGTTTCTTGAAAAAAAAAATAAGAAGGGAATGCCTCGTACTTATTTTAAATAGGAATTTAGTACATAGTTTGCGATTGATTCGATCAAACTTTGTTGTTAAAATACCTTTATACATACAACATACAACCATGGTACATTCCACGACAGAAAGGGTTGAAATTATCGAAATCTTTTTAATAGAACAGCACAAATATTTAATGAGCGACACGAAAACAGTAACGTGCTTTGAAAATATGTTCTAGAATTTGTAGCTAAATTTCGGAAAATTGGATCAGTCGCCAATAAAAAACGCAACATTGAAAATCTCATAAGGAATGAAGCAATAGAAGTGGGGATTTTAGGGCAACTTTATGTAGATCCTACGTTAAGTACCCGCAAATTGCATACTTATGTGGTGTTAGTCGACGTAGTATCCAACAACGGATTCTAAAGGCCCATAGTTTTTATCCGTATAAAATTCACCTCGTACAAGAACTTAACGTAGACGATTTTGATCGGCGTATCAATTTTGTGAAGATATGAGTGAACGAATTATAAACGATGAACAATTTCTATTCAACACTTGCTTTTCCGACGAATGTTCCTTTTTCTTAAATGGCGTAGTAAATCATCATAACTGCCGATATTGGTCATGAGGTATGTGGGGTCATGTAGTTAACCTGGTATGTATATCCATAATTTGCGGGAGTCATGCAGAATGAAATTAAAAGGTTTTACTTTTTCTGACAAATATATTTTGTTGACAAGTTATATTTATTTATATCTGTCTAAAACTAAAAATCACATGGTAACATAATAAAAACAGAGGCAGTACACTACAAGGTACACACAGCAGCCACAAAAATTAAATGTTTGGGCTGCTATTTTTGGCGATCATTTAGTTGGTCCTTTTTTCTTACCTGGAAATTTGACTGATGAAATGTATTTGAAATTACTGCAAGATGCCGTAGATCCTGCACTAACAGCCATAAATGAAAATCAGAATGATCGGCGGTCCATTGCGAAAAGGTTGATGTTCCAACAGGATGGTGCCCCACCACATTACGCATTGCGTGTTCGACAATATTTAGAACAGACTTTCCAGGTCGATGGATTGGTAGAAGAGGTGCCATTGAATGGCCCCCAAGATCGCCAGATTTATCACCTTTGGATTTCTTTCTGTGGGGTCACTTAAAAAGCAAAATCTATGCTACTCAGCCAACATCGTTAGAAGATTGGCGACAAAGAATTGTGAATGAGTGCCTTCAAATTACTCCTCAAACATTGCAAAATGTGCGGCAACGTTTTCAGCAAAATTTTTATTACTGCATGGAAAGTCATGGTGTTCATTTCCAACAGTTACTTGGCTGACGGGTCAGTTCATTCTTCATTTTTAAACTACTTCGCTGCTAAGTATATTGATCTCCACTAATGATGATGTATTAAAGTCTACTTTAAGCTTTACATCAATAAATCTCCAAAACTACTGAGAAGTACATGAATTTTACATCATTTTAAAGGAATTGAAAGAACTTTCAAATGATAAATCATTCGACACCCTTTTCATTTTAGATTTTAGGGATGGTGCCACCTCCGCCTAGGGGGCTGCACGTGTTAACGTGATTTTTTGCCAATTTAGTGTCCTTCTCGAAAACAAAATTGTCGGGTCTGTGCGTTTTTCCAAAAAAGAACTGAGCTACCAGTTAATGTCTCTGTTTCGTTTTCGATGCGCCACCCTGTATAAAGATATCCAATTTCATACGATAAATACGTAATTTCATATGATTAATACCTGTTCTTGATGGCTTCACCAATAGCAAAGGGAATTTTAAATTCGAAAGAATAATAATAGTGTCGTCTTTTCCCGTCATCCCAGTGGTGGAGCTAGGATAATTGCCGCCCGGGGCAGGAAGGGGCATTTCCGTTTAATTTTTTTATGATCGTGAAACTAATTCATTGATTTTTAATTGGTAATATAAAAATATGTCTTGGTAATCAAATGTTTTGTGTTAACGATTTAATAAGTGTGTAAAAAATATTTTCTCCACCCTGTAACTTCTTAAACAAGAAAAATTCTACTCAGATAAATTGTCTTAAATGAACTTTTTTTATCCAAACTAACCATATCTGAAGTTTGGCCCATTTTTTAATGAACACCCTGTATAATTTTAATAATAATCATGATTTTAAAATCAAAGAAGGTTTATTTTTATTTGTTTTCTTTTCGAAATTGGTGATATAATGAATTTTTCGTAACCAGTTTCATAATGATCAACATTAGGCAACCGGTTGCATAAAGTAGACCATTTTGACTTTTGTTACAATTACAAAAAATGTCACTTTATATGTCAAAAGTTATTAAGGGTAAACTTAAAATTAAAAATAAGTAAATATAATCCGATAAAAGTATAATCAGATAAAAAAATACAAACACAACGATAATTTACTATTTCTAAATGTATTCTGATGAAAAATAAAAAATCGTTTGGATGAAACTTAAAAAGAGACCGCATAATAAGATTTTCCATTCAAAAGATTTTATTCTTAATTTTTAGAACAAATAATTTTATAGGAAAGAAAATTCATTATTAACAGGATTTTATTTTAGAATCTAGAATCCTTTGTTGATTCTTATATAAATAAATATTTTCCTAGGTTTATTCGGTCGTTTTTATTTTTGAACAGCACTACATATATTTCGGAAACATTTTTTCCATCTTCGGGTGCAGTCAATATTTAATAAAACTTAGGGACGATTACAAACACTTTAAAAAAAAATTAATAAAAATTTTTAAAATAACAGAATCCCATCTTTCTATTTCAGCGATTCATTTTTTGTAATTTTTTTAATTTTAATAAGCAACAAGAAGTTCTGGAATATACTTACATAAAATACCTGGAAAGATTTGATGGTATTCGATAATTTATAGCGTACATTTTAAAAGTGAAAATACTTGTACAATTCGTGGAAAACTAAGTGGGTCAACATGACAAAAAAAACTATAAATCCAATGTCTTAATTGCCAATTCAGTGCAAAGACAATCCAACTTAAAATAGCGCGAATGTTCATTAAAATAAATTTATTTCAACGGTCTCCACAATTTCTAGTTTCAATCTAAATTATACAGGCCGCACAAAAATATATCCGTTGTTACTGTTAATGACTCTTTTGTCCTTAGAAAGACATTTAATGGAAAAGTTCAGTAAATAAATTTTAAAACGATTTCAGAGAATCACAACAAAAACTAGAACTGCTTTTAAATAAAATATATAACGCCTGTTGAAAATACGAGTAAGATCTTATCTGCGAAGGCGATAAATTGTTCGAGAAAAGTTTTGTAATTATATAGAGCGATTCACAAGGAATTTTCATCCACGTCGATTAAGAATTTTCTAAATTCGAATGCATTTGTCTTCAGACCTAATTGGAGAGTTGTTTGTTTGACCTAAAATTATAATAAAAATGGCGTAATTGTAAATTATTCCAGGCGCCAGAGCTGAAAATGGCTGGAGGTCAAACATATTCATACCTAATTTGTATGGCTTTTGGGGTTTTGCTTGTAAATTATAAAAGCATTTGTTGTAAATAAAATGTCCTAGTTTTTTGTATTATTTGAACTGTAACGTGTCAAATATTGCTTTTATATAGTTGTTGCTAAATATTCGTTACGGTTACATTATAGACTGTAAATAGTGATTATTTATCGTAATATAAAATTTTTTACAACATGGATATTTAACTAATTTTATAAAATTAATAGTTTACGAACTACAGAATGTCCGGCGGGAAGATACACGGAAAAAAATGTGACTAGAAAATTTTACTACAATATTGTAGAAAAATACTTAACTTTTTGTAGAAAATTTTACTATAATTTATAGTTAAAAACTATTCGTTATTGTAGCAATTGAATTGTCGAATAAAATGCTACAACAATAGAAAAAAGACCACAATGTTTAGTATATTTTACTATTGTTGGTAGAAGTAGAAATTTATTACAATTATCGTAATTACTACTACTAACTTCTGTTAAAATTTGTACAAACATTAACAAATTATCTCTACAAAAAATTGTAATTTTCTCTATAAAAAATAGTAATACTTTACATCCCTTTTTATGATAAAAATTCAATTTTGTTGAAAAATATTCTATAATATTGTAGAAATTCTAAGTCATGTGAATAAAACAGAATTCTGCTATTGGCCAACATTTTCTGACGTCGACCATAAATGGTCAAACTGCAGTAGTCGTTCGCTATGTTCACAAAACAAAGCATGGTACATATATAACACATTATTATATTATAAGCAGTGATGGTTCGAAAAAAATTTAATAATAACTTCTACAGGTAGTAAGTACATTTATTATTGTTTCTGAATAATTTACCATTAGATAACTAATTTAAATAACCTTAATAGATTATTTAAATAAAAAAGTTATGGCCAACGATCGAATGTTGTGCCAAGTTCGATTTAATTGTGACATACCTACTTTTCATTTTTTTAGTCATTTAATATCCCAATCACTGTAAAGGTTATAGATATCCCCGTTTTGTGAGTATGAGCAGTTTAATAGGTATTAATTTTTATTTCATATTTTTCAGGTGCAGTTATTACTGTTATTTATTACATAATGTAATTAAGACTTTCTATCTTTTTTATTAAGACAATAATTGACTGTATTAAGGAACATTTTTGCTAGGTTATAATTATAATAATTTTATTGTGGAATACTACTACAAATTTTAATAAACATTACTACAATTTGTTTGAATTTTTACTATTTATTGTGTAAAATTTTCATATTAATTTTCATGAAACGCAATACATTTTTAATATAAATTCATACAATGAATAGTAAAAATTATAACAATTTGTAGAACAATTCTTATGATACATATGTATATTTTTACTACATATTGTAATAATAACTCTACAATACATTCTCTACAAATGTTTGGAAATTTTTACTACAAATTGTCCCTGTCCCTATATTTACTATTTATTGTAGAGAAAAAGTCTATAATTGTAAAAATTCCTTCTACAATTTTTTTCCCGTGTATACTACTTTGTTTGTTTATAATTTTTGATTAAATGAAAGAGAAAGGATCTTATATTGATAAATATTTTATTTAATGTCGGCAATTATGTATGGAATACAATATCAGATAAATGTTCGCCTCTGTTAGCCTCACAAATGCGAGCCCTTTTGAGCACATTTTTCATTACATTCTCACACATTTCACGCGGTAATTCATTAATTTCATCATGAATATTTTGTTTGAGTTGCTCAAGCGTTTCTGGTTTGTTTGCATAAACCTGGCTTTTCGGATATTCCCACAAAAAGAAGTCCAGAGCAGTCAAATCAACCGACCGCGGAGGCCAATCAACATCACCATTTCTTGAAATAACTTGTTGTGGAAAGAGGTTTCGCAGTAATTCCATTGTAATCCTGGCTGTTTGCGATGTGACACCGTCTTGTTGATACCACATGTTAATCAAGCCCAAAGCATGCAGTTATTGCGTTAAAAAGTTTTCAATCATATCACGATATCGCTCCCCATTTACAGTTACCGTTACGCCGTTTTCATTTTCAAAGAAGTGAGGTCCAATGATTCCTCCTGACCAAATTGCACATCAGACTGTCACTTTTAATGGATGTAAAGGTGACTGATGAATAATTTGAGGGTTTTCCATTGCCCAGAACCGACTATTTTGGTTATTCACATATCCATTCAAATGAAAATGTAACTCGTCACTCATTATGATTTTTTCATGAAAATCGGGGTTGTCATAGGCGAGCTGTAATATCCTATTGGCATATGTACGGCGGCGTAAGTGGTTTTGTGGAAGAAGCTCTTGTGTCAACTGAATCTTATATGGAAACAAATGCAAATCCTTGTGCAAAATTGTGGCCAAAGTTGTTCTTTGAAGAACAAGCTCCTGAGCACGGCGTCGAATTGAGGTTGATGGATTGTTTTGAACACTTTCTTGAGCAGCAGTAGTGTTTTCAGCCGATCTTGCAGTACGTTGTGGTCCATGCTTGGGCCTATCACCTACAGACCCTCTTTCTTCGAAATCATTCACTACACGATAAATAGTGCGTTTTGTTGGCATGTTGTTTCTCCCAAAAATTTCACGTAACTTTCTCATCGTCACAGTAATCGATGATTGATTTTGATAAAATGTTTTAACTATTAAAACACGTTGGTTTATCGAATATTTTTCCATAATAAATTTTCCACGTGTCTACTTCACGACTGCCAAATATGAACTGTCAAGACTAATGTTTACCAAAATGGCGGCAAAACAAAGTAGTATACCTTCCCGGCGGACACCCTGTATAATGCGACAAATGTTTTAATAACGTAAGGTCGAAAATAATCATACAATGTATTGTAATGCAAAAAAATGACTAACAATGAACTTTATTATTTTTGTCGTAGAATGAACAGTTTGTTAATTATTTAACAAAATTCGTTTATTAAAATGGCTGACAAAAATTTGACCGATGCACCGCTCTTACATTTACACTCGGAGGCACCCCTTAATAATTTACAATATTTTACCGACTAGGAGTAAAAATTATTTTTTTGTGAAAATATCATGAATTTAGAATGTGTACTTAATTCTACCAAAACTACAAACTCTACGAACTGCAGAACTATCAAACAATTCCAAAAGACATCGCTTCGGTAAAACATTTATTATTTTCTCCATTCCACCTTAACGTGCCATGTTAAACTACAAATTACACGCCGCGTCATTTCAAACATCTTGTATTGAAATTTAAAAATTGAAAAATACACAATTGATGGCCGAAAAATGTGAGAAATTTCTATATATACAGAATGGTGCAAATGAAAGGAATACATTCATTATTTCGTAATTCGTTGAAAATATCTTGGCACCCGTAGATTTTTATTTTCAAACGCGTTTACTGTAAAATATTCATTTTAGACGTGACGTCATATGTGTAAGAATGATGACGTAATTCATAATTTTCTTAAAAAGAAATGTGGTTTACGCGATAAATCATATCTATTATTGAATGCCCTATACATATTTTGGCGAAAAGATACTTCAGCCAATAAATATCAGAATTGAGAGTAATAAATCTAAACATCCAAAAACCAATGAAAGGTGTAGATTCTCCTTGCTTAATTCGCGAAGCCTGTCGGCGACATGTCCACACGACAGATAAGCATGCGCATTTCGATTTTAAGATATTCTAAGCTTCGATTGTGGGCGCTTAAAATCTAAATGCGCATACTCGTCTGTCATGGACATGTCGTCGACAGGCTCCGCGAACAAAGCTATAGTAAGTATATTTTGAAGATGTCATTATCATTCTAAGAGGTTAAAATGAATAATTTCCAGCTTGACCTGTGTAGTGGGCTATGATTTTGATTATTTGTTTATTCAATATCTTATGCCCTTAGTTTTTCTGTGAAATACGTTAATTTGTGTCCAATGGTTGTATCTGACAGTCCGCTATACTAATTAAGTTTTAAGTTTTTTTGAATAATGGAGAAAATCGAAGTACGAGCTGTATAACTATGACGTTTAAATTTTAACCCATATCTCTATTAGATATTCCATTAATTTAAATTTGTGTTTTTAGCTATTTTATAGACAATCCCAGTAAAAATAGACTTGGCAACGATGTAATACTCATATACCTAAAAATGAATTGAAATTAAGTCCAATGTAGCATTAAAAATAGGAAAAAAGAATATATTTAACACATAATCATTACTAGAATTATTACCGACCTAAGTTATAATTTTAAACAAATAATACACAATACAAAATTAAAAATAACATACAGTTATTTTGATAACCCATGGTTCACTTTTATTTATTTATTTATTTATTCTTACATTCAACGGCCAAGGCCTATTACAGAATGCGCACTTAACATTAATAAACATATATTTGTAAATAATACAATAAAAGCAAAACAAATTTTAAAGTAAAACTATAAATGAGATTGTATGAGTAATCTGAAAAAAACTCCAGTGGAGAAAAAAGGTTACTCACACATATCGCATGCGAAACAACTAATATATAAAGATGAAATTAGATACAAAAACATAAAAAACTTAATTACACTAAATTACATTACACTAAATATTTTAATTAGGAATATATGGATATAAATCAGGAATAAAGTTTTTTAATCTTTGAGATGGTAGTACAAAATAGATCAATTTCTTTACTCGAGTCATTAACCGTGGACAGCATATGGTAAAATGGAGACTGACATAATAAGTTTGTTCTGGGAGTGGGAAGAATGAATGTGCAGCTGTACCTGGAATTAATTCTTGGAACTAGGAAGTTAAGCTGAGCACATAAAGCCGGGCATTTAATTAAATGGTGTACTATTTTAAAAATGAAAATAATTGAAGATATAATTCTTCGTTGAAATAAGCTCTGCATTCCAAACATTGTTAAAAGCTGGTCTTGTGGGTATCCCCTCTCAGGGTAAGTTCCATGAAAATAATAATGAAGACTCTTAAGGAAACGTCGCTGAACCTTTTCTAAAGTTAAAACGTGCACATTATAATTAGGGGACCATATTATTAAGGCATATTCAAGCTTGGATCTAACAAGGGCACAGAATAACAATTTGCACGTATCTAGATTATTAAAATCTTTGATAGGTCATAGAATGGAACCTAGAACTTTATAACAAGATGCGACAGTTATGGCCAAATGATTAACAAATGTAAGTTTTGAATCGAAGACAACACCGAGGTCCTTAATCGTGTCAGGTCTCTGGAGGACGACACCTCCTATATTGTAATCGTATCTTATGCAGTCACTCTTTCGCGTATATGACATTACGTTGCATTTTGCAGGATTTAACATGAGCTTATTATTTATACACCAGTTTTGAATTTTGTTCATATCGGTTTGCATTACGATACAGTCATTGTGGTTATTAATCATTGAAATAAGCTTCAAGTCATCAGCGTAGAGTAAATATTGTACATTAATATTCTTACAAATATCATTAATAAAAATTATAAAGCCTAAAGGCCCTAAAATGGAACCTTGGGGTACACCAGAAACTTAAGATATCAAGCGAGACTTAACGCCACTAATAAGGACATACTGAGAACGGTTACTTAAGTAGGAGCTAAGGAGAGATAGTACATTATCAGATAAATTCAACATATTTAACTTTGATAACAAAATGGGATGACTAAGGCGATCGAATGCTTTCGTAAAGTCAGTGTAGATCACATCTACCTGTCCACCGCGATCCAATATTTCGCTGATAAATTGAGTTTTAATGGCTAGATTGGTAACAGTAGACCTCCCACGAACAAATCCATGTTGTTCAGGTAAAATTGAATTTTCAATATGCCTATAGAGAAATTTGGTAACTGTAATTTCGAATACTTTACTAAAATTGCAGATAATAGCAATTGGTCTATTGGTCACTTTAACCGTAGGTTATAAAAATAACCGGATGATATTTTAAATTTTGTATTCTATATTATTTGGTTAAAATTACATGTCAAATATATTCTATTTTTCATTTATAATACTGCCCTGCGCCGCCACCAGAAAATTTCAATCCATACCTGGCTACGCCGACCGGCATGGACACAGCTCACCTACTCTGTCAAGACGTTTCGCGTGTATATAACGTTTTGAATTGCGTACAAGTTAGCGTATACCTAGACACTGTGATATTATATCGCTGCTATGTCTATTTTAACAGGGACTGGTCATAAAATGACTAATAACAAAAAGTTAAGATGGAATACCGAGTGGGTTAAAATCAACTAAAACGTTACAGAATAGACTCCTAAGTCCCACAAAAATTAATGCTGAGTTGAATTCTACTAAGGCAAGTCGACAGCAATGAGTTGAGGAATGAACTATAGAGTAAGCAGATCGAAACTATAGTACCACTTGACAGCGATTGAGCGGCATACAAGACGAAAGCCGAAGCTGCACATAAAAGCGAGATTGCTTTAGTATTGTTATTAATTTACTAATAATGATGTTATAAACGATTTGAGATTTAGATATATTTAATATTTGTTGTTGTGTGTGTTGTGTTGTGTGAGAGATATGGCTTCGGACGGTGTCCATTTGCCATAGAATGTTTAAATAATATATTTAATATTTCCGATTATTGATTCGATTTATTTTTATTTCATGACATAACTATACCTTTAATAACGTCTTTTACAGGATGGCACAAGTCAGTCGAACACCGCACTTAAAGAAGCATCAAAACATTGACAAAAGACAATTAGAGACTAGAGCATACAATAGTATTATTAAGAATAGCGATATCCAAAGACCATTGAACGACGAAAGCTACAATTATCTTCAAGACAAGATTAAAACTCGAAGCTGCTCAGTCGACAGTTATTGACTTTTTAGCAGAAGACAGTTTAGAAGAAAGCTCAGACGAAAGCAAAATATGAAAACAAAAAAAATTAAACTGGCTGCGAGCCAGTAATTTCAAAACCAACGAAAGAGAATAAAACGTCAAAAGAGAAAAGAAGAATCTCAGAACAAACAAAAACAAGAAGAAACTGAAGTAAAAAGATAAAAAACCGATGTATACCAACAAAACAAACTAGGACTTACAAAATACCAGCGATCCAACTTGATACCAAAAGATGTAAAGACGTTACGATAGCACTAAAGAACGAGAAGATTATAATCGAAACAGCCGTGTATAAGAAAGAAGAAGTTAAAATATGGCTAACCACCGACGATGATTACAGAAACCTAGTTTTTGTCCAACAAACTATACCAGGACAAACCGTATAAAGCGGTTATAGGAGGTTTACCAAAACACACACCGGTAAACAAAATCACCGATGAACTAAACGACGCCAGACTGAATCCTATGAAAGTACAGAAAATTAAATCGAGAAGAGACGGCAGGAAACTCCCGCTTTTTCTTATTGACCTTATACAAAAAGGAATGGCCCTAATAAGAGAATTTAACAAATGCCTAAAACTAGTGGAGTAGAGCCACTAAGAGCACCAATAGAACCAGTAGAGTGCTATAGATGTTAGGGTTTCCAAAACGCGTAGTCAAACTGTAGGATGGACATTGAGTGTGTACGATGCGGAGACCACAGAGCGAATGAATGCCTCGGACCAACAGAAACGAAAGCGACTTGCGCCAACTACCAATGACAGCACCCAGCGAACTACCAAGATTGTCCGAAAATGCCGAAATCTTTTATCAAGACACCATTAAAAAACACTACTATCAGTTTTTAAAAGCCTCATAATTCAGGTGAATATGCACTAACCATTTTTTCTCCATTTCAGATGAGAATCTTACTGACCAGACATAAACTAACCGATTATCAGCTGTTCTTTGTTGACTCGGCTCGTTACCATACAATGAGGACAAGATGAGCACTATATGAATGACGACAAAAACCAGAATGCCCACATAAACGCGAATGCAACACTAAAAATGAGGTACACATTTTACTTTAGTGCAAATCTGCTAAATGACGACAATATGTCAACTTTCGCGTACTTTCAGAAAATATGGCATACTAAACAATTGATCTTGATTTGCAGCGGAGTAAGCAGAGGGAGGATGGCAGAGTCAAGCAAGTTCTGAATCAGCATACCAAATGACAACTTTCTCGATTTGAGCATCAGTAAACTGTGTGTAATTTTCAACGGTCACAACATGGGTGGCATATTTTAAACGGGGCCCAGACTGGATAAAATTGGCAACGACTGAAGATATGGTTCGGAAAGTTCGTAGAATTGTTTTTAGTTTGTTTAAGCGCAATTCAAAAGAATTATTGAGCATCTATGGACGAAACTTGGTTTCACTATTACACACCGGAGACCAAAGAGTAGTCAAGCGAAAATCAAACCAGTCCCTAATAAGGCGAAACATGCTTGATCTGCTGAAATAGAAAATTCTGGAAAAAATGCCTAGTTTATTTAAAAAAAAGGTTTTGTTTCATCAGTACAATGCGCCATATTACAAGTCGATTATTGCGATGGATAATAATAGTTATTTATGTACCAAGTCAGCAAAGTGGTTATTTATCGAACTAGTCTGAGATTATGAGCAGTGCAAGACAAGCGAACGAGGCGAGTAACAGGCGAGTTCCAAGACACTGCTGACGTGGTCCATACAAACTTTTATTGCCAAACGTAAATAATTATAATTAATAAAAAATGAGATAATATAACATCACATTTTAGTATAAAAAAGAAAACAAACAAATAAACAAACAAAATAACAGCGAATACAAAACAAATCAGTAACAGACTATTTGAGCCAAATGGTCATTGCTATGTTGATAAATATTAGCGGCAGATACAATATGATTTTTACAGTGAAATAAAGTATTTGTTTACTTCCGCAAATCGCTATTATAATGCATGGCCTTTATTGACGGTTGGAAATAAAATAAATTAACTGTGCTTTAAATTACATCTCCATGTATTTTAGTCAACAGACTTGGCTTCTTTGGACTTATTTATTTCTAAACTTAAATATGCATTCGATTTGGAAGTTACTTGGAAGAGCTGTATGAATCGGCCTGTAGGAGCGTTATAAAGAGCCTTAAACTTTGTTGAGCGAAATATATTTAGCGAAAGGGAATATAAAAGGATTTTTGACTCCGTATTTTGCTTTTTTCCCTTAGGCTGGGAATTATTCGTATCAACCTCGTATGTCAATGCTCTCGCCTCTTGTTAAATGCGTTTTTCTGCCAAAACGCGTGTTGAACTACACTTTGGGGCGTTCGTACGCCAAAACTATTGATTTTACGAAAAAAGGTTATGATCTAAATTGTAGGAAATTAGTCGGAAAGAAAATATTGTCAAAAAACTGCTTTTAGGCACCATTTTTCCAATAGGGCGGCGCGAGCTGCAAAGATACAAGGTGGCAAAGTTGAAATTCGGAAAAAGTACATCAAAATCTATAAAATTACCTATTTTCAAAACTCACGGCAAACCTTCCAGGTAACCTCTTTTTTAGAACCAAATTATTCCATATGCTGAGAGTCTCTTATTTATAAAACACATAATCTAGGATGATTTGTGCACAAACATTATTATGCTGACATTAACTTTAAGATGACCAAAATATGTCCGGTTAAATATTGACCGCTCTGTATGCGTTCAAAATCTAATTTACGTCAACTTTGGTACATGCTTCATGCTTTTACTTGAATGCCCCTTGTCAAAATGTGACACGACAAAATTAAATTCTGCAAAGTGCTAAAGTGGATGTTGAATTTAAATAATGCAGTACGTAAAAAATCGCGTCGGTATTTTTAAATTCTGAAAAAGTAAATTACAAAGCTGTAGAGTTTGCAGTATGGCTGAAATAAATGAGTTTTATCTTTGGAGTTTTGACGAAAACTAAAATATTACCGAAATTAGTTTTTATTACACAAAAATTGTAGGTATTTTATGAATGTTGCTATAAAACTTTTTAACAACGGAGATTAGTTGAATAAATTTTGCTCTCAATTTTTAAATGAAATTGAATTAATTTTAATTACTGAACTATTCCATTAAATATAATTCGTTGCAACCAGATTTTGTAATTCGTTGAATTTGATTTCATAATTTTAATTTAATATTTTTATAAAAAGAGCCCAATAAAAAATTGTTATATTTAAAACGCCACTGTGTACGCATATTATAAGTATAAGAAACCATAATTATAAAATGATTACTTTTGTAATGCAATTCGATATTCTTGGATATTAAAGAGCGAATATCAGAAACTTGCTACTTTTAATATGTAGTTTACAATCTAAGTATAGGTGTTTAAAACTTTGACTGCTTTGGAAAAGCATCTTAATATTTGATAGCAGAACTACTATGATGTTTTTTCAATAAATAATCGATAAGTTTTTGATATTTAATTTTATTAAATAACACGTTTATTCGCCGAAATATATTTTGCCTAAACTCAATTATAGAGACAGTTATTTGTAATTTATTAGTACTTTTGTTTTCATTTTGATATTTTATGTACCATTTTTAATATATTTGAAGTACGATTTTTGACATTGGACGTACTATTTCAGACAATAATTACGAGTTTTAAAGTAAATCAATAAAAAAAGGACCCCGCAATAATCTTATGGAAATTGGGTTTCTGTCAAATTGTCTGAATTTTTAATATGTTGTAGATTTTGTCATCCTGAACAAAAGTCTCCATGGGCACAAAGTGCCACAATGAATATTTTGGCAGCTACGGAGCTGCCAAAGCTCCCCTGACCCGTTGCAAAACTCTTCATTTTCAATACTATTTACAGATGTCAAAAGCATATTTTAATTGTTCTAATATATAGGGTAATGTTTTTGAATTCACTTATGTCCGATTGGACAAATTGACCATTGACAGCTGGCAATACACTCTCAACGAAGAATAGAAAAGTTAAGCCATATTCGAACGGTCTCTTTGGTTTAAAAATATTTTCAACAACTTTTAGAACCAGGTTTAATACTACGTCATAAATTTGAAAGCGCTCAAATAAATTATTTTGAAACAGTGATGTCACTGTTAAGTTAACGATTTGTGAGTTTGTCAATCTCTGGCAATAGATAATTTTTGCCTCATATGTCAAAGAGAACATTATTTATTTATTTATTTAATTTCAAACAGGCATTTAGCCTAATTACATGAAATGTAATATTACCAGAGTTTTATGAAAAATGGATCGTTATATTTAGAATTCGACTTTAATCAGTTATTTAGAATTACAAGGTCAAGTTTTCAAACATTCCTTAAAATTATAAACCTTCATAAATATGCATTTTCTATCTTTTCTTATGACCATATTAAAAATAATCTTTTTATCATGAATTTTATTGTCTTTACTATCTTCTATGATGTTTGTTATTATTTTTGACATTAATGACATTTCTATTTCCTCGAACCGTTCTTAATGAAACGTTTCAAAAATAGATGCAGCTGGTTTAAACCTAATTTAACGTGACGTCATTGTTTGGTCACTCGAATGGGAATAGTTCAAACCGTTTTCAAATAGCATGAAATATATTTAAACCAGTCGACCGCTCGAATATGGCTCTAATATTCTCTGTTGACATTGAGAGTTTGGGCTTTTGAGGAAGCTGAATTCAATTCTAATCTCAGATTGGAAAAATTGACAGTTGACAGCTGTCAATTCACTGTCAACGAAGAACAGAGAAGTAAACATTCTATGTTGACATAGAGAGTTTGGGTTCTTGAGGTCGCTGAATTCAATTCTCATGCCAGATTGGCAAAATTGACAGTTGACAGCTGTCAACTGTCAATTTTTCCAATCTGATATTAGAACTGAATTAAGCTCCTCAAAAGCCCAAACTCCTAATGTCAACAGAGAATATTTACTTTTCTATTTTTCGTTGACAGTGAATTTACAGGTGTCAACTGCCAATTTGTCCAATCTGACATGAGGGTTGTATCCAGTGACCTCAAAAACATTACCCTTTATATTAGAATAATTAAAATATGCTTTTGACATCTGTAAATAGTATATATTGAAAATTAATAGTTTTGAAACGGGCCAGGGGAGCTTTGGCAGCTCCGTAGCTGCCAAAATATTCATTTTGGCACTTTGTGCCCATGGAGACTTTTGTTCAGGATGACAAAATCTACAACATATCAAAAATTCAGACAATTTGACAGAAACCCAATTTCCATAAGATTATTGCGGGGTCCTTTGTAGTTGTGACATAATATTACAAGTGTTCAAATGTTTGCATATATTGTGATGATTTCGTCATTTAATTTTTGGATCATATGTTTCCGTTTTGCATTGGTGGTGTCTATTAGGTATTAGGAAAAGCCTCAGGGTTATGACGTCAATGGGATAATTTTTTTATTTGAATTTGTTATTGTTCTGTTTTTTTTTTAAATATATTGTGATGAGATTTTAGGATTGCCAAAATAAAATAGATTAATTGATATTATTTTCTATTATATTGAAAGACACGTAAAATAAACGATTTAAAACGAATTATATTGCAATAATTTTAGAAGAAAACAGGAGCAGAACACGTAGTAGGAGAAGTATCAAGAGTCATAGCAGGAAGGATGGCCTAGTTAAACCAGAGATCTAGTGACTACCATAAAACAGCAGGTAATTTACTTATCAGCAGGCGGCCGTCTCTACGCAGAGACGTACCTACTCTAGCCATTTTTTGTTCTATAGGTCAATAATTGGGGTAAAATAAATATTAAGAAAAAATCGCTATAACTCAGAATTGTTTATTTAATTATGCAGTGTGTACAAAAAGTAACGTGGTAACTTGGTAAAAGTAAAAATCAGTATGACAAAGTACGAAAAAGTAGCTATGTCATAATGATTGTTTCTACCCTTACATTGTGGAATCTATTCATAATAAATAAAATATTTAAAAATGAAATGTAAGAATTCTACTATTGTCAATCCTGACGATAGTTTTTGCTTCTGAAACTATTGTCGATTTTGAATTACTCAGATAAGTATTTTTATTAATATAGTGGAATTTTTACATTTAATTTTCTTATATTTTATTTATTTAAACAAATTTAAACAAAATTACTTACGAAGTTCAGTTTCAGTTTCACTACCGTTATCCAAATTAATAATGAACCTTTCTCTTGGTATCTTTTCTATATCAATATATGTCCTTTCCACCTTTTTTATATGGGAAACACACTTGGTCCAGCTGCTATCAGGAATTTTTGCAGCTTTTGTTTGAATAAGAGCTACTATAGTCGAACTTAATTGCTGACTTAAGCTGACGCCATATATGTTTAATTGGGTTAAACATACAGTGGTGAGGAGGAAGTCTGAGCACCGTATGTCCCAAGCTCTCAGCTAATGTGTCACAAAAATATTTCTTTTGTATTGAATAGCTTTTTAAAACTTCCAGTAACTGCTTTTTTGTGTACTTTCCCTCAAAGTACAAATCATTGTTTACCATGTAATCTTGTATGATGGCTTTTATGTCGTTTAAACAAGGTGCCTTATCAAGTATTCGACTGTGGTAGCTGACATTATCCATGACGATAACACTGTTGGGTGGAATATTTGGCAAAAGTTTAGTTTGGAACCAATCTAGTCTCGTTGTTAGGATTTTAATGTTCATAGTTTTTACCTCTCCCTATATGTTAATTATTATCTTTTGTTGGATCTGTTTTTGTCATATTGACTTTTGAAAAAAAATTAATTAATAACGTCATCATAATATACCTTATTTTTCTCTCAAAACCACGATAAGATACACCTAATTCAACACTCGTCATGGTAATCGACTAAGGAGTCCTTAATATTTTTTGCCGATAACGACAACGCATTAGGTATAAAACTATTATTGATTCCTGCATGTATTATAGAAATACGTTTGCCTTTATTATGTGGCGCATTAGTCTGGCACAAGTCAGATGAGTCTACCCAACTTTTGTTTGAAATATCGTGTGTCTCGAACCAAGTTTCAACCAAATACACAACTGTTCTGCCAGCTTCTCTAAAATCATTTATCGCCAATAAATATTCAAATCTCCATTGCTTAAGGCGCACAGATTCTATTATAATTTTTTTGCTGTTATTATTTTTTTTTAAATTTAAACCCGCTTCTTAAAAGAGACTTCCTTAAAGTCTCTTTGCTACACTGGATGCCAGTTTCGTCCATTTCAAGTCGTTGTATCAACAGATCTAGTGTAAGCACAATTTTCTCTCTATATAAGTCATATATTTTTTTTCTTATTAGGTCTACATCACAGCCATCTAGTTTCTTTGAAGTACCAGAGTCTTTTCTTTTCCTTCTTTTTTAAAATAGGGTTACTTACTATTTTAAACACGGAAGAATGCGGCGTTTTCGTTAAAGAGGCAGTTTCTCGCAGTGCTTGAGTCTTGGTCATTCCACGATCCATAAGGGAGGTATAAACACTTAATATATTTTTTTCCCATCAACGTTTAAAACTTGTCGATTAGTGGTATTACCACCACCAGTTGAAGTACTGGCTGCAGGTTCAATCCATGGACGGAACATTTTTCACTATATAAAATTTTTTAGACACTTCGAAATAAACGCAACTGACACAACGGAATATTCGTTAATGACTGAATTTAGTTTAACTACTATCCTCCTTTCGTTTCTAAAAACGGTAATTGGTCAGTTCTCAAAACAGTTACATACTAACTAACTCCCCATTATTTATTTAACTTTCTCTAATCTGTCTGGAATTATGGGACTGATATCTTGAACAATAGTTTTCTTGTCTTCAAAGTCTGGTAATTTGTAATTTATTTGTAACTCTATATCCCATTATCGTTAACCTCCTTAATAGGCGTTTAGTACAGAAAGTCAGGTGGTCAGGGAAGTAAATTTTATTTATAAGTACTTTAAATTCTAGGACATTTTTTATTATAAAAATAGTTTTACATTCAAAACTCTTAACAATTGAAATAGAGAGCCCCCAATTATAATAGTATTAAAAAAACATATTCTTTACTATTTCATGAGAATATATATTTTAATCCGGACCTGGGAATCTTTCAACCAACAGACAATTTTATCGCTTAACTACAAATCGAACAACAGTGATAATGGGTCCTATGATTGAATGTTTACGTTATCCGTAACGTACATGTTAGGCCAAATTTTAAAAGTAACGAGGCAAAATCTAATGATGGAAACCTGTTAAATTAGAACATAACAGGCGGAAAATAACAGTAATGTGTTGGAAAAAGTTTTCCATCGTACGAACTTGCCTTGTTACTGTTAAAACTCGGCCTAACATGTACGTTACGGATAACGTAAACGTTCAATCATACGACCCAATGAGGGTCGTCGGCTAATATGATTTATGAGAGTCACTAGATCTCTGGTTTTACTATACAACAGGTGGTGGAGGAGGAGTAAGACTAGTAAGAGTGAGTCGAGAACGTAGCAGACCACAGTATGATAAGACCAAGAGGGAGATCGAGAGGTACAGAAAGTTGGGAGGTGAAGCAGAAGGCAGGAGGACCAAGTGCATGAAGAAGGAAACGAAGCGAAAATACAAAAATAAAAATTTATTAATAGTATCATTCAGTTATTTATTTTGAAATTTGTAGGGAGTCAAAGTAGCCCTTTGAATTTTTGTATACCTTTATGTATGATTTTTGACATTAGACGAATATATTTATGACATTTGTCCTATGTTAATTGAATTTATTGATGATGCAATAGATGTCAACACAAAAAAGAGGAATTTAATAACAAA
Source organism: Psylliodes chrysocephalus (assembly GCA_927349885.1). Lineage (NCBI taxonomy): Eukaryota > Metazoa > Arthropoda > Insecta > Coleoptera > Chrysomelidae > Psylliodes > Psylliodes chrysocephalus. The sequence goes on from OV651813.1 coordinate 44,280,085, forward strand.
TCCATTTTATATAAAAAACACCGTTACGTCTCATAATCAATGGTCATATAAAGTGATCTTTCGCACACTGTATAAAATAATTGAAATTAGTTCAGAGAGTAAAAAATACTACTTTTTTAGTAAGGAAATTAATAAAAAACAAATATGTAAAATTATTATACAATACTTATATTATAAATATATTATATTAATTTAAGGGTGCTAGCAAATTTTGAAATTGCCGCCCAATTAAAAATTTGTTTTATATCATTAAGGTACAATAAAAATAGGGTATAATAAAGAAGACTAACTACCAGCCGTACGCTTATGATCATAACAATCTTTTACTAGTATGTAATAAAAATAGCTTTTATTGACAATGGTTCATAAACCAAAATGTGGAGCTATAACTTAAATGGTTTTTGAGTGATGAAATAAAATACATTTTGAGGGCAACAGGTCTGCCTTTATTAAGCATTGTCCATGGCTTTTATTCTCTAATAGCTAATAATTTTATATCTGAAATCTAAAATAGTTACTTTTGTAAACTTTTAGGAAAAAAGTAATATGATCAATAAAGAAAATATATTGACCTAAATTTAATATTTTTTCCAGAATGCCCTCTAAACCGCGGTATAAAATGTTCTCAACTTTTACTTGTCCGTTAACGTAAGCGCTGTCTATTCAAATTTAAATAAATCTAATCCTGACAAATCTTGAAACGTTTTTGAGAAAATCGGTTCGCTCTAAACTCCGGAATTCTATTATCGAAATGCAGTTTAAACTTTTCACGATGATCGACATTCATGCCGATTTGTATTGCTAACTTTTAAACCGTAAATAGACAGATGTTACTTTAAACTAGTTTGGTGTTAATAGTATTAGTAATATGTCACTTTCAGATGTAAACTATATTAAGTGTTCTGTTCAAATATTATTCGCGTTTCACGCTAAGTGATACGCCCTCTGGAAGTACATTTTATAACATGTGTAAGTAGGCTAAGTGTTGCCGTTGTTAATAAAATGGTAACAAATCTATTACTATTTTATTAAAGTGAAAGTCAAAAATGTACTTCTTTCAGAATGTTAGAATTTAAGTGACAAAGGTAACAGCGGTAACTACTGTTTGAAAGTCTTATCTTGATACTAGGAATAAAAATATCTTTGAGTTGAACTTTTGATATGTACCACTTTCTTGGAGAACCCTATATAATTAAAATTATTTTTGAATTGTCTTTCCTGATATAATACATCTTGCCGTGAAAATGGATTTTAAAAAATACAAATAGTTTTGGCTCCACAGACCAAGGCGTTACCGGTGGCTCACCCTAGGTTTACACTAAAATCGTTTATTAAGTTATATTATTCATTAAGGGTAATTCACAAGTGATTTTAAGAAACGATATAGTTACAACTTTTCTCTAAAGGACGAAAATTTATTAAATTAAAGAAAATCTAACTGTCATTGATATTTGTACATATTATTCATTGATATAGAATAAAGAGGAAATGCTATAGCGATACAAAAAGTGTTCGCACCTTTACGTTGCCCTTTTACGTCATCTGTCAAACTCGAGTTAGTGTAGATAGTTAGTTTTGGTAATTCCCTTAATATTTAAATATCAAATTATTGATTTCAAATATATCAAGTACGGCTATAAGTCGCCATTTTGATGACAATTTTTCATCACTTGAAGTGCGTCCATCTATCTGCAAAATAGTGTTTGTGTCGTCTGTACTTCATTCTATCTCGATATTATTTCAAAAGAAAACAAAATTTGACAGTGACAGATCTTCATTTCGTGTTGTACTAATTTGACAATTTACTGTATTTTATTATTGGCCTATACCTAATAAAGGTAAATTCTTAAAAAATAAATACTACAATTTTTTTCTTATGAAACTAGAAAATCTAATTTTCATTGTTTTACCGATATTTCATGAAATGTAAGATTGTCAGTGGTATATCTTGATGACGACATATTTTGATTTGATATATACAGGATTATTCCAAAGTTAATACTTTTTTTTATTTGTGTATAGAAGTCATTAGAATAAACACATTTGATTTTTCAAAAACACTCAATGATAAAAATTAAACAAAGATTACAAATATTTAGGTCTTGTGTTCTTGGTGGTCACGTAACTGGTCCACCTATTTCATTTAATAAATATAGTTTAAAAAAACTAACAAACACGCTTTTATAATACATCGAACTAAAAAGTGAAAAATAAATATAGTTTAAAATAAATATAGTTTAAAAAAACTAAAAAACACGCTTTTAGCATATCAAACTAAAAAGTAAAAAATAATTTTTCAAATAAGCTTAAAACAATAATAAATGGAAAATACTAGTATTATTGTGAAAAAAGCGTGGTGCGCTCGATGTAAGAGAAATATGGACATAGCGCCCCACGCTTTTTTCACAATAATACTAGTATTTTCCATTTATTATTGTTTTAAGCTTATTTGAAAAATTATTTTTAACTTTTTAGTTTGATATGCGCTAAAAGCGTGTTTTTTAGTTTTTTAAATTATATTTATTTTTCACTTTTTAGTTCGATATATTATAAAAGCGTGTTTTTTAGTTTTTTTAAACTATATTTATTTTTTACTTTTTAGTTCGATTAATTATTAAAAAAAAAATTGTATTATTTTTTTTTCAGCCGTGGATGGGATTAGAACCCATGATCGCGATCGAAAACCCGCGCCTTAGACCGCTCGGCCACGTACGCACTTAGGTAGTGGGATATACTGACAGTAATATAGCCCAAAGAAGAGTAACAAACGTACATACATACAAACATACAGGTGAAGCTAATAAAAGCGTGTTAAAAACTCTGGCACTTCCCTACTAATGAGTAATGAGAGGCCTGGATTTGAATTTTTATATTCTGTAACTTTCTTCTTTTCTGCGTGGCCACCGAGGTCACTAGACTTATTTTTGAGTATTTTTTTAGTATTTTTAAACATTTTGAGTATTTTTTTAATATTTTTGAGTATTCTTAAGCATTTTTGAATATTTTTAGTATTTTTGAGCATTTTTGAGTATTTTTGAGTATTTTTGAGTATTTTTGAGTATTTTTGAGTATTTTTTGAGTATTTTTTGAGTATTTTTGAGTATTTTTGAGTATTTTTGACTATTTTTGACTATTTTTTGAGTATTTTTTGAGTATTTTTTGAGTATTTTTGATTATTTTTAAGTATTTTTTTTAATTTATTTTAATGACTGCTGTACATAAGTAAAAAAGAATCAGCATTGGAATCACTCTGTATATAAGTTGCTGACAAAGCCGGTCTATAATATCATAACGATTATAATGAGGTTTCTTATACTTTTTAATAATGTATCTAAATATAAAATATGTAAAAAGACAGCTTCATAATATGGGATTTTTTTATTATTTAGTTTAAGCAAATTTAGAGTTGCTTGCACTCTAAAAAAAAATTGACCGGCTATACTTGTAAAATTTGACATATTTTTGAAAAAAATTATTTAAGATATATTATATCAGAAAATTTCGACAACTTTGATACTTTTCGAGTTTTCTTAACCAAGCAATTTTTTGTTATTTTAAATTTTTAAACTTTGAAAAGACGTATTAAGATGTAATACACTTATTTACTGAAATGTTTCTTTGGTAAAAAAATGATATTCAAATATTTAAAAAAATATCAAATATGCTGAAACAGTTAAAGTTATCCATATTCTTTCAAATTTGGTAGTATGGTATAAAACTGAAAAAGAAATAACTTTTTCTTTTAACATTTTTCGAAATTTTGAGAAATAACAAAACATGTTTTGAAAATTTGACAGGTATAGCGGAGAGAAAAACACATGAATAATTTTTATTGACACTTTTAGATAGAGCTACTATTTTCTTCAGAGTTTGTTTAAATCTTAAATTACAGCGACATCATTAATAATATTGAAAATGAATACAAACATGCAAGACTGACTCGCCAATGATGGTAACATGCATTTATTTTTGACAGGTTTATTCTTTTAAACAATTTCAATCTATACTCATTCAATATTTTTGTTGTATTTTTACTACTATAAGAAATCAAAGGAGTCCTGACAGCTTGTAATGTTTTATTACGTTGGTCTGAACAATAAATGTTTACTTCAACGAATTACCAAAACAACAAACAAATTATATAGGGTGTCAAATAAGACGTCGAACCTGAATGATAGCGCTTCTCGTTGTGTGTGACTCGACGCTGAGTGCGACGTCTAGTGTGTTGTTGTTTGCCATTGCCTGGACCACAACCGCCCCCACCAATACCACCACCGGCGCTTCCGGCATCTCCACTGTTGCCACCACCGTTGTTGCCGCTACCCGCTTCGGTACCACAGCTCCCAGCTAAATAAATACCACACCAAAAATGTTAGCTAAAATGAAATGACCAAGGAGGACAAAGTAAAACAATGTTATTGATAATTATAAATATATTAAACACCTCTTTTAAATATCAGAGAGGCATAAATTGATTGAAGTATATGCTCCAAAAAATGTGGTTTATTCAGTAATAAAGAGAAACAGAAAGTTGTTACCACATGAGAATATAAATTGCAATTAATAAAAACTTTGCACACTAGTTTTCTTTTGTTGGCTTTTTGCCTTTTATTATATAGTGTCATACCTAGAGGAATAAAAATATGTATTTTACTACTAATAGGTAGTTATTTTTGGATTAAATGCGTTAAATCAGCACTTTTCTTTAACGGATTTCGCCAAAAAATACAAATAATATTTTTGGTCCAACTGTACAAACAATAATGCAAATAGGTAAAAATTTCATGTAAAAATTCGAATCGACATTACTTTGACTTTCGTAACCATTTAAATGTGGTGATTTTAACTGTCAAAACTATAAAAAGAAGGTATGATATTACTTAGATTGATACTACGTCACGTGGCGTATTGTGGTGCGGAGGCGTGGTTTTTACGAATTTGAGGAATCAGCTGATCGCAAACAGTGTGCCTGCCATATTCCGCACCACACAACGTCATGCGCGAACTTGACGAGATTTCGTCGACTGAGTATCATACTTCTTAGTTTTACCGAAGTATTTAACTACTCATTTAATTAATATGAGTTACGAACTTCAAAGTGATAGTGACATTCCATGAAATATGTAGGAAACGTTGGATTTTCAAATAAGTTGGCGGTAAAATCCAAATTAGTGTACGAGAAAACATAAAATCGTTGATTGCCTTTAAAAAAATACGGTCCAGTAACATGATCCCCAATTATCCTCCCCAAACATTTACACTCCATCTTTCTGGGCTACACGTTCTGATGATTGTAGGATTTTCGGTGGAATAACAGTGGAAATTATGCCTATTAACGAATCCGTTCTTGTGGAATGCAGATTTATACGAAAACAGCAATCAATAAAAAAAAGTTGGATATTGCTGTAGTTTAGATTGTGCCCAGTTACAAAACCGCATTCGTTTATTAAAATCGCTGTTTTTCAGCTCTTGATGCAATTGTTATTTGTAAGGACGATAATGATGCTGTTTTAAAATTTTTCCAACAGATCTTTCACTTCCGCAATACTTTTTTGACTTACATTAGAATCTTATATCAAAATAACAGATAATTGGCTATAATTATCAGTAGCATGTTTGTCAACTACTGGTTTTTTATAAGCAACATTTCCAGTTTTGATAAATCTTTCATGTAATTTTCCAAAATTTTTTTGATCCAGGATGCGTCTGTCGGAATATCGCTGATGATATTAACAATTTCTGTCGAATTCCTCCAAAACATAAACAAGTAAATTGATTCGTTTTTTTGCAAAATTCATTATTCATAGAGAAACTATCGCGATCAGTAAACATAATCGCTGAAATGTTAATGAGAGACACTTTTTCTACGCCCACACGGATATTATCTATTTTATGCACAAACTACAGAATGAATAAGTAGGCCATATCGGTCTACTGAACGGATATAATTCCATAATGACACTGATTATTTATGGCACAATATTCTTTTTAAAATTTTAAATAAATGACAATTCTGTTAAATTAATTGTCTAATATGTTTTAGTTATAAATTGAAACATTTTAACAACTTATGAGAACGGAAAAAGATATTTTCACTAATTTCCTATTTATACTTTTTGTTTTTGTTGACATTGTTGTCCCATGTAATTTTTTCTGTACCGAAAAAATTTAGATATTTTATTGTGACTTTATTTTCTCAAAATTTTTACTATTACTAAAAAAAATAACTTTACTAAAGTTTTACTTTTTATAATTTTTTAACTTTATTTCTTAAAATTTTGAATTTTTGTTATGACATATTTTCTCAAAATTGACTATTGCTTAAAAAAAATTACTATTACTAAAAAAATAACTATTTATCATTTTTTTAACTTTATTTCCTAAAATTTTGAATTTTTATTATGACTTATTTTCTCAAAATTATGACTATTACTTAAAAAATACTATTCCTCAAAATTTAGATATTTTATTGTGACTTTATTTCTCAAAATTTTGAGTTTCATTAAAATTTTTACTTTATTTTTAAAAATTTTAACATTTTTCTCAAAATTTTGACTTTACTACTAAAAATTATAAATATTTATTAACTTTTTTTAACCAAAATTGTGAGTTTACTTTAAATAGAACACCCTATAATTTTTAACATCTTCAGAAAGGCCATTTCTTCCCCTTTCCAAAAATGTACACATTGTAAGCATTTACTCAATTTTTTAGGGAAACATTTACTTTTTATGAAACCATGTTAATAACTTCACAAGTTAATAGCTTATAACTCGAGAGTGAGACAATGTATCGATAAGCGGTTTTCACTAACATTCTTGGAAATGTTTAAATATTTTTATAACATGGTTGCTATGTCTCAAACGTTATGGCGAATGAAGCACTTCGTATTTCTAACAGTCATTAGATAGTTTGATTCTTCTCCTTTCTAAAAGTTGTTATAATTTTATTATTACTTTAATGAGTTTTAATTTTAGGTAATTACATCAATGTTAACGGTGTTTGATTAATATTACATTTTGGTGGCATATATTGAAGATTTTACATCAAACTATCATTGATACAGTTTTTCATTACTTTGGCCCTTAGGCATACATTCCAGAATAATATTAACTAATGGTGGTGTACCTAGGTCTCACCTTTGACAGCAAGTTAACATGGAACTCGCATTTAGAAAACAGAGTTAAAAGAGCATACATTCCTTATGAACAATGCCGCCGAACCGTGGGGCGCACTTGGAGTTTCTCTCCCAGAGTCGTCGCATGGACTTACACGGCTATCATAAGACCTATGCTAACATACGGTGCAGTTGTCTGGGTACCGAAAACACAAAAATTAACAGCTATCCGTAAACTGGAACAAATTCAAAGAACAGCATGTCTCAACATAACAGGAGCCATGAAAACACCACCGACTAGAGCCATAGAAGCCATTCTTAGTCTCACTCCCCTTGATATTTACATCAAGGAGGTTGCTGTGACGACAATGACACGCCTCCGCACAGTCGGAATACAACCTGATGTATGATCTGGTGAGGCGAGATGTCATGTTTGGCAGGAGGCGCTGGATACGCTCCCACTGCGAACATGGACTCCATCTCACCGAAATATATCTTTCATAAGCCATATAAAGTTATAATAGAACAAATAGAAGAGCCGCAAGTGGCAGATACGATTCATATCTACACCAACGGTTCTAAAACAAAACAAGGCTCAGGATGTGGAATATACTCCAGATTCTTAAACCTAAACATATAATGGGCTGTGAGCAATAGTGCCAGTGTATTTCAAACAAAGCTAACGGGGATTCTTATAGCAGCAAAAGAAATAACCAGAAACAATATCACTGGAAGGAACATGCTCATCTATACAGATAGCAGACAAGCACTACTCACCCTGAACAGACCATGAATTTATTCAGGGTTAGTACTAGAATGTCACGAAGCTTTGGCCGAAGTATACATCAACAACGTAGTCACCTTAAGATGGATTAAAGGTCACGCCACATCGAAAGGTAACCGTCTTGCTGATTCACTAGCCAAGAAAGCAGCTAACCAAATACTTTTTGGACCTGGCCCTTCTATTGACCTGACAAAATCGGTAGTAACAGACCTAATCAAAGAACATTGCCTTGTGAAATTCAAGGAAAGATGGGATGAAACAAGAAACTGCAGAGTTGCCAGGGAGCTCTTAAGTTATTCTGACGAAACTGCAGCAAACAAATACTTGACTATGACTAGACAGAATCTGCGCCTAATCACAGGCATTCTGACTGGTCATTGCCAAGTACGAAAGCATCTCCATATCATGGGCCTGTCAGAATCCGCACTCTGCAGAGGGTGCGAACAAGAAGATGAGACCATCGAGCATATCCTTTACGATTGCTCGACGCTCTCATTTCTTAACATTTGTGTTCGGCGAGTATCGGCTAACACCGGCCGATATAAGAGAAGCACCTCTTGGTGACGTTGTCAACTTAATTAAATCTGTAGGCTGGCTCACGAGCTAGGAGGTGCCTATCCTCTCAGGAGGATGAACAATGGGCCTAATAAGGCCTAAGTGCCGTGGGGTAACCCACCCTCCACACGTTACAGATACAGATGGTGATGTACAAACAAAGACAGATTTTTGTATACATTTACCTTGGGGGCATCTTATTCAAACTCGTTGAAAGCTCTAAGATTTTCGTCACTCAAATCCTACAATTGTGTTTGCCATTATTAAATTTACATTTGGTTGATGTCTAAATAAACCTAATAACATCTCACACATGAAAAACCTCTTCTCAAATGCATGATTTTTAATTTTATGAAAAGTCTGAATCTTATATATGCTTTAAACTTGATTACTTTTAAAATCTTATGTACCTTAACTCTTTGACATATGTAAGGATTGGGCAATTTTTCTAATAGATATTTTATTATTGTTTCTTGCTAAAATTTCCCTTATTTGTATAACATCAATTAAAATAATATCTTTCCAATTTGCCTTTTTTTTTTTTCATCTAATGCCCGTTTCTGTTTTATTCAAAAATATTTCTAGATCTATTTTGTGTTTTTGTAATTGATCTACTTTCATTATAAAGTAAAACGCACCGGGCTTTTTCTCTTTTGGTAAACATTTTTTTTTAGTATCTGCTTTCTCTTGCACTAATTAATATAAATATGACACTTCTGTCAATTCGATTTGCGTTATACATTATCCTTGACAAATCAGTATAATTTATTAAGCATTCATTTTCTATCCAAAGCTGAGTAAGTCAATTTACAAAAAGAGGAATATTAAATAGAAAAAGACATATATACATATTGAAAATGCTTAAGATATTCTTTTAAATGATTATTTACGGACAACGGCTTGCAAATAACCCTTAGCAATACGAATTATTTCATTCGCCATAAGCCCTTAATCTGAATTGAAAAAATGATTTTTTACGAGAATTTTAGAGACTTTATGTTATAAAAAAAGGTATTTTTTTCGGTACTTTCCAGAAAAAAAAATACATGTGGAAACAATGTCAACAAAAACTTGAAGAACATATAGGAAGTCTAGTGAAAACTGCATGTCGATATCTCTTTCCGTTCTGTAGTTATACCTACGTTGTTAAAATGTGACAATTTATAGATACACAATGGCAATTCACTAGATATTCGGTTATGTTTACAAAGAAGCGGCAATCTTAATAAAACAATACAATTTTAAGCCATAAAAAATCTATAAATTTTTAGAATAACAGTTAGAGTTCCCTTTCCAACGTCCGGAATTCAAATCCCAGCTGAGGCAATGTTTTTCAGATTTATTTTATTTTATTTTAAAAAATTGTAAAATTCATAATTTCAAATCTTTGTGATAATTATTTTTATCTTAATAACATCTAAATTATTTTTTAAATTTATAGATTTTCTTCATTGGGTCGTAGAAAAAATATACTGTGAGTTAACAGTGAAAAATAGTAGTTTGTGCAACAAGAGTGGATATGATGGCCATATCGCACGAAGACAAAATTTGAGTACGACGCCGTAGGCGGAGTGCTATGTGAACAATCCACTCGAGTTATACAGTATACTTTTTCTACGACCCACTAACGAAAATTTACAAATAAAAAAAATATTTTAAGTTATTAAGACAAAATAACTAATTTTAAAATAATTTATGACTTTTAATAATTTTTAAAATAAAACAAAAGTTTATTTTTCCCCATTCGAGGATCGAGCTCCAGTCTTTTGTGTGGAAGGCAAGAACGCTAACCACAGGACCACCTTTTTTTTATTTTTGAAGCTTTAATACTCGTAATTAAATTGACTTCATATAGTTTTATTTAAATTAACAAATAATTTATAATTATTGATGAAATAAAAACAGAAATGCTATAATTTATCGATTCTACACAAGAATAACCTATTTTAATGTATGTTTAATCTCAATAATTAAAAAATATACTGACAATTAGTTTGACAGAATTGTCACTTATATAAAATTTTAACAATAATAGCAGTCAAAACATGAACGGTGATTGGTGGGTTTCATTTTTTTTGTTCTGTTCTCACTATCTAGAATGGATATGAAATATATTCGTTTAGTTGAAGAAAATAGCATACTTTTTCTGTGCGTAAATAAGCTAATATCCTTGTAGGTGTAGAAAAAATATTTTATGTATCCATAGCAAACTAAATGTCATCTTTTTTTGCCAGTTGGACAAAATTATAATCATTTGTAAATGTGGAAAATTATTTTTATTTTCAATAATTGAAAAATTTGTTCTATATAACTCCGTTACAAATTATTTTACAATTTAAATCGTATTAAAATAATTGTACGAATATTGCAATTACATAAATTATCTTCGATATCTTAGACACTTTCCAAGAAATGGACTGACTATAAGTACCAAGTAATTTAAAAAGAGTACATTTTTATGCCTAGCCCTCAAGTCTATCTGAAATTATTTCATCTTGAAACCAGTATCAATAGCTTTTACCATCCTTGGCTGTTTCTAAGTGTTAGTAAAGCAATTTTATGAATTATGAAAAGGCATCAGTGGCGTAAACAAGAAAAAGAGGGTTACATGTATTTATTCAAAATGGATAAAATTAAAAATCTTTTATGTTTATTAATATACAGAGAATAGTGAAAACATGCATTAATGGATTTTTTGTAGGTTAGAATAATGTTCCTATATTAGGCTGTCCAAAATTCATGAATATTATAGTGTCCAGTTCATATAATCAGGAGTAGTAACTTATAGAACGTGTCTATTTAAAATATATCTAGTCTCTATTTATAGGTGTGGAATTTTCAACATGAAAAGTATACCTTACAATGAGTCAAATACAGATTAATAGGAACATGCACATAAAAAAAAGAAATCACTGTCAACGAACAATGATATGACTTTGACTTCTGCTCGCCCACTAATTTGTGTGTGATGTATGACACACAAATTTTCACGAAAAAAGCGACTGCGGTTTTTGCTTGTTATATGCATGTTTCTATTAAACCTGGTTCAACTCATTTTTGTTTTAGTGTTAAAAAATTCCATAATTGTATCCTCAATGTCCTTATTTTATTGCCCTTAAAAAAGCTCAATGACACTTCAGTTGAAACCCACAAGTTGCTATTGTTGGGCAAACTTTAAACCAAACAAGAACTTCTATATGATCAGAAATCAAAAACAAGTATTAGAAATTAAAAATTTAAAAAAACCGACTTCAAAAACGTGCAGATGCCATCACCACATCTTAACCAAATTTATACGGGACCTCCCCTGCGGTACCCCCTTACTAACAAAAAAGGAATAATTGAAATCGGACACCGTGTTAAAGAATAATCGCTGAACATATATAAAAAACAAAAAAAACTATCGCGACGAATTGAGTCGCTTAATAAACAGAATTATTTTTGAATTTGTATGTTTCTTAATTATATTAGAGATTCATCTATATATTTTTATTTATAATAACACAAAGTAGGTATTAAAAATTGTTAGGAAACAAACTGATGGACTTTTGAATTTATCAGCTTATTAGACAATAATAAGTTATGTCGCCTCTCTTTCTTAGACTACGCCGCTGATCAAACATAACTGTAAATGTAAATAGGAATGACTTAATGGCACTAGACGTTCTCTTGTTATTCGCTGTTAGTATATGTTTCAGTCATTCAATTTATAGTGATGCAGGTCTGAAAACTATTTATACTAATGAATGCCTAATGAATGTGGCTGTGTTCACAGAACTGTAAGATGTCATTTGGTTCAGAGGATTAATTTAATACCGACGTTGGTTGGCTACGACGGGATAACGTAAAACAATAGAAGATTAATTTTTGTTAAAAAATATATTTCCCGTCTACTTCCTGATAAGAAAGACCCAACACAGGTGTACGGACTCAAGAGTATCTATATAAAATTGCGACTAACAACGTAGTTTTTCCAAATTCGATTGGCGAATTACTACAAAATTTTCTTTTTCATTGGACCATTTATTAAAAGAATATTTCAAAAAAAAATAGTCAGAGCCATTATCAGGAACTGCGTCAAAATTTTAGACAAACTTTCGGAGCCCTCAATTTTTTATTAAAGGGGGATATCTTTTTTCCCCTATCCTTCACCAGTCGTTGCTTTTGATTTTAGCTCTCTCTTGCGGGATAAAAAACAGCTAATTTTATTAATAATTTAAAAAATTAAATAGAAATAATGCAGAGCTCTAAAGTAAAGAAATACAAACGCAATCAACCAAAATTATTAATAAAATTAGCTTTCAAACCAAGGTGTCACACTTTACACACAATACGTAACAGTTTTTACCACGCTAGAGGGCGCTAAAATGAAAACCAACGGGTGACGGAGGGCAGGAGAATGATCGTTGAAGACATCTCTCGTTTGATCAAAAATTCATCTGTAAAACTTTGTTTGAAATATAATTTTTAAATGTATTACTCAAAAAAAGAGTGTTATAGCTTATAAATACAATCACAAAAGTACCTTTTTTGTCAATTAATGATGTAAATGCTTTTTTAATAAAGTGGATGAAGTTTTTAATACAGTAGAATCCCACTATGTATTTAGAATAAGCACTAAACCATTATCAGTTATATTTTTTCATACAAGAAGAAACCATAACCATTTATGATTTAAATTTTAAAGCATAATATACAATAATGTCTCACAAAGTTGGAACTATATGGAAAACCTTTTTATTATTGGTTTTGTGAAAACATGTATTCTTGATAAAAAGTTTTGCACGGTCCAAAACTTAAAATTCAACCATCAATTTTTTTAAAGCCGGATACGAGGTTTGTCAAAATATATCATTTTTGCTGGAGTAAAGTACCTTTATTTTTGACAAACTTCGTGTACATTTGATATCCGATTGTGGTATTTTAGGTTTTAGACCATGTTCGACTTTTTATGAAGAATACATTTTCCTAATATTAATAATAAAAAGTTATTCTTTATAAAAAGTTTTGCATGGTCTAAAAACTAAAATACATCCATCAGATATCAAATTTTATCAGTCGTATATGAGGTTTGTCAAAATAAAGGTATTTTACTGCATTTTAAGTTTTGGACCATGTAGAACTTTTCATCAATAATACATTTTTTCACAAAACCAATTATAAAAAAGTTTTCCATTGGTTCCAATTTAGTGAGACATACTGTATATTTAAAATTAATACCAGGAATATTTACTATTTAAAACTTTTTCGAACTCAGCTACATTCTAAATTATTTTTCATATATAAATAATAGGAATTGAAGTATTTTTTTAAATTCCATAACAAATAATACATGCATAAAAGACTGGTTTATGCGAGAATCGTTAAAAATGTTTTGTAAATTTGCTTGATTAGTGACATCCTTATTTGAAAATATAATCTCTAAAAAGATGTCTCACAAAGTTTATTATTATTTGGATCCAAAGAAAGAATATGTAAAATTAAAAGATACAAAGATTCTGGAGAGGGGAGTACTGAAAGGGATAATCTGAGACAAAAGCGAAATATTTATTTATTTTAAACAGAAATAATAAAACTGTACAAGAAATAACAATACATGGATAAATGAGAAGGTGGTTCGGACATTACCTAACACATTTAAATGAAAACAGTATTAGGATGTAGATGACATGACAATAACATGGAAATAATATGAAAATAACATGGAACGACTTTGAAAAAACCGTCATATTCTGCAAAATAAGATTAAATGAAAATGAGTCAGAGAAGGATCAGGTTAATGTTATAGGGAAACTATTTTGAAAAACCAAAAATAAAGAGGATAATTTTAGGATACATACTTCAGGGTCATTGAAAACTGAGTTAATAAAAAGAAACGTGATTGATTAATGAAAATGCCTATTTTCCTTAATTTTTATAAAATATGATAAAATTGGTTTTTTAAACAGGATGTAACAAAAAGTTAGTCATACACTATACCAGAAAAATAGATCTGTTAGACCTAACTTTCCCATATAACAAAATGCATACAAAAAAATTATAGCCATTAGGTTACAAATTTAAAATTTATTTTTCCACTAACTTTAAACTGTTAAACAATTTGTCATAAAAATAGACATGTCATCTTAAAGTAAGAGCAACTTTGCATAAAACAATAAGAAAATATTATGTGAGTTCTGATTCTCTAGACCCCCAAAACTTTTGTATACTTTATAAATAGGTTGTACATTCATTTAATACATTTTTTTTAAGTAAATACTTTTATTTACACTTAAATTAGGTTTGTTTAAGACTGTTGGCCGTGTAGCCTCCCCCACCTCGATCTTTTTAGATCTAGTTTTGATTATCCTTTAATCATTGGTAGTAGACTCCATAGACTAGGAAGTAGCTCTGCGGTGTAGGCTATTTCCCTTGGGTTTTCTTCTCAAAGCGAGAGGAATCTTAGTATTGATGTACCTTCAACGTAATAGCACAATGATACGTTTACTGCAGTTTTCTCTTCGTCCTGACATAATCGAGACATTGTGCCAGATCGATGTAGAGCATATGTTAATAGGTATACTAGTACTCTAGTATTCTATTCTGGCTTAATAAATAACACAGGTTTACAAAAAAAAGTCAGTTTTGCCTCATCACGTCAGAAAACCCATATTTCAAGGTCATTTAGAGGTTAAAATGGTGGGTTTTCGGAACCGTCCCGGGCAATTTCTCAAGCGATCTGTTAAGTTGAGGGGTAACTGTCTAGATCGTGAATACCTTCCAAACATTGGACAGGGGCCATGAATCTCGACCAGGATCAGCACAGGGACAGCCCAGTGGATAAAATGTTACCATGATGGTGAGATAATGCCAGTGGATCCAGTACTGACCCAAATGGCCCTAGAACCTTGCCAGAATATTGGAGTTATGCATCGTGTCCCGCTCAGGTCTGGCCCAAGGTGGAGAACTGGCTCAGGGGGTTACTAACTGGCGACTTTCTATTCTACTGCCAAGCGTCGATTGCGACGATGCATTTGCTGTGAGTTCATGACCGTCCACCCAGCATTAACCTTAAGGACCCAGAATCTTGCCAAAATGCTTGTCTCATGCTACGTGTGCTGCCTAGGTCCGGCCCAGTAGGTAGGAAGTGGTCCCGTAATTACTAAGTTACGAATTTTAAGTTCCCCGCCAAGAAGCGAGAATTTGAAGATAAATTAGCTTTGGTCGAACGGTGGTCCACTCAGCACTGATCTGAGAACCTATAGAACCTTGCCAGAACGTCGAATCGATCAGCTGCTTCTCCCGCCAGAGCTGACTCAAGGTGTAGAATTCTCTACAACGGAAATACGTTGAATGAGCCACTGTCAGGAATCCCGCTCCCGAAATTATGAGCCACTGTCAGGAATCCCGCTCCCGAAATTCCCGGCGACAAGACTCTTAAGTCATAGTCGCAACTAGTGTATGATAGCCACATCAATTTACTTGGTGGAATGTGACGTCTTATAAGAGGGATTGAATTTTAATGGCCTGCCTCAGCAGAACAAAGGTGGCAAACTCTAAAGTTGCGGGTTGGGACCCTCGGGCCATTTTCTGCAACCTTAGTTTGCCCCGGACAGTATACTCATCTTCACCCAATTTTTGGACGATGTTCTAGGAGCACTTTGAGAAGTGCTGTCATTAACTGACGATAACTCAATCACCAAAATTCTACGTGTTGGCAAGGGAAGCAAAATTCACTAGAATACCTCGAACCACTTGAGCATAAATCCAATGTTCTGACAAGGTTCTAGGGTCATTTGGATCAGTGCTGGAGTCACTGGCATTATCTCACAGCAAATAGATCGCCGAAATTGAACACATTCGCAGGGAGATAGGAATTCGCGAGATACAACGATCATGACAACATTTTATCCACATGGCTGGCCCTGCGGTGGTCCTGGTCGAGATTTGGGGACCGTTTCCAATGTTTGAAAGGTATTCAAGACCTACACAGTTAACCCCTCAACTTAACAGATCGCTTGAGAAATTGTCCCGGAGCCAGTTCCAAAAAAATCACAATTTTGACCTCTAAATGACCTTGAAATCTGGTTTTTCTGACGTGATGGAGCAAAACTGATTCCGTGATTGGATTCAGGACGCCAAAATACCTAGGAATACCATGGTCTGGTCAAATAGTCTGGACTTTTTTTTTGTAAACCAGTGTAATCGGTGAGTTTTGGCGATAGTCCTTTTAAAAACTCTATGGTACGTTTAGTCCTGGTGAATTGTTCCATGGATGTTCGGTGAGTTTTGGAAATGGCTCTTTTAAGAAATCTTGGAACTTTCTGTCCTGGTGAATTGTTCTACTTTTCCAGAAATATGTTTAACATCCACTTCTTTATGCAAATTAAAGTAGCTGTTTGTTACACCCCAGAAGGGTTCTGAGCTAAGTGTGTCCTAATTTGAAACTGAATACTTTAAAGTCGCTTGACTCCCTGAGTATATAACAATGTTTTTACACACATCACGTTGCAATAATGTACTGCTGCTATTTTTGTCGGGAATACAGCTTAGATCAATGAGATTCTTGTGCTTGGCATGGTACTACATAAACCTAGCCCTGTCCTGCTCCTTCATTGGTTTTGGTGCAGTCTGTAATTCCCGGTGATTTCTGCTTGCATAGGCAGTCCTTCATTCCACGCTTTCCAGTCTGATATATTTACTTTGTATTGTTTTCGAAAGCTATATTTTGGAAGTATTTTCTTTAAAGGTGTTCCCATTATTTGGTCGTTTTCCAACACTTTATATAGCTAGCAGATTGCTCATGGGTGGTGAACCTTTGCACAGTCTCTATGTGACGGATCTGGCTTTACCATGAATGCATATCTATAGTAGATAGTGGTGTTAGGTTTAGCATGACTTCTAGGGCTGCCGCTGGAGTCATTCTCATGGCTTCCGTGTAACTCACGCATGCTTGCCTTTGAATACCGTTGAACTGTTACTTGGACACTTAAATGGTTTGTATTTATAAAATTGAAATTATCTAGATACAAAAATGTTCAAAGTGGCGTACGTTTGCAACTTCCAAAGGATGTAACCTTTTGTATGCATTTTTAAATACAGTCTTAGTCAAAAGTAAGTAGTTCATTCGAAAAAAAGAGGCATTGATTTTTGGAAAATTTTCAAATACAGATCAATTTTGATTACGTTTTGATATAATATTCGGATATACAAGGTGATGTGTGTAAATGTAGCAACATTTTTTTAAACAACACCGTTTTTATTTTACATTCTGAGACTCCAGTAAGCTCCAGTAAGTTTCCAACATTTGCCAACAAGGTGATGTAGTTTATTACAATTACATACTCACATTTTTAAATAATTATCTTTATGAAGACGTAAAAGTGCATTTATATTGTTATTTATATGCATCACCCTGTATATCCGAATATTATGTCAACAAGCAGGCAATTTAAAAACAAAATTGACCTGTTTTTGGGATTCCTTGCAAAAAGCAATATCGAATGAATTCCTCATGACCTAACTTTTTGTGAAACCATATTGCCACTGATAGACTACATTCAGAAATAAAATTTTCTAAACTTTTGAAACAATCCTCGCAATATTTCCAATTTCACTGCTATTTTTACTTCAATCAGTTATTAATGGCATATATACTGAAACTATCCAATCATTGTTAATATACCTAATAAAAGTTGTATAAACCAATAGTTATTGTTATACGCGTACAATGAGCACTTTGGGGAAAATTTGATTTCCATGATTAAATTTCAGAAAAAACAATTCGAATCGTAAAACAGAAACTGAATAAATGGTTTTTTAATATTTCAAAAACATTTTTAAACCCTCCATTTAGAAACAAAAAAGGCGAATATCAAAATGTTGGCTTAAAACATTCACAGTTAGATTTTTAATTTCAAAAAAAATACCAAAATTATTGACAAAAAACTTTTTCTAAATAATAACAATAGTAATCAAATAATTCCATAGGCGCTCAATTGTACAACTTTCGTGCAACCAAAACTGATAATCTACTTATTGATTTACTTACATTGTTAATTGTTAATCGTTGATGCATATAATAGAAAATTAAGCAGATTCAATATTTTTTACAATAAAAACGTGACCTTATTTGGACAATTTTAAATAACAATATGTAGAGAAATAAATTATAAAATCACTTCATACCTGAAATAATTATTCGTATAAAAATAGATTTAACAACTTAAATATAAATAAAGATAAAGTATGTTTTTTAAAAATCCTTATTTTATATTCTAATTAGAACTTCTAAAGAATCATCACCATGGATAATTAATATCCCAAGTCCTGGAAAAGTTTTTTTTTATACGTTGGAATGGAAAATTTTACGAACGATAATTTTACCTTAAAGAATTTCGTAATTAAAGTCGCCTTCACAATAAAACAAGAATTACATTTTTTATTCAAAGGATTTACTTATTTTTAATTCCTTCTATTACAAGTAATATAATATATAATATATAAAAATAAAAACCTAAATAAAAAATTTAATATAAATCTAATCAAATAGGTAGCTGGTAGAGTTTGTTGTGGAAAGATTTATTGTCCATACAATATGGGTTTCGCCCCATACAACTTAGGCATGATTAGGCCCACTGTGCATCTTCCAAGATCAGTTCGTCAAAAATACTGAATAGGGGTTGTAAAGAAGACTTAGGAAACCTGAGTTTTTTTAAATTATTCGAAAATTACTTTACCAGTCTGCCGTATATGAAAAGTTTATGTTCAAAGACGATCGCACCCTGTATACTGTAGGTGAAGGATGAATCATCTTTATGAATGAATCATCAGTCAGAATATTTTGCTTATACCCATAAATACATTTTATTCACTTTATTCACTATTGTCCTTCAGATATAGCTCTAATTTTCTATTCATTTGAGATTTGTTTTTTGTACATACTGCTGAATATGTAAAAAAACAAATCCCAAAGGCCGTCTTCGAGTTGCTACGAAAATGTGCAAATATTGGCTTCAACTGTATGAATTTGATCGTTGCAATGTAAGAGTGAGATGCAATGTAATATTACAGAGACAAAAGATGGTAGGGTCCGATTACAATAAGAACACAGATACATAATCAATTGACGGAGTAATTTGTTCGCTATCGACGTCTACTGGAGGGGGGGGGGGGGTTAGGGGTGTAGTGGCTTATTGATGTAGGAATATTATTAAACCAACTTACATTATTCTTTATTTATTGATAGTTATAGATAATATATATTTGAAATTCGAAATAATAGTTATGACGTAGCGGTGTTCTTCTTATTGTAATCGGATTTTACCATTGTTTCTTATATTTTATGTGATTCACACCATAATGGAGTTTGCAACCAAATGTTTTCATTTTGAGCTGTATCTTGATCTTGCATTTCTGTTACAAATGTTCGTTGCATTATTAAAAGGTGTTTATAATTGACAAAGTTTCAGTTCTTGGTATGTTTGTTTTATGTTTCGTGTTTAAATGGAGACATATGTACATATTTAAAGACCTGGAATTAATTTAAATAATGAAAACCGTTCATAAAGGGTGCCTAGGTATCGTAAAGTCGTCTTAACAAATGAAGTTTCTAATAATTACCGAAAAATTACTTTGAGTTGATATCTAAACCACGTGAAAATCATTAATAATAATAATAGCAATATTCACTGTTGGGTTCTAATTAACAGTGCTGTTCCTAAAGTGGCGCTGGGAAACAGTAACAAAGCCTACACAGAACACGAGGCGAAATAACCGTAGCAGTTGAAGCCGATGACACACCAAAAAAAAAAAAAAAATAATAATAATAATAATATTATCGCTTTTATTGACATTTAAATACATAAGAAAAAATATACATTTTATTAGTAGGTTATGTATACAATTATGTCAAAAGGCAGAGTTTGGAATTAAATTTAATTACAAAAAAAATAACAGTGAAGACAGAGTTAAAAGGGTTAATTTCAATTTAAAATTTTGAGATGCCATTAATCATAATTTGTTATATTTTGCTTTTAAACATAGATTCAGACAGAATTTTTAAATTATTTGGTACTAAATTATAGTATTTTCCGACATTATATGAAAATGAACCTAGAAAGCTAGATGTTTTATGACGAGGTATTGATATACAATTTCGATGCCTGATATTTATATTATGTATGTCGGATCTATAGGTGATTTTGTTGTACAAGTAGGGTGGGGTTTTGGATTTTATTAGTTTGTGTATAAATGTACATAAATGAAAGTCGCTGGGTTCAGCCATACAACACCGGGCAAGAGAAATAATAAATCAGCAAGTATTAGGCAAAACTCTAATATCCAAGCAGCTCTAAAGGCAATTCTCTCAAATCACGACTGGTGAGAGACTGCCCAAAAGACCTAGCAGAGCTAAGTAGTCAATATAAGGTGACCCTAGCCTGGGTGCCAGGACACGGCAGCTATCAGGGCAACGAAAAAGCCGACGAACACTAGCTCGAGAAGGCTTAGATAGGCTCAGATTAGGACCTCTTCCGTGGAGTTGGCAAGGCATCCATCAAACAATGGATGCAAAGAGAATCTCATGAATATTGGCTATCTAAGATTGATTTAGACCTGTTTATTAAGGAACCATCGAACAAGTTCACGAAAGACCTATTGAATCAAAAAATTCAAACGGACACTGTCGCTAAGAAGGCAGATGACTGTCATCAGTCCAACAGAAGAAGCAACATTGTGCAGGTTCTGTGAATAAGAAGAGAAAACACCAATCCACGTCCTGTGCCAGTGAGAAAGCTTGGCTAGATTGAAGTTTCTAAAATTAGGCGAAGAAAAGCCAGACACATGCGACAGCCACTATCAAAGCTACTAAGTTTAATAAAAAAGACCAAGCTAGACGACACACTCTAAAAAACGGAGTTCCACAATAGATCTGAAAAGGTCTCTCCTTTCAAATCTAATCTAATCATACAAAATTACCTACTTTTTCCATACCATTTTTTTAAAATTAGTGGCTAAAACGTCTCGTTAAGTGCTATCTTCTGATATAAACTGGTGTAAATTAGTGTAAATCATTTCAGGAAACGAATGATGACTGAGAGTGTACGATACGATAGTAACAGTCGCGTTACAACAGAAGGCAGAACTTAACGAGGCGTTTTAGCCACTAATTTTGGCGAATTTTAAAGTATCATAAACAAGACATTAAGAGCTTAAATTCATGGAATATATTAAGTATAGTGCTGTTGAGGAATGCATTTATTTTCATTATGATATTTCAAAATTTAAAGCCTTTTGATTTTTTTTCTCGAAAACTGGAAGGAATTAAAACTTTTAAAAATATGTATATTCTAGATATTACTGTCTAATTTATTTTGCCTAAATTTGAATTTAAAAAAAAATCACTTTTTGAGATATCCTTGTCCGAAAATTATAAGGTAGTGCTGTAATCACCTTAACAGTTTTTTAGATAATTATAAAAAAATTCAAGAAAATCTACAAAAAGGTTCAAACTGACCTCTGTGATTTTTTAATATCACATATCTTGGTAACGGTCCATATAAGGACTTCTGTTGGTAAGAAACTCGCTCTATACAGGTTGAAATTTAATTTTAAACCACCTTGTATTTCAATTATTTTATTGTGTTGTATCAATAACTAAAAGGATTTCTAAGTTTATCTTTACATTGTCGAATATCAAAACTCGT
This sequence comes from Psylliodes chrysocephalus, assembly GCA_927349885.1. Classification (NCBI taxonomy): domain Eukaryota; kingdom Metazoa; phylum Arthropoda; class Insecta; order Coleoptera; family Chrysomelidae; genus Psylliodes; species Psylliodes chrysocephalus. Next base: position 44,302,226 of record OV651813.1, read on the forward strand.
ACAGTATTAATTTATATTTATTAATAACTACAATTTTGTTATATATAATTTAACAATTATTTACTGTGCAATTAATACTTTAGTCATTATTCTACTATTATTATCAAAATAAAATGTATGATTTTTTTTCATGTTTATTCACAATAAAGTTTTTCAAATTCTAATATAGGTATTTGACTTGTTTTGAGACACGAGCTTGCGCGATTTTTGCAAAGAATGATGTGAGTCAGAATGTCTAATCTTAAAACAGAAGTAAGGAACTTTTAGAACCCTGTAAAAACACGGAAAACCCATTAAAGGAACATCTCCGTTTCTTAGTAGTTACTCAGATCTTTATGGAAATGTACACTTACACAAGCAGACACGAACAACATTTTTTATTCATTAAGTTGCAGATTAAATTCTAATTAGGAAAATTAGGACTTGAAGACATAATTGTTAAGTATGTTGATATTCTTAAACAAAAAAATCATTATTTTTACAGAAATAAAAACCTAAAAGGATGTTTAGTAATTAACGTATATACAGGGTGTCGATAATTAAGTGTGTGAATACTTGGGTGATTTTAATAAGAAAAGTTAATATCAACTTATGTCGTAAACCTCTTAATTTTTGAGCTACAGGATGTAACAGTTTTAAGAAAAAAATTACTTTCTTATCACTCCAGATATTTTTATGAAATTTTGTATACTTTTTTTATTCATTAAGGAGTATTTTTTGACATAAAAGATTTTTTAAATTTTTTACCAGTGACGTCCGTACCAGGTTTGAACTGAATATTTTTAAAGAAAAAATTGTACGCCACTGCTTTTTCTAAAAACCAAAATTATTTTTTAAATCCTCATTAATTTTGGAGCAACTTTGGTTTATTGACTTACTTTCGTACGCGTTTTCGCGAAAAAAAAAAAATATAAACAGAAAAAATTTCAGTTCATTGAAACTGCTTTTGATATTTTGTTGAAATTTGGTAGGCACCTGCAATGCGTGAAAACACTTTTTTGGGACAAAAATTAATTTTCTACTTCCAACAAGGACGTCCACATAGGCATGATATTGAATGTTTAGATATAAAAAACATTACACCTCTGATTATTTTAAATTCTATTTTAGAAATCGCGATTCATTTAGTAAAATGACAAATTCAAAAGAAAAAATACAAACAAAATAAAGGACCCAAATTATTTACAGTAATTGTTGGAAGTGTCCTCCTCTCACACGTATACAAGCATCAACTCTTCTTCGCATTTAATAACGCACATTTTCAAATATTTCTGGGGTGTTTCTTATGGTTTGGCAGCATACTATTATACCATTTCGTAACTGTTCTTTGATTTAAATCGGCACTGCGTACACTAAGCTTTTCAGATGAACCCCGAAAAAGTAGTCTAAACTATTAAGGTCGGGAGATCTAGGCGGCCATGACTGCGTTCCTCCGCGACCTATCCACCAATTTCGATAGATGTGATTTAAAAATTGACGCACTCGTAAGATAAAATATGGAGGCACATCATCGTGCATTAGCCACATCTGGTTTCTTAATAAAAGAGGAAGGTTTTCAAGCATTACGACAGATCTTCTTCAAGAAAATGTAAACATGATTGTCCATCAAGTCTTCTTAAAAGAAAAAATGGAACTATTAAATAATCATCAATAATTCCAGCTGAACCATTTAATGAGAACAGTTCTTGATGATCAATTGCATAAGGATTTTCATCCACCCATAAAATTATGAATTTATAGAATGAAACTGGGACGTTAACAGAAAAATTATATTTAGCTTTTCTTAATAATTAGTTAAGATCTCCTTTTAGGGTACTTTATTCTGAAACACCATGTATATCTGCTAGTTTTGGAAACATTGACCAATTTATTAAAATATTTAATAACAGAAATTAGTGGTAGATGGAAATCCCAATACAGTAACCTCATCCGTTATCTTTATCTTAATATAAAATATAATTAAATCTTGTATGTCTATTAAGGTTTACTAAATCAATCTGACCATTATATTTTTGTAGAATCCTTCCTATATTGATTGTCTTAGATTCCAAATCTTTATCCCGTTACATTTGCCAGAAATTCCTTTGTTCCATCCGAGAATGCGATCCGAGAAATGATATTGATTTATTCTTATAATCCATTAGATATTTCAGCATCTAAAGTTCCAAAGTCATCATCTTTTTCTATCCTATTCTCTTGGGATGAGTTTCCGAAGTCAGGTAGATTTTCCAATCAGTATAATGATCGTTTGATTCGATTTGGATTTTAAACTAGAACACTACAGTGATAAAACTTTTAAATCTGAAATGAGTATCTTTCAAAATATGTCATTAATAAACGGTCTGGCATGATGAAGAAACTTGCGAATTTGTGTCGGTTATTTGGAACATTTTATTTGTAATCAGCTGTTTAATTCTACTTTGCGGTGAATTAAAATTAAATATTTGTCATATATAATACTTGAACTGTCGTTACATGTATTTAATTGTATACTTCTCATAACAATAGGTAAATGTTGGGTCAGTAAAATCCTCTCAGATACCTACTACCATTCTTTCCACTTCATTCCCTGATCCCTCCAATGCGGCTGAAGAGGTTAAGAAAGTATGTATCTACCAACTAGAAGAATGAAATAACTAGTTTCAATAAAATTTTAAAAGGACACATAAGTTTTTTTTTGAATGGATTGATTGCATCAGACAAGAAAATATGTGGACCACAGTACTATAATAGTTTTAGAAAGTAAAAAAGTAAGAGTCTAGATCCAATGTTATAGGTTCATTTTCATATATTTCCCGATCAGATTCTGAATCCTTGTCGAAAATTTTTTTGTCTATGTTCCCCAAAAGTTGTGTGTATAGAGTTGTCCTTTAATCTTTTTGTTTAGATATTCTTTGTCTAGCCAGGAACATCTTGATTTAGCAATACAAAATGCTTTTAAATTCCTTCATCAAAGATAGACTAGTCTCTCCATAATGTAGTACTATTGGTAGATGTATTATTTTTATATATATATTTATTTAAACATTCGTGTTTTAACAATTATTTAATGGGAAGTGGTCCTTAAAAATGTTATATTTCTCTACAAAATGATTCCAGACATAAAGAATAGTTATTCAGAACAAACCACTGTTACAATGTTGTTTGGTATCCAAGGCTGTATGATTATTTAATGCATGTATAATTTGTCTTTTATCTTAATATAAAATGATTAACCAAATTGACTTCTGATAAAACTTTTATTTTCTTATTTACTCAATGTAACAACGCAAAATATATACTGGGCGAGGAAGTATTCGTAACAACCTTCCCCCTTTTATTTTATCATAGAAAATTAAGCAAAACTCAAAACGTTCTGAAATTCGTCCTTATCTGGCGACGGTAACTTGTTCCTCTGAAACTTGAGGAACCTCTTCTTGAGGAACACCTACTTGTGGACCATCTTCTTGGAGAACATCTTGAGTTGATAAATTATTTGTATTTTGTCTTTCATTAGTTGACAGCCATTCTCTTTCATCCAATGCGTTGATTTCCATTAGTTATACTCTTTGAAATGGTCTAATGATTACGATGGGTGCTGTTTTAATCTTAGCCACTCTAAATATTCAATCCTTTTCGGGAATTACTTCCTCATATTATACGATATCGCCAACTTTTAACAAAGTTGAGTTACATTGACCAAATAGCACTAGCTTTGCTAGGTACTCACACCTCGCATCTACTATTCTACTAACTAAATAATGTCGGTCGATGGTGTCTAAATCTACAGTTTCGTTGCTTATAGGTAATCCTTGGAGAAACATTACGGATCCAAGTGGTAACACATCTTCTACATTTTGAGATACGTAAGTCATTGATCTGTTATTCATAATTGCTTTCATATCGTATAATAAAGTTACCAATTCTTTATATTCTAAAGATTTTTTACTAAGTTTCTTCTTAATGGTTCTTCTACTATTGATTCCCATCATTCACGTCACCATGCTGAACTAACAGGATTATTATCCATCGTAATTTCTGAATTAAAGAATATTCTAAAATCTTCTCCAACAAAATTAGTTCCGTTGTCTGAATAAGTGACTTCTTCATATTAAGTCAATGTGACAATACTAAAAAAAACTGGGTGAGACACTATTCCTAACAGTGTGAACAGGACAATGTCTGCCGTTCTTGTTTTCTATTTAAAGATATATGTTTTGGTATCATTGTAAATTTGGGCTTCCTAAAACTATGATGGTGCGCAATACGGTTTAACACACGTACACTAAATTTGAGCCCAAGTGGAGAAGGTTCTAATCCTGATATACTGGATCGAAACTTACTTGGCCCCGGCCCCACCATACCTTCCTGCTGTCTTCGCTGCAGGGGTCCACAAGTTCAAAATAATTTGATTTATACGCCATTCCTTCTAATGGCCGTGAAGGATGACGTACTATCGTCATTTAGACAAGGCGCTGCTGAAGGTATTCCCCGGTTATGTAATCTATTTTGTCAATGTTGAGTCTGCTGCCTGTGAAAGCTCTTCTAGTTTTCGTTGGCGACTATAAGGACCTTCTCCAACCAGGCAGTTAGTAGTCTGTTATACAGCCCTTGTCTGTTTCGCGTTTGTCAATATTCTGAAAGAAAATGCCAAAATCATGAAAATATTTGCAAATACTATTATTCGGTCACTCTCCACCATAGTCCAGAGTAGTCTGACATGTCTTCTATAATCAGCTCTCTCGTACTCGGCGAGTTGTCTCGATTCCATGTTGGGATACAGTCGTAAGTTTTTGAAGATGTCTGTGGCCTTCTTGCCTGTAGCTGTCTTGTGCAATCTCTTCTTGAATACCATACCTTGAGTTTTTACGGCGTTATATCTTGATTTTCAACTTTATGCACCATTCTTCGATTTCTTCTGCTGCGTCTTGTAGATATTGGTTCTGGCTGTATGGTTGTTACTGATATCGCTGTGTCGTCTGCGTAGAGTGAGATGGTAGTACGTTTAGTCTTGGGTATGTCCATTGTGTATATGGTGTACATCAGTGGTGACAAAACCTCCCCTTGGGATACCCCTGTTTTGGGAATTCCTGGAATAGATAGGACGTGTCCCATATTGATCTGGAATTGCCTTCCATCGAGGTTCGACCCGAGCAGTTTCATCATCCCTGCTGTATATTCTTGTTCCTTCATCATCTTGCACATCAGCTCAGCCCGCCATCGCTGTCAAATGTCTTAGCGACAACAAAGAATATGGTTCTTGTTGACTGGTTTCTGTTAAATCTTCTTGTAACGCCTTCGACTGGTTAGATGGTCAGAGGACTTGCAGTTCGATGGAGTGTTTCTCTCTAAATCCGAAATGCTCGTCGGGTATGATATTCAATTCTCTTGTATCTTCTTGTTAATATTACTATTTCCGCAATTTTACTCACAGCTGGAAGCAAGATAATTGGCCTGTAATTTTACGGAATAGTGGGTGTCCTTATTCGGTTTCCGGATCATGGTTACCTGTGCCTGATTCCACAGCTAAGTTCTTAAAATCCCATAAATGATGGCTGTGATATAGACTGTGGCTTTCAGCGGCAGGTGTTTGATTGTACGGCTCGTGATTTTGTCTCTTCCAGAGGCCTTTTTGGCTGACACGTATTTGATAATGCCTCTCACCTCGTCAGGAGATGAGGATGACAGTTGTCCTAATTCGGGTTGGTTTTAATGCCAGTCTTTTCACATCTGAATAAAGTTAAAAGTAACTACTTGATGATTAAACTATAGCGAAAATTTTTGCTAATTTGTTAAGTAAACCTATATGTAACTTTACTCAGGTGAAAAAATGGGTCTTTAGTGTCTTTGAAGCATTAAATAAATCAGGGTTTTTTTTATTCGTATCTGTGATCATATTTCAGCTTAATGTTCATAATTATTGCAGTCTAAGTCGTATCGATAGTCGCTCATATCGGTCCCTCTCTATGTGCATGTTCCTGTTAAACTTTGTTTAACTTATTATACGGTATACATTTCATGTTGAAAATTACAAACCTGTATAACAACATTAAATACGTTAGTTATATTGTTACTTTGAATGTTTAATCAAAGCTTTGATTGTCAAATCATGTAATCTCAATCCGACGTGAGTTCGAAAACGTCTAAACTATTCTATTTCACTATCTCAATTTTCTGTTATCGCTACATTAAACAGCCGTAACATAGGCGCAAAACACAGAAATCATTTTAGCTGGCGGGTTTTATTAAAATGATCTCTGTGAGCTATTAAAATTTCATGACATTTGTGGGATTCCAACTAAATCTTTAGAGGCTTAAGCGGCTTTTACAAAAGCGCAATTTCGTTACTTTGAAGGGATTTAGGGACTTTTCATAGCTTGATGGTAACCCCCGTTTTTGTCCGTATGTCGAAATGTGTTAAAATCACAAACGCGTTGGATGGATTTTATGGATGTAGCGGTCGTCCTAGATTACATTTCATTTTTGCTCGACGTTCGACGTACAAGGGTAATTGGGTAAAATGAGTTAACTAAGTTCTTGTTGGATGTCTGGCTGTTTTATGATATTATCTACGACTAGACGAAGGTTGGACTTTTTGTAGGACGTACGGTTTTTTGTTGTTAATCAATTTTCATACAATTGCAGGTTTTCGGGATTATTTCTTACGACAATGCCATAAACAATGTTTTTCAATACGTATGAATAAATATCCTTAACTAGCCTAATTCACGAAGTATCGCACTTTGATTTAGAGGGAGCAACATGAGTGTCAGCCTTTGTAACCCCTTCCTGTTCTTAAAGATTTATTGTGGTCCGATAAGTTAATTTTTTATTATTTAAGCTTTCTTATCTGAAAATTTAACGAAGTAAAATTTTCTTTTTAAACCACAAGCGCGGCAGCTTTTCGTCTGGTGAGCACTGGCTCGTTGGTTGTGGAGTTTTTATTTCTAGGGTGGCTCCGGGCGTCACCTAATTTAAAAAGACTAAATGATGAAATAACAATCATAAGAACGGTATCTTATGAAGATATACTTTAATATATAACACTTCTTACCTGTAATTATAAGTAATTTACTTATAATTACAGGTAGTAATTTAATTAGTAATTTAATTTAATTAGTAATTTAATTTAGTATAATTACCCTTATATGAATTTGAATATTTGGGAAAATAGGAGATTTATAGTGACAGCCACCCGCTAGGCTCTCATCTGTTGCATACTTGAAAGTAATCCCATGGGGCAGATAAGAGTTCATCCTGGCCCTGGCATACACTTGTTCCAAAAGGTTGATCTTACAACATGTTTCCCCACTAACAACCTAGGATGCTGTTGTAAAATGCCTTCTAATTTCAAAAAATTTGTTTTTGGATTCGTGCAATGACGATCGATAATCCGTCTCCAAAGTGCAGTGAAAATCAAATATGGCTCCACAAGCCACGAGTCGAAAATATCAGTATCTGTCAAAAATATTCCTTAATGCTTTCTAAAAAGGCCATGATATCCTATAAAAGAGAATATCCCATAAGAATGTCTTTTAAATTCTAATTATTTAAAATAAACTTACCAAACATGTGGCCATTAAAATTTTACGATGTTAACACATCAGCATGTCAAAGCAAAAGGGAACGTTTTAACTTTTTGGTTAACCGAATTTAAACGAAAAATAAAATCGATTATTCTCGTATTAAAAATTATAGTTATTTAAATATGCAACACACTATACACTAGTGTGCTATACGGGTTGACATACAGTAAGCACCCATTTCTCTGGAATAATCCTTACATAGACGAAGTTTGTTGCGTTATTGATTTATTAGGTGTCAAGAATATACAGGGGGAAATGACAAAAATATAAAACGAACTTAGGTTCAATTTTCATGTTACACCTTAACAACCTTTGATTTAGGGACCTGGTTTTGAGGTGACCAGTTACTAAAAAAATTAATAATCAAGATTTAAAAAGTCATGGGAAACAGCAGTGTGATTCTCATCTTTCAATACGGGACATGTCGAGACGCCTATTTTCGTTCGACAGTATGTGATTCTTATGTAATGTCTATCTTTATATTCAACACGTAACGTGTTGAGTTCGTACATAAGAATCTCTGTCCAGGAACTAAACTGAAACCGGTTTTAAGAAAGTGACAAGAAATGAAAGTAATAATTTAATTTTAACCTTCTTGTTTTTCTCTGCGAATTTTTTTCAAAACCTTTTTGGTCTTTGATACTAGTTTCATTTACAGCCCACTTAATTTTTCTTGCGCCATTGTGGATCTCACCAGGTTTTCACTCTCTTGAGGGTGTTGAATGTATTCTCAATGGAAGCAGTTATACACGGGAGTGCCAAGAAAATCATTATTGCCTTCTTAATTGCTGGGTAAAAGTCGGTCTTAGCTAAAATGGACAAGAAGTCGAGGTTGGCGTTTTCTTCATTCTTCAAAATCTAAAACCGGTGCAATAATTCTTATTATAATTTTTGGAAATTTGAAAAAGAAATTCTTCCTAAAAATTCTGAAAATTAAAACCTCATATCTCCAAAGTGAAAATAAACCAAAAAAAATTAAAAAGCTGAGAATTACGTAAATTAAAAATATAAAAAATGAGTGCATCAACCAGGAGTCGAATCCGAAACCGTCCAAACTCTACCATTTGAGCTACCAACACACATACGTATTGATCTGAATTCTTAAATTTAAAATCAATCAAATTCTGATTCTCGTCAGTACACACAAATTCTCATCCAATCTCAGCTCTTTCAATTATCCATAAAGCCACCCTTTTGACATCGTGTAGAAAGACGATAATTTATAATTATACTAGAACAAATTTCTAAGGTCTTTCATCCGTTCAACAGTGTTAAATTTGCCGAAAACTCTTTTTTTTTCATTCTAAGCTTTTTCAATTTGGGGATTTGATGGTGTAATTTTCATAATTTTGAAGGGGGATTTTTCATTTTCATAATTTCCAAAAATTGCATTTAGTTTTCGGATCTAAACTGATTTTGTCACTGCACTTTTCTTTCAATTCCAATTCTGGTACTAAGTTTTTAATATAAAAGTCAGCTTCTGATGATACGGAAGATTTTAAGATGTCTACAGATAACTCTAATTTTGGTGGAGTAAAGATTATGTAGTTTAAAGGCTGACCCCTGCTTCCCGCTGAAACGCTCCTTTAAAAAGAATCTAAGTATGGTATTGAAACAGATATTTTGAAGTACTCTTCAGGTGTTAATACTGGTGGATTGTCGCGGAATGATTGTTTTGTTACTAATCGGGGCACACGTCTTTCTACGTACAATTCCATGGTGATTGCTCTCATCTGTCATGATGGCTTCCACTGTCTCCTTCGCTATATTATGATGCTCACTACCTAATTCCACGATAAATATTCCATTTGATGTGAACATTTAATCAAATCAATTGCAATCGCCTTTAAATTTAGATTAGCTACGAAATGTCACAAATAATTTTGATTTTTTTTAAATTTGTTGAGTATTTTTTTTACACAATCCCAAGAAAGTTTTGAAATCGAGACAACGACTTTAAGACATTTTTAAGCTAGTAAATGAGCAGGAGGGCAGCTGTCCTCTCCCTTGGTTACGTCTATATTTATAGCTATTTGTTAGCAGGTAATTACTAATTGTATGATTGTAGTCAACAGTCAAGAGCCGGGAGTGCGGGGGGAAAGAATGCGGTAGTAATGGACCGTCGTCTGCACTTTCCGAGGCGCCTTGAGTGTCTAGTGCGATCAGCTGTTGTTGCTGTTGACTGAGATTGTTATTGGGCATATTGGCGAATGTCATTTCTGTGTCAATTCGTTAAATTTGTCAGTTGACTAATAAGTGTTTGAAATTGTTATTGGCGATATTGGTGGTATTCATTTGAAACACCGTCATCCTGTAGGGGCAAATATTTGTATGTAGTCGATAGAACTGTTATGTTCGTGTTTTGAAAAAAAATTGCCACTATGGAGCTTATTGTTTTAAAAAGCAACTTATCAACCATCTAGCTCTAAAATAAATTATATTATTTATTGATTTTGATAGTTTTTTTTTTTGAATAAATTTATAATTTAACTATTTGATAGATTCCAGAGAGAAATGTAGAATGGAAAAAACTTCCAATTGTAATTTAGAGCAATGATAACGTTAAAAGATGTACGCAACGTAACTTTTAAAAATAGTAAAATACCATTAAGAATTGAATGCAATGGTATAGGTTGTGATGTGGATAATTTAGCTGTGGTCAACTACGCTATTTTGGATAGATAGTGTGTTTATTTGCAGTCGTTTAATTTTAAATTTTGGTAGAAATTCGATGCGAAAAAAATGTTTTCTTCATTAAAAGGAATTTATATTATCTCTATCAGTAACCGGCTGAGAAATGCTTAGAAAAACAAAACGCAGAGAAACTTAAACATTTATTGTTAAATTTGTTTAAGTTTGGAAATAACTATTCAACAATAAATACCACTAAGTTAAAAATAAAGCTATCTAGTGACCAAGTCATTAATTATCACACGTACCGTTTGTCGGCAAAGAGAGGAAAAACTGTTTGAGAAATTGTATCTGAACTTCCATTTAAAGCTTTTGCTTTTGTTAGTAAAAAAAAGTTAAGTACGGGTTAGTTAAATATTTCAGGAGGAGGAGTACCTCTGAACTTTAATTTAAAGCTTTTGTTTTTGTGATTAAACTCTGAACTCTGAACTTATTGCTTTTATTTTGTCTGCTTAGCACAAATTTAGTGAAATCTTTTGAAATATTAAATATAGTATAATTGTTAGCATCGTGCAAGCTTTATGTTTTATAAATGTGGTATGATAAATGGTATAAGGAATTTGAAGATTCACAATAACAGAAAAAATCGGTAAGTTGTACTGTACTGGATGGGCGGTGTTAGCAAGTAATTCTTTTGTTTTTGATTTATCATTTATGCTTTATTGCCTAAATGATATATTTACTGCCCGAGACCTACTAGATGACTTGTTTTTTAAATGCGGGTAACGAATGCGGTACTAGCGGACCGTCGTCTGCACTTTTCCAGGCAAAACGATCTGAGTCGCCTTGAGTATCTAGTCTGATCAGCTGCTGTTGCTGTTGGTTGATTCTCACGCATTGTGTTTTATCGGTAATATGTATATTTCGTATAGGTTTCTTTTTGTTTTTCTTTTTGTAATGCATTTTTTCTAGCAGGTAGGTAGTCAATTACAGTTATTGATTCTTTGAGATTTACTGATTGTATTTGTCAGAATGTGATCTTTCAAATTTAATCATTGATTCCAAAATATTAATTTTTGTTAAAAATAAAGTTTTATATTATACCTAAACCTGTAATGTTAAAAATTCAATAAAATTTTAAATTTATATTTTGTGAAGTACAAACATTATTATTTGTCCTTATTCATCTTACTGTTGAACAAACAAAAAAAGCTTTAAAAATGACAAACACTAAATATCAAATAAACTCGAACAAAACAAGAAATATACCTATAAATCTCTACTGCTTGCATCTGTCTGTGCTATATGCGAATTGTGTTGTCTTTGATGTCTCTTTTTATTCTACAAAATACATTTGTATCTTTTATAGTGATGTATGTACTTCGAAAGCTGTATATCGACGTAAGAAAAATCAACCAATCCATAAATACGAGTTTAGTGAAATGCAAATATAGTTGAAACGACATTGTAAAAAAAACTATTTTCTCGGACTGAAAACAATTTTTCTAATAAAAAAGATTGTTACTATTTTTAGAAAAATTGGTGCTGTATATTTATTTGTCTCAAGTAGTATTTCATAAATATAGACTAATTTATAAAGTAGAGTAGCCGATTCACAGCCAGTTACAAGAACATTCGATCCACCTAATAATAAACATTCAAAAATCGTTAGAAGAAAGAAAAGTTTGCTATACTATATTCTCAGAAGTAAAGCAAGCTTTCGACTTTCGAGAAAGTGTGGCACGAGAGGCATAGGATGTACACACAATTATTGCAATCATATATTACAGAAAGATAATTTCAAATGAAGTAGGAAGAAGTTTACTCGGAACTAAAAAAAACAAATGAGGAATACCACAAGGAAGTGTAATCGGACCTGAACTGTATCTACTATACACTAGTGATATTTCGGAACTAAAAAATAATAAAATAGCCACTTTTGCAGATCACACTGCTATCCTGGCAATATGAAAAGATTATGAAAATACAGCTACAAAATTGCAGCATTCTCTTGATAAAATTAGTGTTTGGACAGAATGATGGTAAATTAAATAAAACTAAATCTCTACCATATAAATTTTACAATAAATGAAATCACTGCCGTAAAGTGGGGTTACTGTGCACTTATACGGGTAACTTTGCACCAATGCTGTAAAAGTATGTTCCTGTCAACCACGCAATCTATTTTATTTTGTTGCTCCGGCAACCCTGCCTACCGATATTAAGATACTCCAATACTTCATACTAACTGACATGACATCGTGTAATAGCATCAGTCTTTTGTCATTTTCTCCGCCAATTATAACCTTAAAATTTTGACGTTTTAGAGCTGTGCAAAATCTTATTGATACCAAGTCGCCAATTGATAAATGCTGGTAAGTACATAATCAATTGCATATATATCTATAATCTTAATAAATGAACCCATTTAAATAAAGTTTCTTTATTAAAAAATGAGATTACGAGATAGTTTGTTTACATCTGCATTTTTCCGGCAAAACTGGGGATACTTTGCACCAGTTATATGGTGCAAAGTATACCCACATTTTTTTACTTAGATAAATGTTTTAACCTAATATTTTCTGTTTTCAGGTATGCCTCGGCAGTATAAAAGAAAATTAGACTCACGGAAATATGTCGATTATACATCAGAAGATTTAAACGAATGCCTGAACGACATAAAATCAGGTATGAGTTCCAGAATCGCAGCAGAGATTTACAAAATACCTCTTCGAAGTATTTTCCATAAACTCAAAGGGGTGCACTCGAAAAAACCTGGATATCCACCTACGTTTTCTTATGAAGAAGAAAGGTGTTTCGTATCCTGCATTCATAATCTAAGCGATTTTGGATTTCCTGTTACTGAAATGGAACTGCGACACATAATTAAAGCCTACTTAAATCCCCAAGGAAGGAAAAGTAGCACGCTTTTGGGAAAATATGCCGGGTAAAGATTGGGTTAAATCGTTTCTACGTCGTCATAAGAACCTTACAGCGAGGCTAGCATCAAACATAAAAAAATAGAGCAGCGCTTCATGAAGACCAAATGAGAGAATCCATTCAAAATTTAAATAAAACATTAAGTAACGTTGAACCACAAGCTATATTCCATTACGATGAGACGAACCTTACCGATGACCCCGGGTAAAAGAAAGTTATAACCAAACGTAGTATGAAATACCCGAAGCAAATATGTAATTCCTCAAAAAGCAGCATCTCCCTAATGATAGCAGGGAATGCAGCCGGGGAGCTTCTCCACCCATATGTGGTGTATAAGTCCAAGCACTTGTGAGATAGATGGACTGAAAATGGTCCACCAGGGGCGCGCTATGGAAATACTTTATCTGGATGGTTCGAATCCCAAACTTTTGCAGATTGGTTTAACGCTATTATGCAGCCAAGGCTGAAAAAAATTGAAGGCAAAAAGGTGCTCATAGGGGACAATTTATTCTCACACATAAATGTTGAGGTCTTAGACTCTTGTAGAAAAAATGACATTCATTTCGTATGTTTGCCACCTAATAGTACGCACGTAACTCAACCCCTAGATGTGGCTTTAATTGCACCATTAAAGAGAGCGTGGCGAGAAATTTTATCACAAAATTATGGGTTATTCAAATTAAAATTACTTGATAAATAATAAAAAGTTGTGCTAACTTTACGTTAAGCTAGCCCAATATTTAATTAAAAAAAATATATTTGACCAAATTTATTTTTGATTCCGCACAAAATTTGCACAAAAAACGCACAAAATTATGGTGTTTTTCAAATTAAAATTACTTGATAAATAATACAAAGTTGTGCTAACTTTACGTTAAGCTAGCCCAATATTTAATTAAAAAGAATATATTTGACCAAATTTATTTTTGATTCCGCACAAAATTTGCACAAAAAACGCCCAAAATTATGGTGTTTTTCAAATTAAAATTACTTGATAAATAATAAATAGTTGTCCTAACTTAACGTTAAGCGAGCACAATATTTAATTAAAAAGAATATATTTGACAAAATTTATTTTTGATTCCGCACATAATTTGTACAAAAAAGCACAAAATTTTGAAATTAAAAGTATTTGATAAATAATAAAAAGTTGTGCTAACTTAATGTTAAGCTAGCACAATATTTAATTACAAAAAAACTATAAATGCACAAAAATCGTGAATAGCGCACAAAAATTGCACATAATTCGCAAGGTTTTGATTGATTGTGCTAAGATCGTTTTGCTAACTTTACGTACCTTTTAAAATGTGTGCTTTATTGTTATTAAAAACTCGTACATCGAAAATATTAAAGGTGTATTCATGAATACAGGGCCATAAAAAAGGAGAAATATTTAAAAAGAAATCGGCGATAATTCGTAAACGAGCTAATCAAAAATATCTTAAAGTTATTCTTTTGAATGTGAGTTTCAGTGGTCTTTAATAAACTTAAATAATTAGGGAAGCCAATAATTGACCCCATTTAAAACTGCATGGAATTTTCTATGTTCCGCTCAACGATACAACACCCGGTATATATGAGACTCTTGCCTTTTATCCAAGGCGGAGTTAGCCTCTCGCTCGTTTTTGTTTCATAACTCAGATCACCTTCACTTTCTACAGTGGATATTCGCTCTTTATCCTTTAACATAGTTCAAACTTCGTTAAAGTAACCAATTTTCTGATAAATATCTTCATAATTTACTGGTAAAGATGGCGGCTAATTCATATAAAATACCTACTCATAACTCTTTATAGAAAAAAGTACCTATAAGGTTCTTTAAATTTTAATGCAACTGTTTCCAAATAAAAACTTCCACACCAAAAGTAATTATTCCACTGCAAAATCTAAAATATGTTCAGTATTCATCATCATAAATGCGACGTTTAACGTCGTTACAAAAAATAAACCATTCCAACCCTAACCGTAATAAATTTATAAAAAAAAACTTTTCCAGATAAAGGAGAATTTTTCACCGGAATTTACCGGCTTAACTCAGCCATAAAATTTCCTCTGAGAGAAGAGCGAAAACTTACTTGGTTGGTGTTTAGGAATGTAGGGAGTGAGTAGTCGAGTTCTCTTCTTCTCATATCCTTTTTGTGTGATGTCACCTGGAATAAAAGAAAATAATCAGTTGGACTGTTGGCTGAACAAATTAAAAAACTTTCCCGGCTACGACGACGACAACTTTCTTATGAATCAATTACAATGGAAATGAAAAAGTAATGGGATGTTTCTAATTTAATTGGGCACGCGAGCTAACTCGGTTTAAAAGGATAACATCAGGTAAGATTTTTCGTCTTTCGCTTTCGAAGTTTATAAGTAAATTTGACGTATTAATTTAGTCCCAGTCCCCAACTCTTGTAAATGTTGTGAGACGAACTTTCTCTTCGAAATACGAACAGATTAGATAAACGAGGTCTGATCCTCATGCTCCATCCCCAACCCAATTAGAGTAAGCCGTTAGATTTAAATTTTTTACAATTTGACAAATTTACAATATATATTATGTTTCTATTATAAAGGTTAAGGCAAAATAACGAGAGCGATTTTAAGAAGTCTGTAAAAAAAGAAGAATGTCAAGTTTTACAAATAAATATCCGGGAAGATGACGCCTGTTTAGACATACATTTTTCCAATCGTGATCTGAAATTATTTATTAAGTTAAGCAGTAT
Organism: Psylliodes chrysocephalus; assembly: GCA_927349885.1. NCBI lineage: Eukaryota > Metazoa > Arthropoda > Insecta > Coleoptera > Chrysomelidae > Psylliodes > Psylliodes chrysocephalus. Next base: position 44,318,076 of record OV651813.1, read on the forward strand.
TGCCAGGGGAATTTGATCCACTTCTTGCCAGATCCGTTGTTTCAAGGCTTGAAAAGTTTGTGGTGAGTTATCTTGAAACACTTTACTCTTCACGTAACCCAACAAAAAAACGCACATTGTGAGCTCTGGTGAACGGGGAGGCCAGGTGATGCCTCCATTTCGAGAAATCACATTTCTAAATGCTAATACATACCTCCTAACGATTTGCGCGGGTTGCCGGGTTTTTAAAATCGATCGTTATTCTGCCCACCCCGTACTGGAGTAATTGCAGTAATTTAATTAGGAGTGACGAAATTTTTAAAACCAGTTTAATCTAGGGGTAGGTAGCTAAAATGTCAGAACTTGGACCAGTAAATAATTGAATTACAATAAAGTTAAAGGTAAAGGTAGCACACCTAACATGGAAAATAATGTTACTTTCAATGACAGGCCTAATTTTAAATGTCACCAAATGTATCTCGCTAAATCGTTAAATCAAATTTAGTACTGTTTTTCGAACTGTTTAAAAATATTTATTTTAGTTTGTTAGTTTTAGTTTTATAGTTTGTTGGAAGCATTTAATTTTTTTCATTTTGATTTCATTTCCGTTTTAGAACTAAATACTATTTTGAAGACAGTAACAGCAGAATTTGTTCTTATAACATTTAAAAATGCTCATATTTGGTATGTTTGTCTTCGTTCTACCATATACATTATTATATCTACCAACATACTTCTTTATACATTAACAATGTTATGCGGCTGTAGCATTTTTGGTATATTTTAACCTTTTGGTTATTTTGCGATTTTTATAAACGGTGCATTTAATCCAATAAAAGAAAAACAAATCCAAATATACTTAAGCACTGATTAAAACTATATCAAAACTACATTAATTTTTAGAATGTATTTAAACTGCCGTTAAATGATCGTGTACTAAAATGCTGTTAATAGATACGGTGTCTCAAACAAAGCAAACTAGCAAAAGATATACTCAGTATGAAAGAGGAGGACGAAAGGGCCAAACAATCAACGCGATTGGAATAGATAAAAACTGAAAAATTAAAACGACCCAACATCCAAAATTAATGTGTTTGAAGATGATGCCAGGATACTAGAATTAAAAATGAGGGCTTTTAGTGGGTAGAACGCCATTGCATCCAAAAGCCGGAGTCCCACGCTCCCAGGCTCGATTAAAGAAGGCACTTGGGGTCCTTCAGGATTTCTCCATCACAAAAAATATATGGGTTGATATTTTCTGGTGGCGGCTTCGCCGCCACCGTACGACAAGTCATTGCTTCGTCTTCTTGTTGTATATTTTCTTCTTTAATAAATCTCAAAACACTTCAAATGCATCATTTGAATGACATCATGCCTATTAACGGCATTTTAGTATACGACCGTTTAACAACAGCTTAAGCCCGCCCAGCCTAATTTTTAACATCTTTCTAAAATATTTCCTTAAAATGCAATATATAATTACTTATAAACAAAATATCGGTACATGCAATTTAAAAATAAACTACAAACATTAGATTAACTTATTTCACGAGCAGATATGTGCGCAGTCATATCTACTAATAGTTGTTGCAGGAAAAGCTTACAATTCCTAACAAAAAAATTCTGGTCAAATGATTTAGAAAGCAATTTTTAGGATTTCTAATACTGCAACTGTACGTCGTGTATTTTCCTAAAAATGGAACCAGTTCCAGTGGAGTAAAGAGCTGTAATAAAAATATTGTAGAAAAAGACTTCTTCTGTATTACATCAAGTTATGACACATTTGTCTCAACAAGAGTCCAAATCTGTACATAAACGGCAAATTTATGCGCAGTTTAACTTTATGCATTCCAACAAACTTAAAACACAATACCTCATTATAAGCCTAGTGTTCTAATAAATATATTGATGAATTTAGGATCAGGATGGATTAAAACCGTCAGACTGGCTTGCAAATTTTTATTTAAAACATATAATTTGTTTTGGATTATGGACAGTATCATATAACAATTTCAACCAATCAAGTTGACTGAATTTTATTATTAAATAGTTTCAATACCATAATTTTGCATGATGCTGTGGTACATGGATTACCAGATACAAACCATTATCTGTCAGTTAAGGAGCAAATCCAGCATAACTCAAAAGTAAGAAAAGTAATATTTTCCCTTCAGCTACTTACCATTTAATTAAAATTTTGCTTTTAATAAAAATAATTTGAAGATTTAGAGTTTTAAATACTAAAACATTTTTAAAAATTGTCCGCAGATTGTAACATTTTAAAAATCAGCTTTTAAAAATGATATTCTGAATGGGTGACACCATGTATAAATGGATTGATTTGTGTTAAAATGATCCAAAGTCTGATTGTCGGTCCACGCAGCATTGCTAAGAGAGAGAGAGGTTTCGCGTAGTTGGGGATTTATTTGGAAATCTGGCAATCGGTGTGTCTGAGATCCTTTCTCAACCATTAATTTATGAAAGCCAGTGCCTTAAACTGCGACAACGGAAGTTTCTTAATGTGATTGAAAAAATATAATTAGTCTTTACATTTCTACCTATTGTTTAATTAAAAGTTTAATTTTTAAAAATCAATTTCGAATTATTCAATAATATTAATTTTTTGTACTATGGAAAAGTAAATGTATTAATTAATTTTTAATTGTTGGAAATTTTATTAATATATATTTAAAAGTTTGAATATCTCTTGTAAGGGCCTCGTAGTAAAAAAATAATTTATTTTTGTTTAGAGAGCGAATATTTGGCTGTCGAAGTATCTAAGGATCTTGTTCTCTTTTGTCTTCATAAGAGATCGGCTAGTTAAGTCGAATTGTGGAGCGTCAGTGTCCTGACTCCTACACCTAGGTTTCCTGGTCCATTTTGTCTTCATTAGAAGTTGACTCGTTGAGTCAAATTGTGGAGCATCAATGGCCTGCTTTATACGATGGTACAAGTCAATGTGTAAAATCTATCTGATAATTTTTAGTGTTTTTAAAAGCATATTAGATCGCTATGTGAATTTTTGATGTTCCATCTAAATTTTATTTGTTATATTTTTTGTAAAAGTCGATAAACATTTCCAACATTAACTAATAAACAAATTTATTTATATTCTTTTTGAATCTTATTTTTAATGGTTACGACAAATTTTTTTGCTAAAATTATATATAATTCTGAGTTATTCAGTTAATTTTGTATTTTTGGTAAAGCTATAAATCTCAACTAGCTTTTTAAAAATAAAAAAGAGAGTAATTGGTGCCCTTATATCCTTAAAATTTTTTCCCAAAAGTGTCTATAAGAAAAGCCTGAATTCACGACTGAGAAACTACAGTCTCAAATGCTCATTTGATTTAGTGATCGGTTTGGTATAAAATATCTAAGAGCTAGTCAAAATTAAATATAATTTATTAACAAAGATAATTTAACGTTAATTATCAATAATTAACGCTCGTATATTACAATATTTTGAGATATACAAAGAAACAGTTTGGACTTGTTCAGTTTTGCTTGAAAGGATGGGAGTCACACACCGAAAAATAATCACCAGTGCTTAAATTATTTCCGGAATATTTTGAACTTTCTAAGTCGAATGATAATTTTCTTAGAATATTCGGGAGTGACCGAAATATCAAAATTTAAAAACTTGACAGGTATACATTAAAACGACTAAAATCAAATTTGCAAAGTTGGCCATGCCAGTTATACGTATTAGTCATATTTGAAGTCGTTTAGTCGACGCGAAAACCCTAATTATTATTTTACAAAAAATAAATATAGTGTATTTATATCTATAATTGGTATTAAATAAAATTTCAACAATTGAAATGGCAAATTTTTTAATCATAATAGAAGTTTGGTAGACTATGATTTTGTCTAATTTTAGAGTTGTTGATTTTTAGCATTTTAAAGCGATTACTCGTGCATTTATTTCAGATGTTGGACTTAATAAGTTTTGGGAGCTAATCATTGTCATATGGTTGTCGTCACATTTATTATATATACCTACTCTTTCTAAATATAATTTCGTAGTACGCTAAAATATCGTAAATTTTTTGAAATTCCAATAATAGGAAATTACAATTCACAAATCTGATAACAAGTGAAAGAAGCAAAAGAAAAGTATTATTTTGTGAAATAGGTTTTTGTGATTCTTGTTAAAAATCAATGAATAATAAATAAGGTCAAGTTGGTTAACTGGAACTTAATTTTACAATACTTAAATTTGCAACTATGTACGAGACGAAGCTGCAAAGAAAATTGGTCAAGATTCTATGGGTATGCAATTTAGACCTTTGTAAATTAACTGCAATAACGGCTTAAAAACAAAAATGTTTTTATGAGCTTCAAGGGATTTTTTTTGTCAGTAGATTCCAGTTACCCAGGAATTTGAGGTAACTGGAACTAGGTAGTGTAATTCTGTATTTGTACAATGTAGAAAACTTTGAGGTAACTGGAACGTTTCGTAAAGCATTACAAATACTCGCTTAAAATTTCATTAATTTATCTTAAAAAATAGCCGAGAAAATAAGTACTTAAACAACGAATGAAACAACTAAACTAAAGTGGTGTATGAACTTATGTAAAGTACTATTATTATTTTGCTGGGGCTTATGGATAACTTTTACTATGTCTATTTCGTCATAAGCTAAGATATCGGGCTTTTCAGGCCAACACCCCACTTTTTACCATGTGACATGTGATGATTTCTGTGTCTTTTACTTCCAACTCTTTTCCAGGATACATTTCCATATTGTACCTAACAAGCACAAAATCACCCTCCACGACAGCCACGACATTTTCTGCATCCTCATCCAACATTAGTTCTATACAATCTTCACTACTTTCGGTCTCACTTTTTTTTACAAATTTAATTCGATAAAATAAACATAATTTTTATTTATTCCATAAAATTATTTAAAATTTCTTATAAAAAAATCTTGCCCATAATTTTAACACCTTTTTCTTTTTAAAACTTCATTATCTCCGGACTAAGCGAATTGGAAGCATCCCCAAAAGTTTTTTCGGATTAATTGAATCATAAGAAAGTTTTCCTTGACGTGGATCGCAGGAAAAACTTTTTAATTCGTAAACTTGAACTGCATATTTTGCCAATGTTTTTTACTTTCTATAAGAAAATGTCGCTTTAAGATGTGACTTCCTTCATCTACATAATTTGTGAGATAATTTTTTTAGAAACTTGGTAAGCCTATTTTCTTCTTCTTTAACTCAAAGCTTTATATTTGATTTTATTCGATTAGTTTACCATCTATACGATGTACCGAATGATGAATCATGCGGTCGAGAATTTTTTAGTATATTTAATATTTTTTATAACGGAAACTGCACCGTACATACAAAATTAATTAATATTAATTAATCAACATAACTGTTAATTATTGTGGTCGTTTCATGTGCACAAAACAAAACAATTGGTAATTATAAATGATGGCTATAATTGTAAATTTATTAAAAATTAAATCAAATATTTGAGTAATTCGCTAGTGGTTACGGATGGAGAAACAATCACGTCTGGTGGTGAATATCAAATTTATAAAAGTACAAGTGCTGCAAAAAAATACATGGGTAGATGGTGTTTTCGTTCATTGAAAATTCTGAAACCTAAATTAAATAAATTTGTAAAGTACGAGGATGGGATGAAAAAGTTCCGGCCTAACCTATAGTAGGCTCGATTTGCTTTCCTGTTCCATCGTGTCTATGTAGCCTTGCTTGTCGTCAGTATACGCTCAAAGTTTAAAGTGAGTGCGTCTAGTAGTTTGTGTCCTGGGTTTTTTAAAAGCTTATAAAGTGCGCCACTTTTAAAAAACGAGATAAGAGCGGTGATAAAATATTTCCATATCAAAGGATTATCGCCGACGGAAATAAAAGCTGAACTAGATGCTACACTAGGGGAATCTGCTCCTTCATTTACCACAGTTAAAACCTGAGTAGCGGACTTTAATCGTGGTCGTACTAGCACTGATGATGCTCCGCGTTCTGGCAGGCCAAAAACGGCAACTTCTGAAGAAATGGTGCAAACCGTTCACAAACTAATTCTAAAAGATCGCAGATTAAAATTGGAAGAGATAGCTGAGGCTGTGGGCATATCAAAAAAGCGAGTTCACTATATTTTGTGTGAACTTTTAGGTATGAGAAAGCTATCCGCCCGATGGATGCCGCGTTTGCTCACGTCAGATCAGAAGCTCACGCGGCTAACCATTTCAGAGGAGAATTTGGCACTGTTTAGACGTGATCCAGGGGACTTTTTGCGTAGATTTATTACGGTTGATGAAACATGGGTTTATCATTATACCCCTGAAACTAAACAACAGTCCAAACAGTGGTCGGCAAAGGACGAACCAGTTCCAAAGAAGGCAAAGGCAGTATCGTCTGCTGGAAAGGTCATGGCAACGGTCTTTTGGGTTGCTAAAGGGATACTCCTAATAGATTATCTCGAAAAGAGAAGATCAATAAATTCCGAGTACTACAGCGACTAACTGGACCAGCTTAAGCAGAATATAAGCGAAAAACGCCCTGGTTTGGCAAAAAAGAAAATTCTGATTCATCAGGACAATGCACCTTGCTACAAAAGTCCGTTCTTGTAATGGCTAAAATTCATCAGCTAGGCTTTAAACTGTTAAACCATCGCCCGTATTCGCCAGACCTAGCCCCGTCAGACTTTTATTTGTTTCCAAACCTCGAAAAAAAAATCCTCGGATTTAGAAGTAATTGCAGCCGCAAACGCCTATTTTGACGAGTTGGATAAATCAGACTACAGTGACGGTATTAAATCGCTTGAACATCGTTGGGTCAAATATATTACCCTACAAGGGGACTATGTAGAAAAATAAATTCTTATTCAGTCACTATGTTAGGCCGGAAACTTTTCATCCCATCCTCGTAAGCTTACATAAGATGAGTTAAAGTTTTCTTTATTCATAACAATTTGATCTGGAATAACTAAAAAAGCTGTTACGCAAGGGAATCCCTTATAAGAAGATTAACAATGAAATCCCCGTTGAAGTTATAACCAAAAAACCTCAAACGTATCTATACAGGAACTTTAAAAATTCACATTACAAATAATCTCAGTCTAGCACCGTTTGGCTTGTGTTTGCTATGTTCCTCCATTATGAAGCTTCTCCATTTACACGTATCCTGTCTATTATGTAGTTCTTGGTTATATTACTAAAAGGATCTGGTGCTATAAATGGTGCTTTCGTGAGTTGACCGACAGTCTTCTAATACAACATTGTGCAATTCTGATTTAACTTTAAAAAACCGATTTTTCAAACAATTTACTGTATGGTACTATACAAATTAAATTGTACAAGAAATTGTGTAGTCTAAAGCTATCTTTATAGGGATCTTAGATGAAATACACTTCTCATTGTCACTAATAGTTCAGCACTTTTTATGTTTACATATTCTTGTTTTATTTACTACTCTAAATTAAAAGAAAAAATGTATTTTCGCTATTCTAATCTGAAAAAATATTCTTTTAAGAGCAAACAACAATTAAAGCCTTTAGTTTTAATCCGATTTTTGTGAAATTTTCAGAAAATACCAATAATAACGAAACTTAGGATAAAAAAACCTTGGCTTTTTTGTAAACCTTAGAAAAATATTTATTTTGATAATTTTTAAAAGGAATTAAAAAAACATTTTCGCGCCATTCTGTATTAAATGGGAGGGTTTTCCATCTTTTATTCATAAATGTCTCTGTAGAGTGCTGCACAAATTATATATTCTCGAGATACATAACATCGTGAAGTATTCCCAGTGGCGCGCATATAAATAAAATTGTATATTAGAAAATTCGCACTACATTTTTACTCTCGCGAGAGGTCAGGTTTGCTCTTAACGAGTTAATAACATGATTTTGTTAAAACAAATTGGTAAAGTTTTTTACCCAGAACTTCCCTCGATATAGAAATTGTATAAAACAATTAAGTACAAAAATAATAAATAAATTAAAAAAGAACTTATATTTTAACAATTTAAAATTAAAACTGCCAAATCAAAAACCCTTTTTTTCATCTTCCTCTTGATCCCACCTGAACTCAAACTTCGCGTCTGCCCAGTATTCTTCGTTATTGAACGATAACGATTGATTGCTTTTAAAATGGTCCAGTTACACAAACCAAAAGGACGCTTTTTATTATTTCTATTCAAGGGGGACGTTTTTTATACGATTCATTTTAACACCATTTTGAATTTTTAACAACATTAATAAAATAGTAAAGCTATATTAACATCGGCACCTAACCAAACTTTCAAGATAGAATTTAGAAAATTTAAGCCCTTTTGACACCTGTTCAACGCATGTTCAATGTGATGTTTTCACGTGAGTTTCTTATCGAAGAGCATTTTATAGATCCTATATTCGATCTATACTGGACTATGGCCAACAATTCTCTACTGAAAAAGTTAGAAGTTTTTCAAAATTCTATACTACGTACATGCTTGGGTGCTATAAAATCTACAGAAACTGAATCCCTTTATATCGAAGCTGTACCTAAGTCAAAAATTTCTCTTTAAGGCATTCTTACATAATTCACCTTATATTCTGAAATTATTCAACTTAATACATATGATCTAACAAATAAATACTGGATTCATAAAAACTCACCGCCGTTATGTAAAGCTGATCAAAATTGTGATATATAAAATCCTCATAATTGTTCAAATCTACTCCTTTGTAACCTAAATAGCTTTCCTGAACATACTGTTATATACACCGATGCATCCAAGTCAGACCTAGGCACTGGTTGCGCCTACTACGTCTCGTCTCTTAATATTAAACCTCTTTATAAACTACCTGATAACTTTTCTAGTTACACTGTAGAAGCAATTGTGATACTAGAATTTGTAACAGAATCTAACACTAAAGCAGCTCTAATTGCTTCAGATTCTTTATCTGTTTTAAAATAGGACATTCCAAATTTCAGTTCAAATCCATACATTTTTTTGATTAAAAAGGCATTGTTCCAACTAATTAATAATAACGTAAATATATGCTTTATATGGGTAAAGGTTCTTATTGGACTTAAAACACAATGAATATGTTGATATGCTAGCAAAATCTGCAATAGCCCAGATATTGTTGCCTTGATAAAATCCAACAATACGAGAAAATGGAAGCATGATTGGTCACAATTCTCTTCCACTTATTCGAATCAGTACATTAAAATTCAAAGATATATTCCAAACTCGCCTTAGTTTAAAAATCATATAATTCCAAGACACTACATTACATCTTTAATTAGAACCAGATTTCGTCATGCCAGTTATCCCTAACACTTTAAAATTAATGTAAAAGAAGATGAAAATTGTTACTTTTGTGAAACAACTGGAGACGTTAATCACGTTTTCTTCGAATGCAAAAAATATGCAGTACATTCAAACATACTTTATATGAATCTTCCATTCAACATTCCATCCCTCTTAAATATTAAAACAGTTTTAACACATTATCAATTGCCTTTTACAATTTCTGAGACACCAAGATTCGTCTATGATTTGAATCTTAATCTTGTTTTCTCTGTATTATACCTATTTGTTTACTTACCCGCTTACCGAGGCCTAATTTTGTTTGTCTATTAAAAAAAAGTCCTGATTGGTCCCTGGACGAGAAGCGAGTGTCCCTGTCATATATTGTTTTTCTTCTTTTTGCTGTTAGGAAATATTCTTGGGTAGTTCTAATTATGGCTGGCTGAATGGCAAAAAAACTCATTTAGGATCTCTTATTCTTTGACTTCTAAAATATTCAGATACCAATTTTAGTCAAAATCTGCCGACTGCTCAACCTGTATATAACTGATCGGAAGATAACTGGTTTTAAGCCAGAAAGGAGCCTTACATGTATGCAGAAGCTTTTCTCTTAAGTCGTTTTTGAGCTATCGCAACAGATGACAGACAGACGTCGACAGACGACGACATACGACGACATACGACGACATACGACGATATACGATGACATACGATGACATACGACGACATACGACGACATACGACGACATACGACGACATACGACGACATACGACGACATACGGCGACATACGACGACATACGACAACATACGACGACATACGACGACATACGACGACATACGACGACATACGACGAAAGACGACGACAGACTCACGGAATGGGGAAACATTTATGTAATTTAAGGACCCTTAAACGTGAAGATTTTAAATACTCTCAGAATGTGACTTTTCTTGATTACAATACAATCTTATTAAAGGAAGTAAAAATAAATACTTATATTTTGACGTTTTGATTAAGAAATTAGAATGGACTTTGTTTATTTTGGCCAATTGTTTCGCATATTTTTGAGCCATTCTCTACAACGATGTAGATAAAAAATATATTAATTAGCTGAACGTAATAAATAGTGGTCATTTATAAATAAGAATTTGATGATAAAAAAATATACATATAAACATAATGATAATACTTCAACTAGTGATTAATGAAGTAATTCCAAACAATCACAAAAGTATATCAATAAATCATTAAAAGCGATGAATGACGAAGATATCAAATAAAACAGTATTTAATTGTGTTACATAAATTTATATAAAATATAAATATATATAAAAGATCACAAATCATTTGAAAAACCATAAATACTAAAGCCTAATTCACAAAGCAAATTATCCATATGTAAATCCTTAAATATAAAAATTTCATTATAATAAATGTCTAATAGAGTTGGGCGATATTTAACGAACTGTTATTTATTTTAACCATGGCAAACTGACATTTCTTACTTGTTTTTTTATCGATTTTATGTTTTCCCGAAAAATATTAACATATATTTAATTTGTAAATAATTTGAGGAACATAATACTTTAAAAATAAATAAATATTTAAAAATGCTTTGTGAATGCGGATGTTATTATAATAACTATTCCTAGAGTACTTTTCTCAAACAATACTACCCGTATTAACGCTAATAAATAATAATACAAACATTGAAAAAAAAAAGTATAATAGACGAATTAACATTGATAAATTCACTGAGTATTGCTGAACGTATGTGGGTTGATTTAAATATTACCACAACAGAGAATATCGTAAATATTGAAGTTTTGGAATGTAGACGTAGAAATTGAATTCCGTGTTATTTATTTCCCACTAAATAATACCTAACGGTAACGCAAAAAAATGCTGAGCTGCGTTGTTCACACAAATAAAATCAAATAGCTGCACACAAATGTGTCCCATTATGGTAAATCTGCAGTCATCCTTTATGTAAAAGAGGTTAGATCGAGAGCTGACGAATAAATCGGAACGAGGCTGATTTCCGACACAGACAGACAGGATAATGGACTTTTCACGTTCCGGAAAACCCTGTGAATTATTTCGTAGGTGTGTTCCAAAAATGTGAACGAACTTTCCCTTGGTCCACCACCTAGACTAAACTGCATGCCGGTATACGAAAATACAATAAAACATTTCGTGAATAACAGTTAATGGAAAATTTTCTTAATTTTTCGTTAATATTTTGTTTAATTCATATCCAATTTAGGAAAAAAATACTTTATTTGCGGTTTTTAAACTTTAAAATAATACGTTTCTTGTTTGATAAGTAGCAACGCTGTCTAGTAATTGTCAGTAGTTGTAAAAAAATAAAAAAATGTTTAACTACATAAACTTTGAAAATTGTACTTTTTAAAATTAAATATTCTTCAATATCAGATTTCATACAATTTTGACAAAGATGGAATTCAATGTGATTTTGTTTTCTGTCTGGTCTAGCTATTTTGCGATAGCTCCCCTGTATGTGGGTTACATGTCTTGCTCGTCGCTGATCGGGTGGATTGAGATGGTTTTTTTGGTCGCTATGGACTCCTCCTTTATAAAAATTTGTTCCATGTCAATTCATTTTAGTAATGTCTTTTATCACGGTCTTAAAATTGACATGTGTCACTACCATTTTATATGGTAATGACTTTAAACGCCATATTTATAAACCGAACTCAATGAACGGAAATTAAAGTAAATGTATATTAAATTTAGTTTTTCTGGCGTTTCTTTAAAATTATTTCGTTTTTATTATAGAATTTATTAAAAAAAAAACAACTTTCATTGCTTTTGTATTGTAAAAAGTTTAAAAAATATTTCTATTTTACTTTCCATACTCGATATTTATTCCGATTATACTCCAGTTCAACTTTTACCTTAATTTAAATCTCAAATTGCATATGACAGTGTTGCCAAATTTTAATTTTTCCCAATTAAATATATTTAAAAAAAAAGTGTTTTATTTAGAAAGCCATAAACTGGTGCATAATATGTATATAATGTCAGATTGGTAATAAAATTTTCCATCTAAAAGTAAAATGGTCCTTAATATGCGTCAAATGTTGCAAATGCTCAAATAAATAGGAAAACTTTAAGTGTGATTAATTCTGACGCGGGACATTTCCGTAACTTCTATATTAAATGGAAATACACATATCAATCTGTAGGACCTTTTAAGTACAATATGATGAAAATATGTGGGTATGTTGCAATTTATTATCACTCGGTAAGCGCATTCCGGCGCATGGTATACCGACAACGTTTCACTTCAGTATAGATGAAGAAAAACGTGTCATTCCGCGGGATCTTTTAAATAAAATATGATGAAAAGACCGATTTAATGACACCGCTTTACCTAGATTTAGGGCGAAAGGATTTCAAAGGGAAGGATGTTAGAATGATAAACCGTTCCTTAATGTAATCCTATCTCAGTATCTGAGTCACCAAACGGGTAAATTACGTAAAGGAATTTATCTGGATCTTTAATTCACATTATGAGGAAATTTGGGATAAGTGATAAACGTATTTCATTATGTCTAAAGCAAATAGAATAATTTTTATAATAGTCATCTGACTCTTGCTGTCTTAAATATAGTGTTGTGTAAAAAGTGAGTTTCTGTGGCAACAAATATATGTTTACAGTATTTTAACTACTCACCCTGAATAGATCAAATTGATTTTGAAGTGATTTCGGTGACGAGTTATGCCATAATTTAAACATGTACCAGAAATTCTGGAGTGATTTACCCCTCGGTTTTGGCCAAATAAAAATTCAAGTATCTAGGTAATTAGATGCGATAGACCCATTAATAACGGGTGATTTCTAAACATCGAAGTGTCCGGCACCTACGGCCAACATATATACATTTTACCTTAATGTATCATATATTTATTTTTTTTCCATATTTATGATTTGAATAATTTTTACAATTACCTTGGCGAAGCAGATAATATTTCACTTTACCCCCGTACACTCAAATGGATTTTTTCAAGAAAAATTCTTACAGTTTATTTGCCCTTGTCCTGAAAGCACCTCCTCTTAAAATTTATATCTAATATTAATTTGGTGCTATTAAGTATGAACGATGTTGCAACAAAACCTTCATTATCTAATTTAAGTACCAGTATGCCCACATTGCTAAAAATAATTGTTAGTGAGAATGTCAAAAACGCTTCGCCCCGAGGTAATGGCTTGCCACAAAAGATGAATAAATACTTTTGTGGCCTCGCTTCTATTGTTACAAAGCGCTATCACTCGAGATGCTTGCGGGGTTCAGAAAAATTTCAATGACCACATAATTTGGATGGATGAGCGTTTAGAAAAATGTGTATTGTTTGTCTTCGGTTAACCTTCAAAGTAGGAGAAGTGAATAACACTTGAAATTTTACTCTAATTACTTATACTTTAGATGAGTTGTTTATAAAGGTTATTTGAGAACTCTATATTATTATTTTAAATTTTTTTATTTTACAGAAATGGAAGTAAGAAACTATATTGAACCGACACACATCTATTTTACAATTTCCATTTGCTTTAAGTAATTTTGTCCAATAAACAATTTTTTCTTTGACGTTTCACTTCTGACAAGTAATCGATATGACAATTAAACCATTCTTCTTTTTCTATTGACTCCTCTTCCTTTGGCCTCTTACAATAAAACTGATACACACTTTCTTAGTATTTCTAGTATAAAATTAAGTATAAGTCTATTGGAGGACAATCAAACACAAGATTTAGCTGATATTGGTTTTTACCATTTTAAAAACAAGCGTTAGACAACCAAGCAACGCGTCCTTTTTGTTTAAAAAGATTAGGAAAGAAGAAAATCAGTTGTGGCTACTAAGTAAATGCTACTGGCTAATTTAATCCGACATAAGTCACCGCGTGAAATCCAAAATATAAATAGCTTACGTTACCGTGAGGTCTTAAAAGATTTTTTTTTGAGTAAATACGTAATTTAAATTTAGACAATGTGGTTTCAATAAGATGATGCGCGACCTGTCATACAAGTGAATTGTTTGTACTGAAGTATCACCTATTTAAAAACAGTTTCTTTGATTTATTTTGACTCACTACCAGCCATGTATTTTTGAATCGATACTTCTTACTAATGCATAATAAGTGGTTTGTGATTATCCGGCATACTTGTAGAAAGTATGTAATTTTTCTCAAACCCACTTCAATGGTAGCTATATCCAATTTTTCAAAACTTTCACAAAATATTTAAAACTAAATTATGGCAGTTTTTATAAGCGCCGGAGCGGGATAATTCACGAAATATTATCGCATAAACTTTTCTATTCTTCTCTCGCAACTCCAACTTAACGACGTCTCGGCAACTACGGCAATCTTTTTATTTGTTCTAGCTATTATTGTTACGTACCCACGGGACGCATTAAGTGTTATCGTATTTCACTCATCCTGTTTTGTTGTTGGTTCTTTTGCTCCAATTGGGAATGCGCTTCTAGTTCGCTTATCCCATCTTCCCAAGATATGAATATCATTTAGTTTTATTGTATTTATTTAAGGTTCTTGAACTTACCGTGCTAACGGAAAGGGTAACGTTTGTTTTATAATTTTATACATATTATTTTATACTTATTTTTTGTTTTTGAATTGTGTATATGGAAATTTAATATTGCCTTAGAATGAACCATTTCAGTAGCTGAAATAAAAACATGTTTATTCAAATGAATGAATTTTGTGTTATGTATAACTAAAAATGGTAAAAAGGTATTAAAAGTAGTAAATCGAATTGTGTAGATAAATTTTAAATTTTTTATAAATTAAAAAGTGTGAATTACACAGTTAAACATGAATTTACGAGAGAAAAAAAGAAGCAATGGAAAAGACAAAAATAGGACAAGGTGATATGGAAAAACTGGAAATATAAGATCTAAAAAAACAGTTATCGAAGAAAATGATAGAGAAGAAAAGAAAGAAGATGAAATAAACCACATGTTTGCCTTGATGATGAGGGAAATTAAGAAAATCAATGAAATAATGGTTAAAAAAATGTGTGAAAATAGGAGAAAATATAATGAAAGGAGAAAACACAAAAGGGTAGTAGACAGAGAAGAAATTATAAAGAAAATAGATGGAATGGATAAAAAACTTAATAGAATGGACAAAAAATTTATGGAATGAACAAAAAATTAAAGAAAATGAGAGAAATGATAAAGAAGAATGAAAACAAGAAAGGTTGGAAGATAGAGACGAAATTATAAATACAATGGAGAAAATTGAGAAGAAGATAAAACAGGATATGAGGAGATAGAGAAGGTAGAAAAGAAATTGGAAGTAGCAGTAAAAGATATAAAAAGAAAAAATTACTAAAAGAAAATAGGACAGACGAAATAAGAGAAGAAAAAAAAATGGAAATGACCGGCAGAAGTCTAAGAGTTAAAAATTCACAAGATAATAATACAGTTAAAATTTTAGAAAAACAAGACTTTTTGAAAGATGAAATTAAAAAAGAAATAAATGAACAAGGATTTGAAGAAAAAGATCTGAACAAAAAATTAGAGAAGATAGAAATAGAAAATTAAGAAGTAAGGTAACTGTACCAATAATTGACACTATTAGACGCTGATTTGTATTAAATAATTATTTTCACCAATAACAAAAAAATTTAAGCATATAATACGATTCTTTCTTGTAGCTTATAGTTTCTTGAGTTCATTAGTTATGTATTTTTAGTTCTAATAATTTTGCTTTTCATTAAATAAATATTATAAAAAAAGTGTTTTGAAGTACCAGTCATTGACACTTGATTTTTTTCATGTACCAGTAATTGACACAACAATTAAGGAACATTTTTTTATAATACGTTTAATTTTGAATACACTAAGTAAATAAAAATATACAGCAAATTCATAACACAAAAAATAAAAACAAAAAATGAAAATTTATAGGTGCTTCAAAAATATCAATATTTTTTGAAAATACATATTTTATTCTGTCGCCGACATTGTGTAGTTCCGGTTGGGATAACTTTTTTATGATATCCTCTATCTTGATTGTTGAAATATCACTATCAACAAGTTTGAAGGTATTCGTTTCATTTGTTGATTTAAGGGATATAACTTCAATATCGTTTCGGGAATATTTCTTCCGAACCACACAAATATCCTCGTATTTGATTGGCATTTCGTTCTCTTCTTCATTTTCTAAATTGATACTGACATCATCAATACTATCTCCACTTTCTATCCATTCTTCGTTTTCGGATGAATTGTCAGAACTTTCCCTCTTTACTGACTTAGCCTTGTTCTGTATTTTTTTAATATTTTCTTCCCTTTTCCGCTTTTTCTCTTCTGCCCGTTTTTGTTGTTCTTGTTTTCTCTTTTTCTCAGAATCCTTTTTTTTGTGGTATTTTTGCCAAATTTCTGACGTAATAGCACAAGGAATTTGCTCTTTATTCTTTTTTTTATGTTTTTTACTTCTTTCGACCAAAACAAGGCTTTTTTAAATGGAGTGGGAACTTGTTTCTTTAAAGATAATACATTGAACGGCGTTGTATTTTCCAATGAATTTAAAGGAGATCTATCACTTTGTGATACAGTAGGAGGTGTAATATTGACATCAGAATGTACAACAATTTTTAATGGGGTCATATCAGAATCAACAAATAAATTTTTTGACTGCAAGTATTCTTTCACTTCCCGAAACCATTGTCGCAATTGTTGTTCAGTAACTTTTTCGCGGGTTGGTGTTAAATTTTGTGCAACTCTTTCGCTTAAATTTGGATGCCTTTTCAAAAAAGACTCGTACCATTTTCGACCTGGTCTCGAATCAGAGAAAGGGTTTGGTCGTTTACTTTCTTTAACGATAAACTGAACACTGTCTAGTTAGTAATTGCTCTTTGCCTACTGGATGGTGCACTTTTGCTAGAGAAAGTATCCACTGTTCGATAAGAGTTTCTCCATTGCTTGTGAGGATGGTACTTGGTCCCATTCGGCAATGTATAGGTAGCTTTCCTGTTGATTTATAAAGTAACGTTGTTCGTGGAACAAAGTAAGTTTTAGCAGCTGTAGCTACTGGCATCCCTCTTGCTATAGCAGCAAGAGCTTCATCCAACTGAGCCTCTGTATAATTTTTTTTAGGTGCCATAACTGTAATAAAAAACGTGTTCCAGTTATTGACACTTCTTGTACCAATAATTGACACCCCTGTCAATGATTGGAACCAAAAGGCTGTTAGATCTCATATTTAAATGGTATATTGCAGACTTTTTAGACAGTATGACAACAGTGTATATCAGTATTTGCTTGTGGACCAGTGATTGACAGGGTATGTCAATGACTGGAACATACGGTTTTATTTGTTCCAATTATTGACACTTTAACAAAAATGAAGTTTTAGGATTTACATGCATAAAAACCAGTAAAAACCCATCAGTGTTGTTTAATACACCCCCAGGAATAGTTTAAATAAATTTAACATGAAGTAATAAGAAGTAGATATATTCAATTTGGTATACTGACCTTGAAATGTCTTAACATAAACACTCTATCTACTGCACCTGCTCTTTTCACCATTTTGTAACTGACCGTGGTGCCACCTAACATCTGTTACGTAGGCTACACGGTTGCCAAATATTCTAAAAATACTGATGTTTAAGATAAATTTCTCATATATAGTCTAATGTTCTTTTTAAAGAATAATTAAGCAAGTGTCAATTACTAGAACACTGTTAATTATTGGTGAACTTACCTTATGTATAAATAAACAAAATAAAGAAGAAGAAAAAATTGAAGAATTAAAAAAGAAATCGAGAAGGAAAAAAGATATAAAACAAATCAAACAGGATAACAGAAGACACAAGGAGAGTAAAATAAAAATGGAGAATAATTATTTAACAAAAAAGTAATTAAGAAGATGAGAAACAAAAGATAAAAAGAAATGAGTAATCTAAAAATATAATCATAAATTTAGTGCCAAATTAGGAAAAGGAAAACGAAAATCAGAAATATATAGGAATTGGTAAAGATAATGAAAAATAGGAGATTATTGGAGAAAGAAAGAGTAAGGACTAAAGTCAAAGAGAAGATACATATTTAAATACGTGGACGAAAAACTCGAAAATAAAAATAAGGATAGAATATGGAAAAATGAATTGGAAATATGAAATATTATATTGCATATACGATAGTTTAATAGCTCAATGGTTAAGTAAATTAAAAAATATTTAGCAAACAAAATAAAAATAAGAGACCGATTAGAGATGATATTTAAAATAAAAGAGAAACAATGTATTCAAATAAAGATTTTAAAATATGAAAGAAGAAAAGAATGTGTTCAAGAAGAGATTTTTTGGAAAAAGGACTTGTTAGAGTATAAAGTAAAAAGGTTATGAAAGAAAATGATTTAAGTAGGAGTATAAATGAATTATGTGTATTACGAAGTAGTTATGTTATGTACGAAGATAAGTTTTCATTATTATTTACCAAACATTCTTTTTCATATTAATATAGTAACTATATGACAAGTATATGATAAATATAATAAAACTGTTCCCTTATATTTTTCCCAATAAAGAAAAATTTGCCATGAAGAATATAATTGTAATTATTTTTTATTTAAATTATTAGCTCTAACACCTAACATACAAAATAAATATAAATAAATGATGTTAAGGAACATTATTATGTTATGATGAATGCAAACATTTTCTAATTAGAAAATACTTTTAAAAAAGTGTTAAAAAGTATCTAGAAAACAATAGTTTGTCTTAGATAAACATACCATAACATAACATGTTAAATAAACAATTAACAGTAGTAAAACATATCGCTCATCTCTCTGGTGTTTATTTTAAGTTTAAGTTAATTTTTTCTTTTTTAATTATTTATTAACTAGAAATTCTAATATTAAAAATTAACCGTTTTTTTTCAGCCTATGGGGGCTGACGGCATTTTTTTTTAATTGACTGAATTAATTTTAAGGTGTTTATCAAAAATTTTTTGCTTTCTTTTCTACCGCTACAAACTAGTAGAATGAATCAGTGACTCACGAAAGAAATTAGAATGGAAAGCAAAAACCAAAAGAAATAAGGAGTAATATAACAAACAACGTCAAAGCACATAGGACAATTGACTAGTTTAAAATTATTCAAGTAAACAAAAAACAAATAATTTTTGATTGGTATTTTCCTCTTAGGCTATTGGTCAAAGTTCTGACCCGACCATTCAACCAAGACACATTAACAACATTACCTCGCCTTACTGCAATAACAATTTGCGATTTTATATAGCCAAATTTACATAATTGAAAATCATAAATATTGCTCAGATGGTTGTACAAGTCATTGCACTTAAATCTGTGGACCGTTAGAATTGTACCTTACTAGTACTATTTTTATTTATTATCTAAGAAGAATAATGTCTAATTTTGATTTTAAAGTTATAAAAAATTACTAATACATATTTTTGACGATTTTAACTTTTTTTCACATAATATGCAGGGTGTCACTATATTCGACCGACTGATATAGGAACATGGGTTAGTTACCGAGATACAGGGTGTTGAAAGTTCGAAATTAAAATTCAAAATTTGCCATTTCTCAAATTTGGTGTCCAATGTGCTCTTTAGGTAATATTTTGAAAAATTTAACCAGTGTTAATGACAACTTTTTTCCCTGTTTTTTATGAAACATTTTTTTTTAATTCTCTCTTCATTTTTGGTTGAAAAAGTATCTTTTCTAGAACTAATATGAACCGTGTTGTAGAAACTTGCTCTAAACTGTAACGGTTGAAACCGTTATTCGTTATTTTGACACAATCACCTCTACTCAAATGTCATTTGTCGTCGTCGTCTTCTTCTTCTTCTTCTTCCTTTATTCGCCTTGTGTGAATTATTTTTGACTTGGATGTCAACGAATCAAGTTGATTTGAATTTTAATCTTGGTCATCCGATGTAATAAATAATTAATCTATCGTAAAATCCGTCTAAGGTAAGTTTTAAATATGATATATTGTTAAAAATTATATTTTGTACAAGGATTTCTTAAATAGATTGTCAAGTATTGTACATAACCTCAATATCAACAATGGATAACACATGTTCGTTTTATATTAATTTATATATTATTTTTTTTTGGAATAAGATATTATGCTTTACTATATTTAAATGTTAAATAAGATTTTTATTTTTCATATTAATTTTAGTCTCTGTGAAATTATTCATTTAATAGTTTTAAATTGTTCATTTAATAATTAAAGCATTTTATCTAAATGCTGTTCAAATTTCCTATTTCCTGTCTTAACATTTTAACCCTTTCTTTTTAGCATGGCTATATCTAGACGGTTTATGTGGATTTATATCTAGACGTTTTGAATTCCTATCAAGAAGTTGTATGGTTTTTATACCTAAAAGTTTGTTTTGGTTTTGGTACAAACTGAAGACCGTGGTTTGATTCATCTCTAGACGATCTAGACAGGTTCGAGTTAAGTTAGAATACCAAATATCACGAGATCATTCAAGTTGCAGAATTACGAATAAGGATACCGAATCCCTTTGAAAAAGTTGCCTGAAGATATACCATGCAATAAACATTCCTTATATTACCTTCTTTTAACTAAAGATAAGTGCTTTTAAATAAATCATCTTCTCTGTATCTGTATCTGTAACGTGTGGAGGGTGAGTTACCCCCACGGCAGTATTGTCAGGATAACTTAAGAGCTCCCTGGCAACTCTGCAGTTTCTTGTTTCATCCCATCTTTCCTTGAATTTCACAAGGGAATTTTCTTTGATTAGGTCTGTCACTACCGATTTTGTCAGGCCAATAGAAGGGCCAGGTCCAAAAAGTATTTGGTTGGCTGCTTTCTTGGCTAGTGAATCAGCAAGACGGTTACCTTTCGATGTGGCGTGACCTTTGATCCATCTTAAGGTGACCACATTGTTGATGGATACTTCGGCCAAAGCTTCGTGACATACTAGTACTCACCCTGAGTAAATTCGTGGTCTGTTCAGGGTGAGTAGTGCTTGTCTGCTATCTGTATAGATGAGCATGTTCCTTCCAGTGATATTGTTTCTGGTTATTTCTTTTGCTGCTATGAGAATACCCGTTAGCTCTGTTTGAACTACACTGGCACTATTGCTCACAGCCCATTTTATGTTTAGGTTTAAGAAACTGGAGTATATTCCACATCCTGAGCCTTGTTTTGTTTTAGAGCCGTCGGTGTATATATGAATCGTACCTGCCACTTCCGGCTCTTCTATTTGTTCTATTATAACTTTATATGGCTTATGGAAGATAAATCATCTGAAATTTGAATTTAGTAAAACTATGCGAATTAGAATTTGCTACCACCTTATCTAAAGCATGGTTTAAATATAATTTGTTAGTGGTTAGTGATTTTCTATATTTTTATCACTAATCTAAAGTCAAGTATAGTAAGTTTTAAATATAGTGGTGCCCAACTTATTTTTCAAAGTTATTCGAGTTATTTAATAACCTAACCCACGCCCAATCAATTGAGCTTAAAAACATTATAACAAATAGATAAAATATCAAGTATCACGTTACAAAACAAAAGTCTACATGTACTTCAATAATTTGTAACGACTCAATATTTCCAAATTCTAATCTAGTAGACACGTGACAAATTTTTAATTTATGACAAATTTTGAATTTTATTTAAAACTTTTAACACCCTGTACTTTAAGAGATCATGTTTCTATATCAAATGTCATCGATTAAAGAGAACTCTCAAGGGTAAAGCGGTGTCGGTCGAATATAGTGACACTCTGTATAATTTAAATTAATGATTCGCAGATAGATCTACTTTTCAAATTTAGGAAACATCCGGCGTTAAATATAATTGATGTTTCAAAAAAGGTATCCACGTTACTAGGTTAAGTAGGATATTCATATCTGAGTGAAAAATAAGTAAAAAATTGTAGTAAAGGCATCCCTATTCGAGAGAGGGTGTTGAAATTTCAAGATTCGTAGTTTTTTCTTCATAGCTCCTGCAGTTTTGGAAATAGCTCAAATTTGGAATCTAGGTTACGCTGTAGGGCCAGATGTTTGTGAGAATCTACAGGGTGATATTTTTTCTGGGGTGATGCAGCATTTTCTTCTCCCGAATTTTTTTGCAGTGCGTCGCTGGTGCAATATAAAATATAAAAAGACCTTTTTGATCTGTTTAGAAACTTTTTGTTTTCTTGTAGTTTTTTATATCTGCGACTGTTATCGCGAAAAAAAAAAAACGATCATCTGTAAAATGATCTAGCAGTCTCTGGCTTTATTATGGATAATTTCTTAATTTAATTAATTTTGACAGTATTAATTTAAAGTAGTAATTTATGTCTGCATGAGTTCATAAATTAAAAATAAAAATTATTGAAATTTTTACTAACCTAATCTTGCAATGGAGCTACCTTTTTTCGAAATACCCTGTACATGGTAAATGAAATGCACAGCAATCGCTTGCCCAACAAAAAGTTCATTAAATAAAACCAACCCTTCTAAAAATATAGTACGATTTGGCTCTAGTTATCTCAAAAATTTCGTTTTAATGTCATTAATAATTAACGGAAATCCATTACAAAAAACCCAATAATGTCTGATAATTATTTAGTATTATCTGGTTTTGCAACAAGAGTTAGTGCATTGGCACCCTGTATATAATTCCATTATTCCCCTCATATCGTGATATCAATATTTTACCATCGCTTTTAAGATTTTTTACCTTCAACTCTCCATACATACAACCCATATATGCCAATGCGATCTTTATGGACTTCCTGGGTATTATGTAAGAAGTAATCATTTTCTCATTTCGTTTTTTGGCATTTGAAAGATTTACGATTAGAGCAAAAGAAGCAGCAAGCTGAACGGTTGAAGACCATTGACTTAAACGTTGGGAGGAGTCAACGCAAGAATCTCTTTGGCTATTAAGATCAACAGAAACAGGATAATAAAACTGTCTAGAAAGGATACATCCTAAGTAATCAAGTGTATAGAGAGTGTGCCTCACAAGTGATCTAACTAGACAAAATATTACACAGCCGTTACATGAAAGTACTTAGAGAACACACATCTTATATGTACGTACAGGTCATTAGTGAAATTGGAAACGTTCTCTTAGCACCTTATTTAGTGCCGCATTTTATCATTTTCGATACATTTTATATTTTCCAGATTTTAAAAAGTTTTCGTAATTTTTACATCAATTATTTTAACTATTTTTAAATTGGGTATAGGAGTAATAAATTAATAATAATTACCTAATTAGATTTGAAAGGAATTGGTCTTTGTTCACCGTGACCTTTTTAGATTTATTGCGGAACTCCGTTATTTTAAAGTTTGGCAGCTAGCCTGGACTTTTTTTTATTAGACATAGTAGCTTTGACAGTCGCTTCCGCATATTTTTATATGCTTTCAATCTAGTCAGGCCTTCACACTGGCACAAGACGTAGATTGGTGATCATTTCTCCTCCTCTTCTTCTTCTTCACGGAACCGGCACAATGTGGTTTCATTTATTGGATAGATGACACTCAAGTGTCTTTTTTTTAGGCGATAGTGTTTTTCACTCAGTAGATCTTTCGTAGAGTTAGCCGATGTTTTCTTGATGAACTCTTTAACATGTTTCAATCCTGGATGGTTGTTCCACCTTTCCTAGTATTCTTTTTGCTTCCATTGTTTGATGGATGCCTTGCAAAATGCCTTAGCAGCTCTACAGAAGAGTTCTAGGCCTGCCATGGCCTTATCTGAGCTTTCTAGGACTAGTTCGTCGACCCATCTATGGGAGAACGAGCTTTTGAGCCCATTAGAGAAGTAAAGCTTTGTCTGGATTTTACATCGTATCAAATTTATACTCTGGTAAAAGTTTAATATTGTATGTGTATCGCAACATTGAAAATATTGTGTAATGAAAAAGCAGACTTCTTAGACAAGCCCTAGAAGGAGCTGTTACTATTTTTTCGCGACTCTAAATTTACGTCTCTCTTCTCAGCTTCCTAACTTTTGGTCAGGGAAAAATATTTTATGATTAACTATAAAGAAATTATCCTCTTTACTTTCTAATAAAAGTTTTTCCTTTATGAATAACAAACACGGAGTAACTGGTCATTTGTCCAAGACGCATATAAGCAGCGGCAGTAATTTAAGGGTCAATATAAAGGTATATGAGTGGATGCTCTTGCTGTTTTATATACAGATTGCTTTTCTCCTCGATGATATAGACTTTAAAATCTACATAAAAATACCGGATGATTTTAGTGAGAAACCAGGGAGAGTTTGTCTTCGAAAAAGGAGTGTTTGTGGATTAAAGCCAGGCCTCAAAGCAATGGAATCATAAACTAGTATCAGTTCTTAAAGGAATTCATCTCCAATTTGCAGAGCCTTGTTTTGTATCTTCAGATCAGCAACAGGTTCTAGAAATGTATGTAGACGATATATGATTGTAAAGTACCGAAGAAAAATACTAGAAATCTAAGTTACTTTTCTTGTTTTACCAAAATTTTTATTATCGTTACAAATTGACAATAAAAACTGAATTGTCCGAATATACATGTTTAGATCAAAAACAGTATATTCTTAAAATAATTTAGAAGTATAATATATCTAGTCTAACACCAGTGGATCCAAAACAATAAAACATTGAGTGTTTTCTTTATCTTGGTACAGGATACAACGTTTGTACGAGTATTATTATAATTTTGTGATAATTCCCTTTGATACTTATAATAATAGTGACGCTTCTTTTACAAGTTGCATTGCTGGTAGTCAATGATATAGGGAATATATGGGATTTAATGAGGTGGCTGCTGTATCTTTACCTGAAAAAAACAGCAGTATATGGCACTACAAGATATCTAGATCTTGGTCAAACCAATACACTATTGCTGTGTATTTCCACCTAATTATCATCCAAGCAAGCGTATAGATATTATTTACCTTTTTACTAATAATAATGCCAATTATTGTAGCATCGGCCAAGGATTGAACCTGGATCCTCCGAGATGAGCCATTGGCGTCTCTGCCAATTGGACTACCGAAGCACATAACTACGATAGTCGAATTTGTAGATTTAAAGTCATTAAATTCCAACTACGTCGGCGCACACACATGTTCTTCCCCCCTCCTAGCTCTCTCAATGCTCCTTAACGCCTCTCTCGCAACATTGTAAAGAAGGACGTGTGTGTGTGCGCCTCCTCTCCATAGGCACCAGTTGAAAACAATAAGAGGACTCATAACTGTGCATGCCCCAGTAAATGGAGAACTGAACAAAATAGATGTGTATAATGAACTCGGTCACAAGAAACCAGAAACAACCAAACACATACTGCGCAACTGCGAGACATTGGATTACAAAAGGCAGGCCCTTTTTGGACAAGCACTGGTTGATCCAAGAACCTATAGAACACTAACAAACTTATACAAAGGACTAAGGTGATAGACTAAGGACTATTAATTAATATGGATCAAATACAATAGGCCATTAGGCTTCAATATTGTCGGAGACTACGTCAGTCCAAATGGTAGAAGCGCCGATGATTCCAGGTTCGATCCCTGGCTGATACACACATTTTTCTTTTCTTCATTTCTCAGCTTTTCCAATTTTTCTTTGGTTTGTAATAACTTTGGGGATACATTTTTTAATTTCGTGGGGGGATTATATTTCCAAATTTCCAAAAACTGCAGTTATTGTTCTTTTTAAGTGTCAGTTTGGATGTAATTCAATGACATGAAAAAAAGTTAAGCAGTGAAGAAAATTTATAAATTAATTAAAAGCAGTGTTGACAATCAAATATTGGTGCGGAATTATTTTAAATTCCTTGAAATAATAAGGACAGTTAGTTGTTTTAAGATATTATTAAGAGCTAGAAATGGGGAGGAAGTAGAATTTTTTGTTTTTAAACTTATACGTATAAAACAAAAATGAATATAAACCCCCTGCGGACACCTATGTCTCTTCAAGTTTTAGTTCGTAAAAAAAATAAAATAAATTATTTGTTGTTCTTTTTCGTTCCCTTCAAATCCAGATTTACACTAGCCTTCCATTTGGAAAATGCTTTCCAAACTTTCACTTAACTTTCTATATAACCGAAGCATATTGTGACAAATAGAAATAAAAAAATCTTGACAAAGATTGAGTAACTCTATATTCTTTCTCTTATTGATTTATGGCCATATTTTTACGGTAAACAAAATTGACCTTTTTTAGCAAATAAATTTTCAGTCATTTTTCTTGTTTCTTTTCCACCTTTATCGCAATGGAAACACTGCTGCTAAACTGACGAGTTCAAAAGTTTCCGTACTTCCAGTAGCGAATCGGAAAATTCGAAATTGATTATTTCTCCAGTAAATGCGAGGTTATGACATTTTTTAAATCATGTTGGTAATAAAAAACGCAAAGTGATTCGAGGCTATACTTACCAGCTGTTTTACAAAATAGAAGAATTCAACCATTTTACCATTGTTTAAATTTAGTTCCAAGCTATGGTTGCCTTGCCAAAAAGTAACTTGTATATCACCTTATTATACTCTTCACACTAACATTTTTAATATTCATCCAAAAATGGGGTAGTTAAGGAGGTTTAAATTTAAAAAAAAATCATAAAATGAAAATGAAAAACAACATAAATTTGAAATTTTTAGGACATATCTATCTCTATAAGGGAACGTAGACTATTGATTTTGAAAAATTAATTAATACTGGACGGGTTAAGGGGGCATTGTAACTTTTAAAAAATCGTAAAATAAAAAGGAAAAACAATGTTAACTTGAAATTATAATGGAAAGAAGTCTATTAAAAAAAATCTTAATAAAAATGGGGGTGGATTAGGAAGGTTAAAATTTAAAAAAATTCATAAATCAACAACAAAAAGAGATATTAACATATTTCTATTAAAAATCAAGCTCTATAAGGGGACAAAGCTTATTGATTTTGAAAAATTTTATTATAAATGGAGGAATTGAAACTTAAAAAACATCATAAAACAAAAACGACAAATAATATCAACTTGAAATTTTCACGTGAAATAGGAACATTTTTAAAATTTTAACATATTAGATTTCGAGAAAGTTAACTATAACACACCTATTCTATATATATTAAATGGTAACAAACGGTACTTGTGTTATTAGGATTTTATAAATAGTGATTTGATTTATAAGAAAAAATATTTCTCATTTCATTTATTTAAAATGTATACAATCATTTCTTATATTTAATCCATTCTGCTTTTCTGAGGTTGCTTTTGAAGATAAGTTGAACATTTTTAAGCGTTTTTTTCGAAAAACTGTCAAAGAAAAGGTAATATACACGAATATATTATATACAGTGAGGGCGAAAATTGTACCCTCCTCTATTTTAACTTCTAAATTAAAAAAGATAATGACAAAACAAAAACGAGGAAAAACTCAAGATATATTATATTTTTGTTATAACGAGATGCACTTTACTGGAGACACGTAAGATAGGGGAGTTACTAGCTTTAAATTTTCTAATGGAAAGTAGGGTCATGTGATACACCATTTGAAAGATATTTTCTATATTTTTACGTTCATGTAAACAGATTTAGGTTTTTATGTTTTTACAGAAATTACATTAAATAAATTCATAAAGTAAGTTAATTTTTTTTTTAATAACCACTTCAACCTCAAAGGATCATTACCAGAGGTATAATACCTTATAAATGCTGTTTTTTACAATAGTCTACAATGGATAATTAACATTTTGGCTAGTACAGAGTAAATGTCAGTATCTTTTATAAATTTAAGTAATTTTTTACTGTTAGAGGGATTTAACACTACACAAATGGCAATTTTTTGTTGCTGATACTTTGTTCTTATACAGACATGTTCTGGGCTTTTACTAATAAGTTACATTTTTGACAACTCTCGTATTAACAATTACTGTTTATTACTAAGCAAACGCTTCTTGTATTTACTTAAATAAATAAATTTAGAACATCAAAGAAGATTTAAAAACCACTTGACGTATTAAATATTTCATAACTTCTTAGCAAAAAATTATCTTCTAACATTATCTAACATTTCTAGGATTATTGCGGCACACGAGGATTATCAAGAATGTAATTTTTGTAAAAACAAAAAAATTAACACTGTTTTCTTGGACGTAAATATAATCAAATGAGGTATTACATGACTTTACTTTCCATTAGAAAATTTAAAGATAGTAACAAAAATATCATGTTTCTCTAATTTCACTTCGTTTTTGTTTTATGTCTCTATTTTCTTAAATTTTGAAAACACACTACATAGCAGGATTGCATTAGAAAAATTATAACTTCCAACTTAACCTCTTCCTCTTCCCCCTCTCCCCAACTGACTTACAATACAAAGTATTTTCGTTTTTAGTTAACGCCTAATCTGGGCCACTTACTTCAAATTTCAATTGTAAAACGACTGTGACAGACGGACAAACGGACAGACGGACAGACGGACAGACGGACAGACGAACAGACGGACAGACGGATAGACGGACAGACGGACAGACGGACAAACGGACAGACGGACAGACGGACAGACGGACAGACGGACAGACGGACAGACGGACAGACGGACAGACGGACAGACGGACAGACGGACAGACGGACAGACGGACAGACGGACAGACGGACAGACGGACAGACGGACAGACGGACAGACGGACAGACGGACAGACGGACAGACGGACAGACGGACAGACGGACAGACGGACAGACGGACAGACGGACAGACGGACAGACGGACAGACGGACAGACGGACAGACGGACAGACGGACAGACGGACAGACGGACAGACGGACAGACGGACAGACGGACAGACGGACAGACGGACAGACGGACAGACGGACAGACGGACAGACGGACAGACGGACAGACGGACAGACGGACAGACGGACAGACGGACAGACGGACAGACGGACAGACGGACAGACGGACAGACGGACAGACGGACAGACGGACAGACGGACAGACGGACAGACGGACAGACGGACAGACGGACAGACGGACAGACGGACAGACGGACAGACGGACAGACGGACAGACGGACAGACGGACAGACGGACAGACGGACAGACGGACAGACGGACAGACGGACAGACGGACAGACAAACAGACGGACAGACGGACAGACGGACAGACGGACAGACGGACAGACGGACAGACGGACAGACGGACAGACGGACAGACGGACAGACCGACAGACCGACAGACCGACAGACCGACAGACCGACAGACGGACAGACGGACAGACGGACAGACGGACAGACGGACAGACGGACAGACGGACAGACGGACAGACGGACGACGGACAGACGGACAGACGGACAGACGGACAGACGGACAGACGGACAGACGGACAGACGGACAGACGGACAGACGGACAGACGGACAGACGGACAGACGGACAGACGGACAGACGGACAGACGGACAGACGGACAGACGGACAGACGGACAGACGGACAGACGGACAGACGGACAGACGGACAGACGGACAGACGGACAGACGGACAGACGGACAGACGGAGAGACGGACAGACGGACAGACGGACAGACGGACAGACGGACAGACGGACAGACGGACAGACGGACAGACGGACAGACGGACAGACGGACAGACGGACAGACGGACAGACGGACAGACGGACAGACGGACAGACGGACAGACGGACAGACGGACAGACGGACAGACGGACAGAAGGACAGACGGACAGACGGACAGACGGACAGACGGACAGACGGACAGACGGACAGACGGACAGACGGACAGACGGACAGACGGACAGACGGACAGACGGACAGACGGACAGACGGACAGACGGACAGACGGACAGACGGACAGACGGACAGACGGACAGACGGACAGACGACAGACGGACAGACGGACAGACGGACAGACGGACAGACGGACAGACGGACAGACGGACAGACGGACAGACGGACAGACGGACAGACGGACAGACGGACAGACGGACAGACGGACAGACGGACAGACGGACAGACGGACAGACGGACAGACGGACAGACGGACAGACGGACAGACGGACAGACGGGACAGACGGACAGACGGACAGACGGACAGACGGACAGACGGACAGACGGACAGACGGACAGACGGACAGACGGACAGACGGACAGACGGACAGACGGACAGACGGACAGACGGACAGACGGACAGACGGACAGACGGACAGACGGACAGACGGACAGACGGACAGACGGACAGACGAACAGACGGACAGACATAAGTGTTTCTTATTGTCAAATTTGGGTACTAATGCGCAAATTAATTGAAAAATTATTTGTTTTTGTCTCAAAAATTTTACCGTTTTTTCATGTTATGTCTTTTTCAAATTTAAATTTGATATTGTTTTATCACGAGAGAAACGAGACGAGACAATGCGAGAGAAAGGCTCTCTCGAGCGAGAGAAGCGCCTTCTCGTCGAGACGAGAGAACGTTTTTCTCTCGTCTCATCTTGTATCGCGGAATAACTATAGAATGCCAAGCATTATGTATCTTCATTCTAGTTTGAATCATCTATTCAGTGGCTGTACTTAATAAATCTATTAAAAACATGAATAATAGTCGTATTTAAATCAATTTCGAAAAAATTCGAGTATGTTTATGAATGAGCTTAAATTAGACACGAATATAGTCACTTAAACTTCAATTGAACTTTTAATAGATTTTGTCAACTATAAATAACTTTCATTAGATTACTTCATAACTTATTAAGTCCAGAATGATTAATTTTAACTAAGAGTTTCTAGTTTTGATACAATAATAATTTTTGATTAATTTATTAATCTTGTCTGCAGTTTGACGGATGATATGGGAACAAGATTTTTTGTTTATCTCAAGAATAAGATTTTTTGTTTATTTCAAGAACAATATTTTTCATGTTTTTTTTTATAAACTAAGTTCTCTCTATCCTGCCATGCCAAAATGTTCAATACGACGTTTCGTATTTCCAAGACCATCTTCAAGTTTATTTTTTAAATACGGACCTGAATTTTTAACTGTAATTTCTTATACCTTTTATAAAGCTTATTACAACGATATGTTGAGTTGATTTATTTACAACAAGAAATAAAGTAAAGATATTTAGCAGTTATTACAGTTTTACAATTTAAAAATAAAAAAAAATATCCTTCTAATACCTTGACAAATAAAAGTAGATAATCGGTACGAAATCGATTCTAAAAAATGCCCATTCGGATTTTGGCAAATATAGGAATATATTAACCTTCGAGGGTACTCGCAATTGTTGAAAAACGGCAATTTCTGGGAAACAGAAATACGGGGATCTTCTACATGTCTCCAGACGGGAATTAATTGAAATAAACATTTTTTAAATTAATTGAGAGCAAAATTTAGTGACTTCGTCACAATCTTGAACATAAATATTATCTATTCTCCGATTTATTTTAAGTTGCAATCATGTATAAAGGTTGATTATTTAATAATTATTAAACAAAAGTAGAATAACCATAAACTATTGAAAAAGTTATAAAGATAATTTCGGGGAGACGCAGGGAACTTTTTCCACAGGGCAAGATTCTCTCTTTAGGAGACTTTCCTTGTAGCGAATTTCAGTAGCAGCTCGAGATCGCGGAAATTCCGACCGAGGGCTCTGGATATCGATTATTTTTTATAGTTTTAGTCCATATTTGTATGTGTCGGGTTGCGATCTATTTTATACAATTTGTTTTAAATATATTATTATATTTGTTTTCTTCGGCCCTTTTAGAGAGACGTGTTACGTCCTTATGTCAAGAGCAGAACCCTTATACAGTTAAGGGCTACGAAGCTAAGTTTAAGGGAATAATATAGAGGAGTTATATAAAGAGCACGTATATCGTGACAATATTTGATCACTACCACAATCGAAGAAATAGCACTAAAGATCACATGGAAAATAATTCTAATTAGTGTAGGTTTTTTGAAAAAAAAAAAAAAACGACAAGTGCTCTATGAAATATGTTAAGTTGATAAATTAACAATTAAAATTATGTAATTAAATGATTGTTTTATTGTTTTCTTAAAATTTAGTTTTGACAAAAAAAAGGGTAATAATGTTAGAGAGAAGAAAGAGAAGATATACATAAAAGAGAAATAAATGCGTTACTGAGTTAAGAGTAAAATAAAGCTTAGAAAGAAACAGATTTCAGGAAGGGCACAAATTAATAATTTAAAGGCAAACTAAGTCAAAACAAACTTAATAATATTGAAAGGAAATAATAGTAATAAGTTTATTTCACAATTTTTATTTTTGATACGAAGAAAAGAAAGAACACAAAGTCTGTCAACGACTGGGAACTTTTATAAGATTTAAAAAAAAATGAAAGTTGTAAAGCTTTTGAACACTTTTCTTGTTATAACCGCATATGTCTGACTACAGGAAAATTATTTTTTTGATGAGATCCCTTAAGAATTTTCTTACGGGAATTCTCGAAAACGACTCTGTCTACCCTTTTATTATTAGGGATAGACGGAGAAATTATAGTTATAGTTATTGCTAACATTCTACAGTGAATCATTAACTCTTGGGCCGAGTTTTATACCTTTTCCTCCTATTATTCATGTCACCTTCATGAGATGGAGGCAGAATAAATAAAAATTTATTCTCTCCATCTTTTATATTGATGTAGCTTAGTTAATCTTAAATTTATAACTTTTATAAACCTTGTTGACCAAGCCTTACAGATTTCTTCTAATGGTAAGATAATTATTAAACTCGTAAAACTACCTGCAGATTTTACACAAAATTTCATTTTTTACCGCTCTGTACTCGGCAACGGGACGGATAAATGAATTGTGTAAATTAAAGTATTTGGGTTGCATCGTCCAAATCGCCCACACAAAGGTCCAAGGAGACTGGCTCGCCTTCGCATCTTATCGAGAGTGCGTTGGACAACAGAGGAAAAGTTGAGAGTACAAGAGAATCGCACTCCTAAATAGTTAACTTCAGTCTGTTTAGCTAGCGAGTCTGATCCCAGGAGGTTTTTATTAACGTTCTGGGGAAGCTGGGTGGCTCTGTGAGAGTTTGGATGTTTAAAAATGGTGAATTGTGTTTTTTTGTGTGGATTGACCCCCCATCTGCTACACCAGCGGAATACTGGTTTAGTAGATTTTGGATTCAAGTACTTAGTTGTTCCGAGTTTTTGGCTACAGAGAGTAGAGAGGTATCATGGGCGTAAAGAAGTCATTTTGACAATGGATGGTTTAGAGATGGAATGTTGTGGGTGTATACGCAGTATAGGAGAAGGGCCAGGAGGGAGCCCTGTGGTACCGCAGCAAGTATATAAGTTTAGAGATATGTTCAGAGCTTTTTGACTAGTCCAGCATGCCAGCTTGAAACGTTGAATTGAAAATTTACTCATCGCGTATCGACTTGTCCAAAGCATTTTGTTTTTACTATTCAGAAATTTGGTGTTCCACCCAATTTGCCCAACCCTGCATACCGACATCATTAAACAGAGCGGAAAGTTTTTAAATAATTTTGATTCTAGAGTTTCTGGAATGGAAATACGAACGAGTTTATTTAGTATAATAAATACGTATATATAAAATAAACGTTTTGACAATTACAACCTAAAGTAAATATTATATTTTCAACATTCTCATTTATATAATAGATTTCTCTCTCCCTGCAAAGATAAAAGGAAAAGGGTATACTTTACAAACTATTTACCCTTAATAATTATTATTTCTTGTTAAGTAAATATGATATTAATGTTAAGCTTGGGTAAATTTCTTTGGTAAGGGCTAACCTTAATATTTTAACTCCAACTGGAATTGTCCCTTCATCTCAATTTCATCACTATAATTAATAACTTCAACTCTTGTATTAAAACCCAGTGACCAACAATATTAAATTATAACTCACTTTATGAATATTTTATATATATTTTATGCATATTCATTCTATGTATTTGATTTTTTAGTATTTCAAAATGAAGATTGGTATATATTTGTTGTGAATATTGACTTTAAAATTATTTAAAAAAATATTTTTAGTTGTCAATGTAATATTGCTTATTTTAAGAAATTTTTTTAGTTTAATATATTTGCAATTGAGAATCCACTATTTTTATGAGGACAATTATTATTGTACAAGGATTCAATTCAGGTAGCTCTTCATTGTTTTTAATAAAGCTACAATTTTTATGAAAGAGTTTACTTAAATTGATTGCAAACTATACGTACAAAAATAAAATGAAGTAAGTAATGATCTAAGTAGACAACTCATTCATTTTTAATAGACTTCAAAAAAAGAGGAGGTTCTCAATTCGTCGGAATACATATATTTTTATGTACGTTCAGCGATAATTCTATACTACGTTATCCGATGTCCAGGACTATTTTGATAGAAAGGGGGTACCTCAGGGTTGGTCCCATATAAATTTGGTCAAAATCTAATAATGAAGTCCGTGAGAAAATCATCAAACTCTTAATTTTTTATGTATTTTCAGCGTTAACAGTTTACCACGTTGTCCGATTTCTATGATTAATTTTTTGTTTGAAAAGGGATATCTCGGGGATAGTTCCTTATACAATTGGTCAGGATCTGATATTCTATGAGAAAAACAAAAATCCCAATTTTTAAGGACATTTGCACCATTTTGAAGTAGGTTTTTTTAATTTATTTTTATAACTTGTAATATAAAGAAAGGTATATTTTGGAATAGCAAGTATAATATAGTTTATTTACAACCATATATGTAATGTTGTCATTACTAACGTCATTGAAGGTTGGGACGTGTCACATTATACACCTCTACTTCCCGCCCTATCTTCCCGCCCTCATTTCATCTATTCTAGATGATTTTTTTTTAACTTTAAAAAATAACACCTTTAAAAAATTGTCAACATAGGCAAGGCAGTGTTTCTGTGATGACTGCATTTTAGTAAAATAGATTGGATATAATAAAAAAATGCAGGATAATTAAAAAAGGGTTTACTTGTAAGCTGTGCAAATTTATATGTTAATGTTATAAGAAAATAACATTAAAAGTTAAATTTAATAACATATTTATGCATTAAACAATCAAAGATGAGAAATCATATATGTAGATTGATAGGCTGAAAAAAAGATATCACAAGAATCGTTAATAATTTTTAAGATTACAGAAGTTGTCCAACTGGAACACTAAATAATTATAAATGTGTCACTTTTATATACAATTTGTTTTCAGAAAAAACAGATTAATTTCGTGGTTTTTATATCTATTTAAATAGAAACCAAAACAAAACTTTTACTTTTTAAATGTCTGGTCTAATTGTTATTAACGGAATTTTCTTCTGCTCGCCGATGTACAACTTTTTGATCTTAATTATACATTGGTGGTGGTTAATCTTTAAAATATTTTAATGGAATTGAAATCACAGTAACTGAATGTGACCACTAACAATGTAATTATTAAAATTGTGTTTGGTAGTACATAGGAAAAATATAATGTACAGTTATTACAAAAATTAAATACAAAGGGAATCTGTAGAGTTCAGAATTATTTTTTTCGCCCTTTCGGCATTCCTCTACTACCTGCAGTCTAGCTTGGGTTCGAACTTGTCTTCGTTCCTTCTGGAGTTCACATTGCGGTTTACAGCACTATCCGCTTAATGCGTCACCAGTTAGATGCTCTACTCCTTCTCACTCATTCAATTCTTCCATTCTACTCATATATTCTACCATCTAGATTCTAGATGGACCTCGAGCTATACGAAAAGTGCAGGCCGTCGTTAGTCTTACTCTACTTAACTCTGATCGGTGTTTTGAATGCCTATTACAATCAGCCATCGATTTTCTGTCCAGAATCAATTAGTCCTCGATCAGAATTAAGTACATAGAAAAATTTAGTTTCGTATCATAAGATTAATTCGAATGTACTATTGTCAGATATTATTCTGAGAGAATTGCAAGGATCTGGACGAATATACTTTTGTAGTGTGGAGACACTAACCCAATGTTTTCAAAGCACAGGTTATCCGCTTTCCATTAAACAAGTTGCAAGTAAACTCAACGAACAATAGTACACTTCAACGATAAAACACCAAAATACTTAAGAGTACCTTTTGATAGAACCTTTGGGTTTGTTTTCTGTGTCTGTTTTAATGCGCTTCAGTCTGAGCTATATTCAACTTCTATACAACCATGACGAACAAAAGCTCTTTTACGAGAACACAAAATCATAAATAATAAAGAACTAATAATCTATTTAGATACTCAAGATATCATTAATAATCGAATGCGATATTTCCTACACCATCCCAGATCATTAGAATGTTATAAAATCAACGATATTAGGATTATGGGAATAAAAGTTATTGAGAACAATATATCAATCAATACAAGGCGAAGGAATTTTATAGTTGAAGTATAGAGATTCAGGTTAAAAGGATAAGCGATAGGACAACAGAAAGGCCAGCAATAAAATATTTACAGTGATTATATTGACTGTTTCAATAAATATCTATATTTTTTTCTTCGAAGTGAATCTCTAACAGAAATTAGTGACATGTAACTAGTACTTTTTCACATGATTACAAAATTGGTACAATGATTGCCTTGTTTGTACTTATATTTAATACTTATTATCAATAATTTCAGTTATGGCAATGGCTCACAGTAGGCGAAAATAGTCTGCGGTAAATTAATTTGTTTCTTTTAATTTTGATTTTTTATCTGTCCAAAGTATCTACCTCGATTGTCATTTTGCCGATGTAGAAAAGCAGGTTTTAGCAAGTAATTATGGATAAGTGGATGACAAAATTAAATAAGGAAAAATATTGATGATGATGATAATGATTTGATGCATCTAAAAAGCCATAAGCCATAATATAAATTGTGTTTTGACTCATGCTGACTACTTACTATTTCTGTACAAGTAAGAACCATATTTGAATTCATTGTAATTTGGCAGAATCACAGACCGTATTGAAAAACCGTTAAAAAAAAGTTTGCTCTGCAATCTTCCTAGACATAGCATAAACTTTTGATAAAGTAAGGACATGCAAGATTGTTGCACAAGCTGCAAACACTATTGCCAAGTCAATACATAAAAAATATTTAATAGGACGATATCTCCGAATTAAACAGAGATATAAGCATTTTCTGAAATAAAAGAAAACAAAGGAGTAATAAAGTCCATTAATGTCAACTTTACAAATAAACAGAAGCAACACATTCTAATTAGAATAACGGTATTCAGATTTCATTTGATGATCCAGAAGAAATACCTGGGGTGGACTCTAGATGCTAGACTCCACTGTAGAGTACATATCAAAGAGAAATGAATAGAAATTAAAATGTAGTATAAACAAATGTACTAGTTGATAGGAAGCTTTTTAAGCTCTCTATATAACAAATTTTCTCTACAAGCAAATCCCAAAACGTGTCTGGATATATAGTAATCAGCTTTGGAGCTGTGCCAGCAAAAAAATATCAAAGTTATTTAACAAAAAACAGAATAAGGAACATCGTAGATGCACCTCTGTACTACTGCAACTACTAAAAATTGAGTCAAAGAAACTATCATAAGGTTTATCAATGAATAAAGACATAGAATGTCGAGGCAATCCAGCTCGCAGACAACAGAAACCAAGTAAGAAGGCTCGAGAGGACTAAATCGTTCGAGTTAAACTAATAGTGAAAAAGTAGAGTATAAAAATTTTAACGCTAACGACGAACCGTACCAGAAAACTTAACACTGATAAACGAATGAAGGATCTTAGAACTGTAATCTAGTATAATTATCAAAATGTCGTCCTTTCTACACAATGTCTCAGAGGTGGCTTTAAGAAGAATTGAAACAGCTGAGATAGGATGAGAATTTGTGTGTATAGGGATGAGAATTTGTGAGTACAGTTAAGGGTCAGAATTTGATTGTCTTCAAATTAACAAATATTAAAGCATATGTGAATTGTAACCCAGTTGGTAAGAGTATGGACGGCTAAAGTCCGAGATCCCACGTTCTACTGCTGGCCGATGCACTCATTTTTTCTTTCTTTATTTCTCAGCGTTTTCAATTTTTCTTTAATTTGTTTTCACTTTGGGAATATGAAGTTGTATTTTTAATAATTTCG
Source organism: Psylliodes chrysocephalus (assembly GCA_927349885.1). NCBI lineage: Eukaryota > Metazoa > Arthropoda > Insecta > Coleoptera > Chrysomelidae > Psylliodes > Psylliodes chrysocephalus. The sequence goes on from OV651813.1 coordinate 44,356,419, forward strand.
TAGGGCAAATTGCGGACTATTCATTTTCATATTTTTAAAACTGCATTTCAGTTTTTTAGATCCAAACCAACTTTTCTTCCTTCACTGTGACGAAGTCACTATTTATTTTATCTAAATTTAATTTATAAATTGTTTATTTTAATTAATTTCCGCCTGGGAACGTTCGGAATTCCCGTTTTTAAACATTTGCAAGAATCCTCGTAGTTTAAAATATGTCCGTTTGTACCAAAATTCAAAATTCGGCTTTTAACATTCAGTTTCATGTAAATTATCTAGGTATATTTAGCAGGTGTCAAAAGGGCGTTTTTTTTATTTCTTCCGAAGGTAAAAATTAAAACTGGAGATGGTATCTCCCACTCCGAATTGCTTGTCATCGGAACCAGTCTGATCGGCAGGTATAAATACGAGAGCCAACAGGAGTTGGGCTCTTTTTTCTTATTGTTATGCCGTTGTCTCTTTTCTCTCACTGTTGTTCCCGCTGAACTAGTTCGAACCCGTTCCGTGTGAAAAAATCTGTAAAAGTTAAACCGTAGTCTTGCATCAGTTTTGATACCTAATTCCAAAGTAGGTGTTTTTATTTCTGATTTAAATTTTTTCCCCGCTGGTCTGTAATTTAACTAGTACTCATTAAATAATCTTGTCAAATTTCAAAATTCGAACCTACAGAGGAGCACCCACGTAGAGTTTGACAAAGAGCCGTCGTCAAGCCGTAATTGATCTAGTACATATTACCATTAAATTTATTAAAAATTATCGTGAAATAATTTTTTCGAATTTCCAAAATCGAACCTACTGAGTAACTCCCAGGTAAAGTTCGATAAGGAAACTTCGTCAAGCCGTAATTGCCGCTTTATTTATTCCTGATATATCATTTTCTTTTTTTATTCTTTAATGTTGTACATAAACAATTTATTTAACAGGAAAGTGATTTTCTATTATACAGGGAGTACCGTTATTACCATTTTAATTATTTCTTACACCTTTTTTATTGTTACACATTATTTTCTTTTTATTATGTAGCAATTATATTTAAACAAGTTATTTGATTTAATAAAATAATTCTTAATTGGAAATTCATTTTCTATTATATCAGGAGTGCAGGTGGTACCGAATATTGTATCCCGAGTTTTTAGAGTGTTTATATTTTAATTTAAAATATATTTTGTTAATAATTCCTGTTTTTCTTTTCTTTTATTACTGGCTCTCAACCGTTTTATTTCAGGGTACAAGATGTGAGGTAGTATAGTTTCATTTATTATATTTTAGTGGCTACCCCATTAGCGGTGACCACCTGGAGGTATTTTTACCTCCACTGAGTCTACTTTGTGTGCACTCTAGTGTACTACAGTGTCGCAGAGCAAATTGCATTAGCAAAACTGGCGCATGAGCGAGCAACCCTTGTTCTGATTTCACTATCTCAGCGCCAAACACGACTCCCTCCTTTACATAAGGTGAAGTTGGAAGTGTGTCACAACACTTTTTATTTTTAACCAACTTCAAAAAAAGGAGGAGATTCACAATTTTTCAGATTTTTTTTGTGTACGGGTAGTTCCATATATAATTGGTCAGATTGATGATCTACGAGAAAATCAAAATTTCAATTTTTAAAGGCATATGTACGATTTTGAAGTCAGTTTTTTTAAAATTACTTTTATCACTTGTAAATATTAAATAATTATATAACATTGAGTAAGATCTTATTTACCCAAAATGAAATAAATGAATTTAGCTCAAAGCCGAATATCACATAAAATACAACGACCGTTTCCCCTTCAGAAAAACAACTACTCCTTTGGCTAATACCCCAACAGGCATTGAATTACACCCGAAGGAAAAACAGCAGAGATAGAAATTAATTTTCAACACTCTCTACTTTGATTTTGCTCACCAAGGAGAACATTGTGGTATTAGCCAAAGGAGTAGTTGTTTTTCTGAAGGGGAAACGGTCGTTGTATTTTATGTGATATTCGGCTTTGAGCTAAATTCATTTATTTCATTTTGCTACTATTACATTTGAGTTTTGATATTTTTATATCGTTTACAAATTGCCCGCCTGGTCTTTTTGGTTCCACCTAGTTTTCAAACTGGGTACCATAGCGCATTTTGATTTTGCTTACTAAGAACAGATGGCGACACCATTTTCACTACTTGAATTTTATTCTCTCCGTAACCAACTTTATGGTATACTGGTGAAATGTGTAGTATTTGTTAATTCCATTAGAGACTGGAATTGAGAACCTATTTCTTGCTGAGGAGTCCTAATAAGGACGAAACCGGTCCAAGAATGATGTTCTCCTTGGTGACAAAATCAAAGTAGAGAGTGTTGAAAATTAATTTCTATCTCCGCTGTTTTTCCTTCGGGTGTAATTCAATGCCTGTTGTGGTATTAGCCAAAGGAGTAGTTGTTTTTCTGAAGGGGAAACGGTCGTTGTATTTTATGTGATATTCGGCTTTGAGCTAAATTCATTTATTTAATTTTGCTACTATTACATTTGAGTTTTGATATTTTTATATCGTTTCTTATTTACCCGTTGATCGTTTCTTACGTCAAATTTAAATAAGTAAACTCGCAAAGTGTATTGTGGTAAAAAAAATTTTATTCAGGAAACTTTTCAAACTATCCTCGCACTATATTTTACCGGAACTGGAAAAATTCCCGGAAACTAAATTCATTTTGGACGGCCGTATTTTGAATAATGTGAGAAACAAGTATACATGCTCTTAAATCAAAATCTGCTGTTTATTCTACAACTGTATACCAACGCATTTCGGCGATAACATCTCATAACGATCTGTTATCTTCATTGAAATCGATGTGGAACAAAACGATGGCAAACTGCCCTGAGATAATTTAGTGTCCTGAACTGAATTTCTATTTTAATTCACAATCGAGGATGATTATGTTGAAGAAGGTGAGTGCTTAAATGGGTGCCATTTGCATTTTCGATAGAAATCGTGCGATTTCGAAGTCGGAATGGTTCTGATTGGTGAACTTGTTCATGGGAATTCATCATAGCTTCATCGTTATCTATTCAAATTAGATCATTCTGTGTTAGTACAATAGAAACGATCTGTAGTAATAAGTAGTCGAAACGATAAATGTTATGTCATTTTTCAAATATAGAAGATAATAGAAAGTTTGATGATGAAATCTTTTATTTCATTTGTTGACTATTTCTTTCCTATATTTACATTATTAATATCAAGTCGATTCAGAATCAAATACCTCCAGTTTATGTATTTTATCAACTGTGTAATCGAAAACTCCATAGAGAAAATGATAATTTATATTTTGTTCTGAAACCAATTACAGAAATTTAATCCAGACCTATATTTTCTTCTTTTACAATTAAATGTCAGTGTTTTCAGTAGTAATATCCCAAGGACAGTGTTAATTCGAAAACAATTTTTTTCCCTTATGAATAAACTAAAATAAGTATTTATTACTGTCCGAGGGACATTCGGTCAGAAAATGTTTGGCATATTGCAAGGATTGTTTAATTTAAAAAATAGTTTATTTACAACGTACTAATTAATTTATTTAATACTTAGGCACTATTATAACTCACAATTCTAATTATCTTTTCTATACAGCACTTATATTGAAACTTAACGTCTACCGACAAACTCTCGCTATTTATATAAAACCAGCTCTGCACTAGTACATTCTCGACGGTCTAGAATTTCTTTCTCTGACTCAGCCGACGCGAACCGGCTGGTAGCTTTTCGACGGAGTGCGTATTGTCTCTGTCCTACGGTATCGAAACATAGACAAAGTGACAGTTGTAACGGTAAAGGGATCGGCTTAAGGTGGTTGCACGACAATATTTTAACTCATTTATTTAATAAAACGTAACTTACTAGTTATATTCCATAAAGTCATGATTGTATATTCAATAAAGTTGGTACCATCTTTTTTTCTCATATATACTGCCCAGTCCTTAAGTATAGCAGAGGTAGAAGTTGGAAAGGCTTTTGCGAAGTAATTTACTTTGTTTTGTTAAAGTACTTCGCATATATATTAGACACCGAATTGTAAATTAGTCACATTTGAAAAAGAAGTTGTACTTCGAAACATGTCATGTGTAGTGTTCTTAATTTTTTAATTTTTATTTTTTAAAATAAAAGTTTTGTGAAAATCTACCAAATTTGGTTTTACTCATTTAAGAATTAATTGATGGACCAAATAAGGAGGGTCATGAAAAAGCAGCAAACCCGACAACAGTAGTAGATCAACAAATAAGCCCTAAATTAATTAATAAATGAAATAATAATGAAACACTGCTACTAATTAATACATGTAAAAAACTCAGTGATGTCCTCTATCTATAATTTAGATAATTCAGGGGTTGCAGGTCCCCCAGCAAGTATAGCAGGGCCCTCAACAAGTACAGCAGGTGCCTCAAAAAGGAGAATTACATCAAGCCTCAAAGCCAATCTTTTAAAACGGTTGGAAAAATATGAAGAAAGGACAGCTACAGAAGAACAAAGGCATTTAGATATGGCAGAAAGACACCACAAAGAAAACTTGGACATGTTCGAAAAAATAGTAGATGCCTTTAAAGAAAAGCAATAAGCATTTTTTTATAAATGCATGAATTTTTTGTTTTGTTCTTTTTTAGTCTATGTGCTATTTTTTAAAAGACCAACTAGTAACTAGGTAGAGTTTTGTTTTGCTTTTCTTTATAGAGTATATTTTTTGTTTTTAAAATATTTTAGTTTTTGAGTAGATACCTATCAGTATTAAAAAGATATCTATTTTTCAATACTTTTGGGACACAGTATAATATTGGTGTTTGTCTGTGAAATAAAATGTTTTTAAAAATGAGTTTATTTACTATGAATAATATTGTCTATCATATGTAGGGTGTTTCTAGCCACCCCCTAGTTATATAGATCAGGCGACATTTCTCATGAAATCTTGAGAGAATTAATACTGCCATAGTTTGAAGGTAGGTCCCCTAATTACATGTATTTTATACTAAAATAATTTTCCAAATATTACAATAAATCTATGGTTATACAATTATATTGGATAATATAAGGGAAATAAGAGCATTTAAAATTTTTAAAGGTTTTCACGATTATTCCAGATATCTCTACGTTGTAGTCCTTGATTATCATTATTGTCATTATCATTTCTGATCATTTGAATATGTATTTCTTTATTACGCCCTTCTTCTATATAATTTTGAATGTCTTCTTTCCCATTAATAATGCAAATATTATGCAGTATGCAAGCTACCATAATAGTTTTTGGAATATCTTAAATTACATTTTTGGCTAATTAATATATCTCTTAACCTTCTAAATCCACCTTTTAATAAATAAAAGGCATTTTCAATAACTACCCTGGTTTTCAATATTATTTAACTAAAATATAATTGATACGGTAATAAATGGCCATCATTTCTATATGGTGTTATTAGCCACTTTTCAATAGGATATGCTGAGTCCCCTATTATGTAGTACTGTTTCCCACATAGGTCTTGAGCTACAGGATAGAGATCTTAAGTTCTTAATACCCTAGCATCGTGGACACTCCCAGGCCATCTTATGTCACAATCCGTAAATTTATAATCATTGATGCATACTGTTTGGAGAACCATAGAATAAAAACTTTTTCTGTTAAAATATTCCTCACCATCTATTTTAATAGATATGTAAGACGCATCTATAGCACCTATAACATTGTTCAAACCATATCTGAAAACATTTTCTGATATTTTGTTTTTTCTATCTCTAGTAGGCCACTGTATAACAAAGACCAATTCTTGAAGAATTACTTCAGTAAAAACCTTCATACATGTCTGTGATACAGGCATAAACTGTTGATTTACCAACATCAAATCTATCACCAATCGCTCGATAGGATTCTGGGGTACCTAATGTCCATAAAAATATTAATAATGACATCTCAGGTGTTACTAGGTCACGTCCCCCATGAAATTTATCCCTTTTTAAAAAGCGTTAGGACTAGTTTTATCTACGAGTAGAACGAAAATGAAAGTGTCCAAGTTCAATCTAAAATTTGATTTAAAAGTAGATATATTTTGATTAGGCATTACACTCTCGTAATAATCTTTATTTTTCGCTATAACATCATTGTTCATACTAGAAGTAAATATTTTAAATTATTAAAAATATTACAAAATAATTTTATACTTCATACTTATCGATAATATAATTAATCTAATAATGTCAACTGCAATTCATGTTGCAGGTAATAGTAAATGATTATTACGTTGCAATATTTCGAAATATCTAATATTTCCATTTTTAAATTAAAATTAACTATATCAGTGGGCGGGATATTGGATAAATCAACGATAATTTTAAATTTGACATTCTTGATAGATGACAATTTTCTCGTTTTATTGCGTTTGCAAATTCTGTTCAATCTTTTCCTACTAGAGAATGGATGAATACTGTCTCTACTGTGAACCTTTTTAATAAATAAATACTAAAATACAGTTCATCAAATTTCTAGAGGTGTTCGACGCCCAGACAGAGAACGCGCTACGTGTGACTAAGATAGCTATTGTACAGTCTGCTAAACAAGTTATTTTAAATAGTTTTTAATATTTTTAGGTAATTAAATTTTAAAAGTGTGGAATAGTTTAGGGATTAAATTGGTCTGATTGGACTTTCTTAGAACGTTTTTAAAAGCAGCTAAAGATAGTATGTAGAATTGAAAATAATTATTATGCCATAAAAGGTGTTTTGGAATTCCTTCAACCTTTTGAAATTGAGTCAGAAAATATAAATTTTATAGGATAGCGGAAAAAACCTATAATTTTTTTGTAGGCCTTTGTAAATCGTGGAAATAGTTTATATTTTATTTCTACCTTATTAAGGAAAATGGTACCTATTATTAATAACGGTTGTTTCTGAAACATTACTAAAATTTTCGAAATTTTGTTTTTCTACAAAATAATAAACTATACTATTTAGAAAAAAAATTATTTCTCTTATAATTTTATAAAAAATAACAGGGGAATATTTACATTTCTTGATCAATTAAACAAAACGATAAATTATCTCGACGAATGACACCATGTTCTACGGAAGCTAGCTTTACATTTTTGTTGGTGGTTTCATGGGTTTCATATCAGTTTTTTGTAATTGTAGTTTACACGTACATATACTGTAGTGCTTCGTACTACATATTACTCTTCTCTCTGTCATAATTACGTTGATAGATAAATGTTATAACCTTAAACCAGTCATCTCCACTTTGTCATTTCGACGTTTTATTTTTGTTATGTGAATGGCACTTTAGAATGTTTCGTGGTGGCATGAGACTCAATCCTGTTTCCTGCCAATGTCATAGAATTTCAAAGTTGATGACATTGGAAGTCACATCTGTTTTTGATTTGTGGTGTAGTAGGTGGAAAAACAATAGAGTGTGTGGTAGATAGCGGTGGAAAGAAAAAAGAAAGAGCAGAACACCAAGAGACAAGAAACATCAACAAATTATTATTTTTTTATATTTACATTTTTTCAAAGTAACATGTTCTTGACCTTTTTAATAAAAGAATTTTAAAAAAGAAATTTTAATTATATAGTTATTTTGATACAGAGAATACCTATATAATATTGGTGACCCCTCGATCAGAACACATAATTGTACGAGCAACGGAACGAGAAACAGTACGAGTAATTGTACGAGCAACGGTACGAGAAACGGTACGAGCAACAGTACAAGATACCCATCGGATTTCGGCGTAGAAGATAGAAATAAGAATCTCATCAGGTCCAGGTGATCAAGTCAGAAAATCAGATAGAACAACCACATCAGCAACATCTCTACGAGATATACTTCAAGGTTTTTGTTTTTTTGCCTGCTATACCGCAGGTCAAGGGCGAAATATTGCAAGAGGTGAGTTTTAAGTTACTACTTAATGTTTTGAAGTTGCCATTTGTGTTTGACAATAAAATGCCGAATAACGAAACAGAGTCAGAGACTGGTTGTGTCGAAAATTTAAATCACATTAAATTACCTCCTTTCTGGTCATCAAAACCTGAATTATGGTTCAAACAAATTGAAAGCCAATTTTTTATTCATAAAATTAATTCAGATAAAAGTAAATATCATCTCACTGTAGCAAACTTACCGATAGATATTTTTAGTGAAGTTATAGATGTAATTAATAATCCACCAAATTCAAACATGTATGAATCCCTAAAAGGAATAATAATTAACCGATTAACTTTATCAGAAGAGGCTCGTTTAGATAAGTTAATTTCTAGATCAGAACTAGGAGATAAACGTCCATCAAATTTCTTTAGAGAATTATTACAAATCTCTGGAGACAAAATTATTGATGAGAAATTACTAATTAAATTATGGCGGAGACGTTTACCTGCAGTTATTGATATAGCTTTAACAGCATCTGGGAAAGACGACGTGACTGAATTATTGAAACTTTCAGATAAAATTTGGGAATCTCAAAATTCAAAAATGAATATAAACGAAATTCAAGGTCCAAGTACACAAACTGACAATACATTTTTAGTTAAATTTATGACAGATTTCAACAATTCTTGTCAAACTTTATTAAAAACAATCCTTGACAAACAAATTAAATTAGAAAACGAGGTAAGCTCAATTAAACAAGAAAACTTGTCTTCTCACAGACGAAATGATAATCAGTGTCATTCTTGTCGTCACAGATCAAAAAGTAGGAACAGATATAATAACGATTCTGACAAATTATTATGCTCATATCATAAACGTTTTAAATTGAAAGCATTTAAATGTAATGGTCCACCTTGTTTATTATATGATTCATTTAAAAATAAATCAATGAACTGTTTGGGAGAAGGAAACATATCTTCAAAAAGACTTTTTGTTTTTGACAAAATCAATAATTTAAATTTTTTAATTGATAGTGGAGCAGAAGTCAGTGTTTTACCAAAAAATATTTTCAAAGGTAATGATAAAGATAACAATTTTTTATTAACGTCAGCATCAGGCAATAAAATTTCTACTTTTGGGAAAAAACTATTAAAAATAGATTTAGGTTTACGTAGAGAATTTCTTTTCGTTTTTATTATTGCTGATATTTGCAAACCAATATTAGGTGCTGATTTTCTAACACATTTTGGATTGCTAGTTGATTTAAAAAATAAGAGAATTTTAGATAACGAAACTTCACTAAGCTCAAAAGGTAAAATTATGAATATAGACAAAGTAGATTTTCCCAAACTTTTTATAGTTGAAAATAAATATACGGAAATTTTTAAAAAATACACTAATATATTTTCATCACCTAATTTTCATTTACCAATTAAACATAACATAGAACATCATATTATTACAGATGGACATTTACCTTACTGTAGACCAAGACGTCTAGATACACAAAAATTTAATATTGCCAAAAAAGAATTTGATAATATGATAGAATTAGGTATATGCCGTCCTTCTTCGTCATGTGTGACATCACCGTTACACATGGTGCCTAAGAAAGATACAGCCGATTGGCGTCCTTGTGGCGATTATCGTTTCTTAAACAAATTAACAATCCCTGAAAGATACCCATTATCGTTAATATCCGATGTTAACATTAAAATCCATGGATGCACCATTTTTTCTAAAATAGATTTAGTGAGAGCATATCATCAAATTCCTGTCGCAAAAGAAGACATTTTTAAGACCGCCATTACTACTCCATTTGGAGCTTTTGAATTTTTAAGAATGCCTTTTGGATTAAGAAACGCAGGAAATACGTTTCAGAGATTTATCAATGAAGTAACTAGAGGTCTTGATTTTATTTACGTTTATTTAGACGACATTTTGATATTTAGTAAAAACGAAGAAGATCATTTGAAACAGCTGGACATTCTGTTTAATAGGTTAGATTCTTTTGGCGTAAATGTCAATCCTTCAAAATGCATGTTTGGCGTCAAAGAAATTAATTTTTTGGGTTACAATATCTCTGCTAAAGGAATGTTACCTACAGAGGAAAAAGTTAAAGCAATAAAAGATTATAAAAAACCAGCTACTCTTAAACAATTACAACGATTTATAGGTATGATAAATTTTTACCATAAATTTGTTCCTAAATTTGCTCAAATTATTTGCCCATTGCATGAATTTGTTGCTTATCTTAATAAAAATAAATTCAAAAATATAGAAAATTGGCCTGAGGAATACGAAAGAAGTTTTAATGAAGCCAAAGACGCGCTTATTAAAGCCTCTTTACTCATACATCCACAAGAAGGTGCCGAACTATCGTTAACCACTGATGCCAGCAATTCATGCATAGGTGGTGTATTAGAACAAACTATAAATAATGTTAGGCAACCATTAGCTTATTTCTCTAAAAAACTTTCAAAATCACAAATCAATTATAGTGTATTCGATAAAGAACTATATGCGATTTACATGTCAATTAAACATTTTAGACATATGCTTGAAGCAATGGATTTCAAAGTTTTTACCGATCATAAACCAATTGAAAGAGCAATCCATTCAAAATCAGAAAAATCACCACGACAATTTCGTTATATCGAATATATTTTACAGTTCACTAACAAAATAATTTATGTTGGTAGCAAAAATGTAAGAGTGGCCGATTTTTTAAGTCGTATTGAAGAAGACGAAATCATAAATATCAATGCTAAAAAAGACGGAATTAAAGGCAATGATATTGCAAATTTTAATTTACATAAAATTATTTCAGAACAGAAAATAGACATAGAATTAGAGTTCTTATTAAAAAAAACAGAATTCAAGTAATAAAAAAGGAAGAAAATTTTTCTTAAGCAATGTAGAGGTTGAAACCCCAAAATTGAATCTTTGGTGCGAAACTTCAAAGGAAAAGAGCAGACCATACATTCCTAAGAGTTTACGTTATAGTATTTTTTTAAAGTTACATAACATAGCTCATACTGGATGTAAGGCCACTGTTAAATTAATAAATTCTAGGTATTTTTGGCCAAGGATGAATAAAGAAATTTATTCATGGTCAAAATGTTGTATTAATTGTCAAAAGGCGAAAGTGCTTAGACACACAAAATCACCTCTAGGAAATTTTAAAATTCCAGAAGGAAGATTCCAACATATCCACGTAGACTTAGTGGGTCCTTTGAAACCTTCAAGAGGTCATAATTATTTATTTACTGTTATTGATAGATGTACTAGATGGGTAGAAGTTTATCCACTTAAGAACATCAGTTCAGAATCAGTAATCAAAGTTTTATTAAATCAGTATATAACACGCTTTGGTGTTCCAGTGTATATTACTCATGACCAAGGCAGTCAATTTGAATCTAGTATGTTCAAAGATTTTAGTAAAAGATTAGGATTTCAAAGTATCCATACAACTACTTACCATCCTCAAGCCAATGGGATGATAGAACGTTTTCATAGAACACTAAAGGCATCGTTATCTGCAAAATTAATTTCGAATAATTGGTATGATGAATTACCTTTAATATTATTAGGGCTAAGATCTGCTATAAAAGAGGACTTACAATGTTCTTCTGCAGAATTGGTATACGGCCAAACTTTACGTTTGCCTGGTGAATTTTTCACGTCTTCAAATGAAGAGATAGATACTCATTCAATATTAATTAATTTGAGAGAAAATTTCAACAAATTAAGACCAGCTCCAGTTCAGGAACACGGTATAAGGAAAACATTTGTTTCTCCAGAATTAGAAAACGCAGAATTCGTTTTCTTAAAAGTTCAAGGCATTAAAGCCGCTTTAAAACCTTGCTACGAAGGTCCTTTTAAAGTTATTCGTAGATCTGATAAACTTTTTACAATTTTAAAAAATAATAACGAATTAATTATCAATATTGATCAGTTAAAACCTGCATTTTTATTATCGGATAATAATGAATCTATAAAAGAAGTTAAGAAAGTTACATTTGCATTAAATTAAATAGTTCATTATTTTTAGTTGTTTCATAATTTATATGTTATTTTTTTTTTTAAGAGGGGACTACATATTACTCTTCTCTCTGTCATAATTACGTTGATAGATAAATGTTATAACCTTAAACCAGTCATCTCCACTTTGTCATTTCGACGTTTTATTTTTGTTATGTGAATGGCACTTTAGAATGTTTCGTGGTGGCATGAGACTCAATCCTGTTTCCTGCCAATGTCATAGAATTTCAAAGTTGATGACATTGGAAGTCACATCTGTTTTTGATTTGTGGTGTAGTAGGTGGAAAAACAATAGAGTGTGTGGTAGATAGCGGTGGAAAGAAAAAAGAAAGAGCAGAACACCAAGAGACAAGAAACATCAACAAATTATTATTTTTTTATATTTACATTTTTTCAAAGTAACATGTTCTTGACCTTTTTAATAAAAGAATTTTAAAAAAGAAATTTTAATTATATAGTTATTTTGATACAGAGAATACCTATAATACCTCTTAACACTGGTTTGCTTTATTAGAACAGTGTGTTGTTGTGATTTACGTCGAAATAAGTCAAAAACAACTTGAAACCCCATATAAAATCAAAAAGGAGAAACGGAAAAAAATTGAGCCTGTAAATGAACACAAAAATAGCTATCTAATAATAAAAAAATAAAATTTGATTCTTGTGCAGCTTCATCTATATCATTAACTGTTTTTGGTTTTTTAATGGTTTTTCTTGGTGATGAAAATTCCGATATCTCACGGTTATCGATTCTTTTTTTCTCTCCAGAAATGCGGACGACAGTGTTTTTAGATACTCCTGTGGCTGCAGCAACACGATCATTTACATTTTTAAATGGTATTGAAGGTGAATTAAAGTTTCCTTCTCTTCCCATAAACTCTATAACATTGGCTATTTTTTCTCGAGATTGACTGTTAATCACGCGGCCTCTTAATTTGCTATTAAACTCCATACTTAGGTTCTATTAAACTGTAATGAGCAAAAAACACAAACGAAAATAAAAGAAATGTTTTAGCGAAATTTACATCTGACATTTACGTCTGAATGAAATAGTGAAATACTTGATGCGCAGAGTGTACTTTCATTGCGTAAATCCGTCGGGATGCCTGTCAGTAGTGCTTTCTCTGTCTAGCCGTCGAAAGCCTCTAGAAATTTGATGAACTGTAGTTATTAAACAAAACGTCCAATTTTGAGTTTTAAATTTAGCGGATTAAAAATAGATGTAATAGTTTCTAAATATTGGTTTGTTTGGTGCAAACTTGACTAGGGAACTTATCAGTGTAAGTTGGAGCTGATTTAATATGCTGATGCACGTGACTGAAAATTAACTATTTTAATTGGTTTTCCATTGATGTCAGAAAAATTCACTAAATAATTGTAAGTATAAACAAAGACACGGCCGAGCTGATTCGAAAAACACCCAAGAGGACAGATGTCAGACTGTAAAAACAAACTGATGCGATGCATATTATTATTACTGGATTTTTATAGAATTTACTGATCGTACTAAGAAGCTTTTATTTATTTCTGAAAAATTCTACTACGGTTTAGAAATTATCGTCTTTCTATCGCAGAATAAGTTAGTCTAACTGCTAGCCAGTGGCGTGCAGTGACATTTTTGGAAGGGGAAGCGATTGTATAAAAATACAGCAGGCCAGTAAACACAGCGCCGCAGGCGAACATTTTTCGAGGCGATTTACTATTTTGTCAAAATCTTGCTTTTTTCTTAGTACTACGGATATTCGAGATTGAGATTTTTGAAGTGATACTATTACTTTATTACTTAGTTTAGTAATAGAAGCTATAAAAAAACTTGAAAAGCTTCCTTGGTTTATTTAAACGTAAACAAAACATTTAACTGAAGTTTTTTTTATTTTTTCCCGCATTTTTCGCACAGTTGACATTTATTTATAGTTAAGATCTATTCGCCTATCCTCAATGGTTGCAAATTTGTCTATACATCGTCGTAAAATTTTGGATTTTCTGATAACTGTTTAACAAGCTGTTTTTCAATGGATATTAGGGCTAAATTAGAGAGTCTGTCTTCACTTGTTGAATTTCGTATAAAACTTTTAATGCGCTTTAAAGCTGAAAAACTTCGCTCAACTGACGCACTTGTGGCTGGGATGGTTAGTACCAATTCACACAACTTGACGACTTCCCAAAGGGACTTATTTAAATCAGTTGTTATAAGAAAATTTAACACATTGATGGGCATCTTTTTATCACTAATTTCAGTTGTTTCATAAACAACACATAACTGGAATTTTAATGCTGGAATATCGAAAAAAATTCCATAATTTAATTTTAGTGAATTAAAAGCTTCCGATGGAAATTTTGATGAATCGTAGTTACTAATATTAAAATTGCACAATTCAACAAATTTTAATTCGTTAAAGTTTTGAAATCGAGAGTTCATTTGTTGTAAAATATTATCAAAAATGTCGGCGTATAATATAATCGACGATAGGAGGTCTCTCTGTCGCCGATATTATTAATTCTAATTCTCTTTCTTTCAGGTTCTAAGCCAATGTTTTGAGTCTTATTCCAAAAGTGTTCAAACTGATCTCGTTTTCTATTCATTTTATTTTTAAAATCATCAATTTGTTTAATGCAAAAGCCAATGTCATTTGACTTTGTATGTAAAATGTCAGTAAAAGGGAAAATCTCTGCAAAAATGTTGAGCAAAAAATTGAAATTAAAGTTTTTTTGAGCCAATGCAAATACCCTTTAATGGCAGTAACAGTTTCAGCATCCCATGTTTCTTTATTATCCCAAACGTCTTGAAAAAAGTGTATCAAAGAATCACGGTATTGAAACACTGTTTGCACTAAACGTCCATTGTAGTTCCATCGCGTCGGAGCAACTTTTGGAAACCTTTTTTGAACGTGAATGTCCAAAGCGCGAGTTCTTTTCGATGACTTTGAAAAGAAGGAAGCCAAACCAATAAGCGTCGAAAAGAAAACTTTGCAATCTTTAATATTATACATGCTTCGCGATAAAACCAAATTAAGTCTATGTGCTATATAGTGATCGAAAATTGCATGGTTAAACTTCTCTTTCACTTTAGCTTGAAGTCCTCCTAAATGGCCAGCCATTACGGCAGCACCATCGTAGCTCTGGGCAATAAGCTTTGAAGCACATTCTAAACTTGAAATAATGTCACAAACAATTTTAAACAATGCATCTGCAGTCCAAAAATCCAAAGAACCGCTCTTGAGGAATGCCATCCAATATATACCGCGCAACAATGGATAATTGACTTAAGTTTGCTACATATGTGGTTTTATCAAGCGCAATTGATACGAAAGGTGCTTTTAATGTGATCCATCACAACGTCGGAAGTGCATTCAATTAAATCATTTTGGAATCTGTTTGAGGTACCTCGGAAAGTCGTCGAAATAATAAAATTATTTTTTAGGGTATCATCGTATTTTTCTAAAAAACTTAGAAGGTCCATGTAATTTTCTCGATTGGCGGATCCACTTGCTTCATTGTGACCCCTAAAACTTAGTTCATGCTCTCCCAGGAAACAAGTCTATTAATCGTTGTAAGACGTCCCTATTTTTTTTTAACCTTTTATTATGAATTTTTGTTATTTTTTAATGATTAACCAAACTATGTTCAATGCGATAGGTCCCGAATGTTTTTTCTTTAATTGTAGCACTTATATGAGATTTTTGCTATTTACATGTCGTTTTACACTTTTGTGAAAATTATTCAAGTCTGTAATACCGACTGAGTTCCAATGTGTTTTTTCGGTTGTATTAAAAAGTAGGCAGGGCCAGCAAAACAATTTCTTCAAAGTTTTGCAGCCGGTTAACCATTTATACTTTTCATAGAACCCTACGTGAAAATACCTGGTAAATTTCTTTGTTGACTTTTCTACTTTCGTCTCTAAATTGATAGGATTCTTTAGTCTACTAGAATTAATAATGTCCGATTTCTCTTCAAAAATTTCTACTTGAAAATCCTTTTTTCAACAAAGAGCAAACAATACAGACACAATTTACCACATTATTATTGTTCACAGCCACATGCATAGTTCCTCCATTTTACAAAAAGAAAAACAACTACGAAAAACAAACTGAAATCTACGATTTTCCTCATACGTCGATTCGCGGTGCGAATTGCCATATGCGTAAGGCGACGTAAAAATCGCTGCCTCTCGACCGTATTTCTTGTTTCCAAACGGACTGACTACTGTCGCCGCAAAGCAGGGTCAATAACACGAAGCCAAACCTATTGGAAGATGAACCGGCTCTTTCAAGACGCGCTTCCGCCGACGGACTCGAAGTATAGGGTGTGTACGTTTACACAATTAATTTTCTCATTGGTGGTGCGTGCGTTTACACATTACACCAATGAATTGTTAGTACATTTACGAAGTTTACGTAATGTTTCAGAGAAAATATAGTACCTAATTTAATATTAATTTCTACCCATTTTAAACTGAAAAATATCTATTTTTAAATCTCAAAGTGTAGGGAAGCGGTGCTTCCCCCGCTTCCATGGACCGCACGCCCCTGCACTGCTAGCAGAAGGACAATCGAATGTATTTTTATTATTTGTATTTGTAGATAAATGTATATAGTTAATAAAAGATTTTAAAACGAAAACGAAATGAAGTTAGTACATAGAAATCTAATGTTTTACTACCTACTTGTTTAACCCCATAATTTTAAATGGAATCCTAGATCTCGGATTTATGCCAAATTATTCCTATTTTCAAAATCTTTATAATTTATAATTTATCAGTATATTTGCGGATGATCTTGAAAAACTGTAGGGGTAAAGAATTCTAGGGAAGTTTGGAGATTTTAGCTCATAAACACGAATAATAAATCGAATAGGAAAAAAAAAAACTTACTTAAATTGCAGTTACTATTTACTGGAAACTCACCTGAAATAAAAAAACACATTATTAGCAATTATATTAAAGATTTTTGAAATCAAGTTTCAATGTATAAACATTTTAAAAACAACGCTGTAATTCAACAAACAATTATTGTAAAAAATAGATTTGCATTTAATGCTTAGATTCTCTAATTGCATTTACCATTTAAAATTATTCGTTTTATTCCTTACCATTGTAGGTACTTAAGAATAAGTATAATACATTCCGTTTTAAGTGCGGTAAAATCTTTTCGCGAAGTTTAAACGATGCTGCATTTAAAGTATTTAAATTGCAACGGAAAAGAGGCTTTACTCAAGCAGCTTTATGTCAAGTTCAAAATAACCAGCAACAGAATGAAAATTCAAATTAGAGCATGAGGCGTGTAATGTACAGCCTCTAAAGAGAGGTAAACACGGGGA
Organism: Psylliodes chrysocephalus; assembly: GCA_927349885.1. Classification (NCBI taxonomy): domain Eukaryota; kingdom Metazoa; phylum Arthropoda; class Insecta; order Coleoptera; family Chrysomelidae; genus Psylliodes; species Psylliodes chrysocephalus. Next base: position 44,373,640 of record OV651813.1, read on the forward strand.
TTTTGTGACTGGTGCAGCGGTGCAATAAAGGAAGGCGGACTGCATGTTGTATGCCGGAATATATGAAGCGACTTATCCACGTTCCTGGAAAAATGCTGCTGGAATTTCGTTGAGTTTAATAGAGTTTTGGAATTAACGTTTGAGTTATGTATAAACATTTATTGGGGAGACGTTTGAAACTGAATTTTATTAAGGTCGTATATACAAGAAAATTGTTATTAAGCAAAATTTATATTTGAAGAAAGATTATCCATTTTCTCGAATGTGGTCAAATTACTCCAAAGAATGAAATAAATAAAAATAAAATAAAATATAATGCAATTAATTTTGAAGTGACTAATTTTGGCCATTCTGACCATTTATCAGTCCTATAATACAAATAAAAATGTTGAAAAATTACTTTAAAACCTATGCTGATGTGCAGCTAAATATTAACCAAGAGTTAAATCACTAGAAAATGTTTGTACACTAGTAGTGCCCCAAATAGTACAGAAATAATAAGCAAATAGTACATAAAGTACACAAATAGTACAAAAAGTACACAAATAGTACTATAGTACTAAAATTGTACATGAATATGTAGTACAGAAATAGTACAAAAATTGTACATGAATATGTAGTACAGAAATAAATAAAAATTAGGATCATGAGACGCCTCCCGTTGTATGATATGTTATATGCAAGACGTCTATCAGAGATATAGTACACATACAGTACACATACAGTACACATATAGTACACATATAGTACACATATAGTACATATATAGTACACATATAGTACACATATAGTACACATATAGTACACATATAGTACACATATAGTACACATATAGTACACATATAGTACACATATAGTACACATATAGTACACATATAGTACACATATAGTACACATATAGTACACATATAGTACACATATAGTACACATATAGTACACATATAGTACACATATAGTACACATATAGTACACATATAGTACACATATAGTACACATATAGTACACATATAGTACACATATAGTACACATATAGTACACATATAGTACACATATAGTACACATATAGTTCACATATAGTAAACATAGCACACATATAGTACACATATACAAGTATTACACATATAGTACACATATAGTACACATACAGTACACATACAGTACACATACAGTACACATAGTACACATATAGTACACATATAGTACACATATAGTACACATATAGTACACATATAGTACACATATAGTACACATATAGTACACATATAGTACACATATAGTACACATATAGTACACATATAGTACACATATAGTACACATATAGTACACATATAGTACACATATAGTACACATATAGTACACATATAGTACACATATAGTACACATATAGTACACATATAGTACACATATAGTACACATATAGTACACATATAGTTCACATATAGTAAACATAGCACACATATAGTACACATATACAAGTATTACACATATAGTACACATATAGTACACATACAGTACACATACAGTACACATAGTACACATATAGTACACATATAGTACACATATAGTACACACATAGTACACATATAGTACACATATAGTACACATATAGTACACATATAGTACACATATAGTACACATATAGTACACATATAGTACACATATAGTACACATATAGTACACATATAGTACACATATAGTACACATATAGTACACATATAGTACACATATAGTACACATATAGTACACATATAGTACACATATAGTACACATATAGTACACATATAGTACACATATAGTACACATATAGTACACATATAGTACACATATAGTACACATATAGTACACATATAGTACACATATAGTACACATATAGTACACATATAGTACACATATAGTACACATATAGTACACATATAGTACACATATAGTACACATATAGTACACATGTAGTACACATGTAGTACACATATAGTACACATATAGTACACATATAGTACACATATAGTACACATATAGTACACATATAGTACACATATAGTACACATATAGTACACATATAGTACACATATAGTACACACATAGTACACATATAGTACACATATAGTACACATATAGTACACATATAGTACACATATAGTACACATATAGTACACATATAGTACACATATAGTACACATATAGTACACATATAGTACACATATAGTACACATATAGTACACATATAGTACACATATAGTACACATATAGTACACATATAGTACACATATAGTACACATATAGTACACATAAAGTACATATATAGTACATATATAGTACATATATAGTACTTATATAGTACATATATAGTACACATATAGTACACATATAGTACACATATAGTACACATATAATACCCATATGGTACACATATAGTACACATAGTACACATATAGAACATATAGAGAACACATATAGAACACATACAGAACACATATAGTATACATATAGTACACATAGTACACAAATAGTACAGAAATAGTACACAAAATAAACAAATAGTACACAGTACAAATTGCTTGTACATCATAGTATAGCAGCAGTTTACTTCTCAACATTAACGTAAAATCAGAAGTATGTGTACTTAACCGTTTCAGTAAAATTGGTGAGTATATTGTCGGGTTACTGCCTAAACAAGATAAGTACATTTTTTTTATTTTTGAGTTAATTGCATGTCTAACTTTAAACTCTAAACTGTCAAAACTATGTACTGACAGAACCAGATAATTGTATTAAACGTGGTATACGTTGATACGCATATGTACATAAAAAACTAAGTGCATTACAAGGATCATATACAAGACAAGTGCATTTATGTTAGTTTTAAAAATTATTTTAATTTTACTTTCGGTATAAGGAAATACATGTTTTGGGTAAAGGTCGTCCTATAAATGCAAATGAAATTAAAATCACAAAAGCGTACAAAATATGTAGGCCCATTTCAATTAAGAAAAAACAAGATCTACTGAAATTGTGTAAAAGTGATGTTATCCCTGAATAATACCATCAATATTACAAATCCTTGCTTACCTCTAAAGAGGTAAAAGATTTATTTCCAGAGCCAGCAGCTAAAGATTCTGATATAGAAGAACTTCCTTTAGAAGAGCAGGATAAATGAAACAAAACCAGGTACTTATACAAGTGTTTTTTCTGCTAAACACTTTGGTAGTTTTTAAGTTTTATGATAAATTTTTCTACTGGCCATTATCCAATTGTATTAAAATTCAGTTCTTTAGTAAAAATGGAGTTTTTCTTTTATACCTGATTTTCATCAAATGCTAAAATTTTAAACATTAATAACTCAAAACTATAAAAATGTAACTTATCTTGTTTTGGCAGTAACCCGACGATATGTAGTAGGAATAATCAAATAAATTACAAACTAAGAATTAAAAACAAATCAAACTAAACTAAAAGGAACAATGCAGGTTTTGATAATGTTAAAACTTATGAATTTCCACACAGATAAATAATGTAATGAAAGAATTGGTAGCTATTCAATAATCACGCCAACGGTGGGTTATAACACTTAGAAAGCCGGAGAGGCTAGCCGCTAGATTAGTGTGCATCCACATTCTCGCAACAGTTAGGCAGTAACCTATCCGGTCAGGTCGTGGATGGGTGACCACTGGGAGGTTCCACCATGGGCCGTGTAACCTTGGGACATTTATTTATTGACTACGTGGAATTAATGACGATGAATGAGGGAGTGAATTTGTGAATGGGAAAGTAGTAGGACCTTCAAATGGTGGTACAATAAGCCGCAGGCTGCAATGCTGCCAATATACAGATATAAAACTAAAAAAATAGAAAGCACAAAGAAAATTGTTTTTAAAGCAGTTAGTCCTTAGATAAATAAACAGTTGATCGTGGAAATTGGAAAGAGAAAGAGTAACTGCGAAAGGGGAACTGCGGTAAACAGAGGTAAAGTGGTAAAATATTGACAGTTGACGCATGAACTATGTCATTTATTTCCGTTCTTTTCAGTATCCATCATGATTAATTATTCCATTTGAAGTGTTTTATTACCAATCTATAGTAGTTCTCTTCACGGATCATTTTAAGTTAGTGTACATGTTTCCATCTCTAACTTCCACGTTTTTTATTTTGTTTTGTTTGACTATCCTGAACCATACTATGGAGGCCACTTACCTCTGGAAAGTCTACACTTTCCCAATGACCTTATCGTTAACCATCTCTTATATCCAGTCCCCCATTTTTGTTTTAAACCAATTATGGACTTTACCTTTGTTTATTATTATTTTTTGCAGTTCCCCAGTTAATATCTTTTCAATTTCCAAGATCAACTTTTTATTTATCTGGTGACTAACTCATTTAAGAACAAATTTTCAAATGTAATTAATAACCCACCCGTTGGAGGTAATTATTGGACAACTACCAATTGGTAATTATTGGACAGCTACGAATAGCATAAATTCTTCTCATTTTTTCAACATGAGTATTTTATTGTAGACTTTAAATTGCATTAATGTGGTACACGTTTTGTGTTTTCTACTTCATTCTTTGAAATATGCATTTGGTGTGAAGAGTGAAAGGAATACATCAATGTGTACAATGTGTAAACAATTTAATCTTATTAAAAATTAGGATGAGCGCTTTTGACTTTACACAGCCATCATTATAGCCATCCTAAGAGCTGTTGTATATTAACAATCAAGTGATAAAGAATATAAAATAATAAACTTCTAAAAGAAAACAACACAGGTCTAAATAAAATAAACACTTGGACGTTAAGAATACAATTTAAATCAATTAATTTTGGTAAGAAAAAAGTATAGGTGAACCATTCTATTACAAAATATAGCGGGTTCACAATGGCAAAATATAGATTTCAGTACAGATGATGTAGGTAAAAAACTTTTAGTGTTTTGGGTATATTATACCTTTCTATACTTACAGCTTTCTAAAACCTTGAAAGGTTTTTCCTAGATCTATATTGAGATCTATATTCTGTTATTGTGAACCCCCAATATGTTGGCCACGAGCAGGCACTGTTCTAATATAATAGCTGAATTGTCTTAGTAAGATTGATTTATTGGAAATCACCAGCAAGGCGGTAGATACATAACATACCAGAAATAGACACGTACGTTCTAGCGTGCATTCGACAATGGCAGCTTACTGTACGCGTGACTATTTTACTTTATAAGAAATTATGGATTAACAAAATGCAATTGCATAGTGCAGTCGACAGCAACCGCATATTGTGGTCCGGCTATTTCCGCCTTTAGATAATTAGTGAATTATTTAAAATATTTTTAAGTTTTGTATTTACAAATAAAATACGCACATATTATTAACAAACAAAATAAGTCTCAAATATTGTTTCAGAACCTGATGATGTGATGATAATATTATAATAAGGAATCGGTAATTTATCAATTAACTGTGTTAGATATAAATAGGTTTATTTACTTTTCTTCATACAGGTAGATAACAATTATCCGAATTGCTTACAATTTTACTAATTATTGTATTTGTTTTCCTTTTCTTCAATACTTTTCTCTGTGATAAAAACAAATGCCCGTATCTTAGTACATCAACATGTTCATTAAATATGATGCAAGATTTAAACCTTAAGATCTTATCACCGAAATAAAACAGTTTTACTTAAACGGATGTATTGTAGATATGTGTTTCTCACAATATTTTTTGTACGTTTTCAAACGGAACTTAGACATTGTAATTTATTTTGTTTTTTTTTGCTGTCAGAACTGTAACGTTTACTGGCGAAGAAAGCATATACCTAATAATGGGGTATTTGAAGTTGGTAAATGATGAGAAAAAATGTGTAATTGAAGTGATAAATTGACCAGTTTACGGTTCAAGTTTTAACGATTATTGCTTTGTCTATTTAAAACAATTTCAGGATATAAAAATTAAAAATACTTAATCAATAGAAGAGTGTCTATAACGTTCTATAATATTAAAAAAGGTAGAAATTATACAGGGACGTTTGTGTATAAATTTAAGGATAACTCAATTTTTCTATTAAATAGCTTTTTAGAAGGGATTATAATTTACTAAAATGGAACCACTGATTGAAATGTTTTCCGTCAAATTGAGTATTTGGATCAGTATTATGGACCCAAGAAGCGAAACTAAATGCGCGATTCGTGGACAAAAAACTGCCAAGTTTTCTCAGTGTTTTAGAGGTGGTTTAACGTCAAATATAGCTGTCAATTTATATAGAGCAACGTTTGGTATATTATTATTATTAGCGTTTTGTGAAAATTGCAATATAGTTAATTAAATAGTTGTATTTAACCAAGAAGTAAAGAGAAATTAGATAGTTTTAAAATTTGTATTACATGAAAAAAAAAATACATTGCGTTGTTGGTAAATTTTATTCAACTTTCTTGCATCTGGCTGTATATGTTTTTTTTTTATTTTCTAAATCAGTATTACCTATAATGATAATTTACGCCTACATATTATGCATCGTTTAATTCCTTAGTCTTTTATTTAATAATGTTATTTTTTGTTTTTAAAACCATTCGAATTAAAACAGTTTGTTGTAGTGTTGTCAGGATAACTTAAAAGCTCCTTGGTAACTCTGTAGTTTCTGGTTTCATCCTATCTTTCCATCAATTTCACAAGGGAATATTCTTTAATTAGGTCTGTCACTACCGATGTTGTCAGTCCAATAGAAGGGATAGGTCCAAAAAGTATTTGGTTGGCCTTTTTGGCTAGTAAATCAGCGATGTGGCGTCACCTTTGATCCATCTTAAGGCGACCACATTCTTGGATGGATACTCTTGCCAAAGCTTCGTGATATTCTAGTACTAAGCTTGAGTAAATTCGTAGTCTATTCAGGGTAAGTAGTGCTTATCTGATATCTGTATAGAAGAACATGTTCCTACTAGTGATGTTGTTTCTTGCACATTTTGTTTTATGATTATAACAACAAACAACCATTTATTTGAAAAGAAAAACTATTGTTACATTTAAAAAAAATTACTACAAAAAAAAACGAATTGGTATTGTGCCAAAGTGACCTTAAATTAGTGAAAACTGAATCGTTTTCCTAGCAAAAACTGAAGAGGCGCATTTTAATAACGGGTGTTGTACACTTGTGCTTGAATTATTGCTTGCATTCTCTTTGGCGTGCCACAAATTTCCAGGAAAAGGTAAGCAGTCTGGCAACCCTGCATTCTCTTCACAGACAGCTCAATTCAATTTGCAGTTGGTTATTTAGTTTGGTGGTGTAAACATAAATAATTTTGTGTGCTGTTTTATTGCAAAGTAAATGTTTTAGTTTTTGCAATTTATACATCTGCAATCTCAGTGGCGTTTGTTTGAGTAATTGATCATTATATTGCTGTTGCTGTTTATATTTAAGGTAAGTTAAATTTCATTTTCGTTTGCTGTGTGTCCTTAAAGGGGTACTTCATCACTCCTAAAAGAAGGATACTTGATCAGATGATCAAATATCCCATTGCATTTTTTTGGCGGAAAACGTAAATTTAAAACTTTTGAATTTGTTCATAAGGTGTTTTTTCGCAGATGCCAAGGTTTTATAAAAGAAAGGAAGGTTCATCACCTAGAATAAAGATAAATTAAAAAACAATGAAAAGAGCTGTCCAGGAAGCTATAAGAAAAGAAAGTCCAATAAAAGCAGTGGCTAGAAAATATGGAATCAACAGAATGGCCCTTAAGAGGTACATGAAGTATGAGACGAATCCAGATTCAAAAATGACATCAGATTATAAAAAACGGTTAATATTTTCACAAGAGAGAGAGAGAAGAGGAATTTGCATATTAATTGAAATCATGTGCAAAAATCAACCATGGCCTCACATTGAGAAAAATCAGGGAATTGGCATACAAAATAGCAGTTCGAAATGATATTCCAAAACCAAAACAATGGGATGACAATAAAATTGCTGGCATAGATTGGATTCAGGGGTTTATGCACCGCAACAATACTTTTTCTCTAAGAACTCCAGAAGGTACGAGCCACTAGCTTCCACAAAAGCAATATTGGTAATTTTTTTAACAATTTAAAAGTAATTTTGGATAGAGAAAAATTAAATGAAGATAATATATGGAATGTGGATGAAACAGGCTGTACAACGGTACAAAGGCCCAAGAAAATTGTGACTCTGAAAGGCCAAAGGCAAGTTGACCGTATGTCATCAGCTGAAAGAGGACAACTAATTACCGTGTGCTGTACAATTAATGCATCTGGCAATAGTATTTCACCATTTATTTCCTATATTCAATTTTAAGGTATTTATGCTGACTGGTGCACCTGAAGGATCCGCTGGAGCCGCTCATATGTCTGGGTGGATGTCAACTTATACATTGGCTTTCTCTACTTCAAATATCAGAATCAGTTTCAAGAAAACTGGAATACACCCTTACAATCCATCAACATTAAAGGATGAGGATTTCTGACAGCATACATTACTAACCGTCCTCAACCGGACCAAGTTCCTGCTGAAAACGAAAGTACAAAGATTGTTAATAAGAATCCAGAGAAAAATAATCCAGAACCTACTCAACTTTAGGATAAAGTAAACCAAATATCCCCAGGGCCAAGTGAATTATGTTCCGTTGAAGTTAAGCCATCCCCTAAAGCAGCCCCCAGGAAAATTAAAATAAAGAGAAGAAGATAAAGTCCGCAATATTAACGGATACACCAGTAAAAGAGGAAATAGAAAATAATTTAGAAGAAAGGGAGGAAAAGAAACAAAAAAGAACTGACACTGCAAACAAAAGGGCTGTTAAGCAAAATTCAAAAAGTAAAGAGGAAAATTGTATCGTCTCCAAGTTCTTCAAGTGACGGGGAACTCTCGTTGAGAGAGTCAAACGATTCTTTAATTGATTTTGAAAATGAGCTTGAAGAACTTCTTCCTGTAAATACCGGTAATCTCAAGAAGGGGAAATTTGTACTCCTACGATTCAAAGAAGGCCAAAGACTGTCATCGACTTACAAATATTTATGTGTGGTTAATAATGTAGATGATAATGATGGTGATTGCTTTGAGATGTGCAGCTTGTTGCAATTGAAGACGTTCTTTTAAAAACAACATATATCTCGAAATGCCCAATTAAGTTAACTGTAATAATTAGTGGCCAATTGTTGTATTTACCGCCGCAACTGGTGATTTTTAAAAAAGTAACAGAAACAGATAATCACTGTCAAATATATGTGTCGTTTTTGTAAATAGGTCTTCCATTTATTTAAGGTTAAAGGAACAGGAACACGACTATTCTTCACCTAAGCATTTCCCAAACATGTTCAATTGTGTTAGCATCCCCACTTAACGCTGGCCACTCCAAGACAGGAATGTCTTCGTCGTTTAGGTATTGTTGCGGGTCTATGACTAGAAAGATTTCTCGAAACAATAAAAGCCCATGGCCAACTATGCACTTTGAGGAGATATAAAATTGTGCAATTTTTATTTTGGCAAATTTTTATTAAAATCCAGTTTTTTTTTTAAATAAACGGTTGATTGTTATTAAAAATTACTTAAAAAATGTTGTTTTGTTTATGTGTAAGTTATTATAGCAATGAAACATCAAAAAACAATCTAAAATATTTTTTTAATGTGATATGCCCAAACATGGTAAGCGTATTGTATGTATATAACTAATAATGAATTATTTCCATATTTCTTTTTGACAGTACACGATATTCAACCTTCATTTAGTTTATAAATGAAAATCATAAATTGCTCGAAATCCCCAACGATGAATCCATATAAATAGGTTAATCTTATACATTTCGATTGCAACAATTTTTCTGGTTTCTTCAATGTATACGTGAAACGTAATAAATCAAAACCTAAATCTTTTTATACCACAAAACAACATACAGAAACCATAAAAGACTTTATATGTCACAGAGATTTAACGATTTAATGAAAAATGGGATAAAGGATTAAAGGACACATTTCGCAATTGCTGTGTGAAAATTTTATTACTACAGAGTGTTCGTTGGATGTTTCTCTTCATAGAAAGTAGCAAATAGAAAATATTTTTATGTTTACTATATGAAATATGAAAATTTTGTTGTTTTAAAAGGGACAGTCAGTATAGTTCAACTTCCCCGGATCCTGGAGAATATACATGATAGTGATAATGTGACACGAATAACATTCCTGCCCATTAAGTGGTGGATTCAAAGCCGATAATGGAATAGGAGAACAGAAGGCAACACATGAATATAACGCTTATGTATCATTGGATACTTACTGGATAATTACTATCAGTAACTGCTTCAAAAGTCATGGAGTTAATAGTTCAAATGTAAGAGGCTTATAATATTCTAAATGTACAGCATTAACTGAATGGTTTAAGCTGTAAATCAATGCATATTTTCCACAAGAAATTAATTTTATTGAACTGTAAATATAATCGTCGTAAACATCATTATTTATAGTAATTCATTGTAGAATTTATAATTCTGAATATTTAAAGCCAATGCAAAGAAAAACTATAACGTTTGACGCAATTTGCTCTGAATAAATTGCAAATAATCAAAAATAAATTATCTCAAACCTGCTATTATTGAGGAAGGACATATTTAAAAATACATCTTTCACGTGGGTTTCTAATTACCCACACCTTAAAAGGTCAAAGTTCCCATACTTATTCTAAAGGCCAATTCTAACACCAGCGTTGTGACCTATTAATTAATTATCTAAATTGAAGAAATTAACAAGAATGAATACCTAGTAGGATTAATGAAAAACACTGCGGTAGCAAGTTTATATATTATTATTTTTTAATTTAAGAAACAGCCATTATGATTGATTACAGAGTCAAGCAAAAACGGTGATAAAATATACAATTTTTTAATCTTAATAAGTGCAAATTTAATTCAAATGTAATGTGAAATTTTAATTTAATGATGTATTTTTATATTACAATATCTGGAAAAATTTGGTGAATTATTTTAAAAAATTATCTAAAAGAAAATACTTAAAACTATTTTTAACTTCGTATCTTCTCGCAATGTCACGCGATATACAAGTTAGGAAAAAAGTATACGAGTCATACGTGTATGTAGCATGAAGTATGATAATCTTCATATTACTTTGGAGAGCGTCATAATCGAATCGATCAAATTGTACAATATATTTTAATTCCTCAGCTCATTTCTCATTTCATTTAGTTTAACTGCTCGGCTTTCACACGATAATCTACGCTGTTGCAGGTGAGCCATTTGGTTTGAAAATTCTCTAGGTGCTTCTGCAATTTTGTACCCTCAAAAATTAAATGTTTGGACTGGCATTTTATGGGACTACATTATAGACCCTGTTTTATTATTGTCAAATTTAACGGAAAAAAATATTTAGATTTGATTTAAAAATCAGTTATTCCTGCAGTGCAGGTTCTACCCGATGTTAATTTCGAGGCAATTTGATTTCAGCAAGATGAGTTCCCAGTTCACAATGCACATTGGCTTCCTAGGTCCCCAGACGTAGATTTCTTTTTGGGGATTTTTAAAGAAGAAATTTATAGATTTCAATGTGAAAGAGCTACTAATATTGATGATTTAAGGGAGAAGGTGTCTCTACCCTTTATTTGTTAGGTTTAAGTATTAGTTTGTCACTTTAGTTATTAAGTTTTTGACAATTAATTACTGTTATTTCTTTTTAGCCTTTTGTATAAGTATTTATTGTTGAAATACTTCATTGCTCAGTTCCATTTATGTTGTTTTGCCTCGAGTCGTCTTTGGCTTTTTCCCATTTTTACAAAATCGGCAAGGATATTACGTCACCCTTTCTCCTGCACACAGCTATCTTCAAAAACCATAATGAATTATTGAAAAATATATAACGAGCGGGCATGCTGAAGCTCGTCTCCATATTTTCGCGTTAAACCGACCAGAAGTCAGTTGTGTAAGTACTGACAAAGCCTTTTAAGAACGACTTTCGTCAAGAAGCTACGTCGCCATGTCGGGATTTCGTATCAACTCCTAATAAATTAAATTAAAAGGTAATAAGTGATTATTTTTCTAACAAGAACTATGTTATGTTATGTTGGGAATGGGGTGTTGACACACAGCGACCTAAAAGATCTATTGTGCCCCCTTCTGTCGCCAACGCATCAACACCAAGGAAATGTCTCAATGCCTATAACGACCTTTGCAATGCTATTTTCTCAAGGAATTGTAGGATTTGAAGTGGCTTCAAGTTAGGTTAATCTCCCTCTTCTATTTGATATCCTCCTAGATATAGTGCCCTTGGATTATGGAGTGCTACACATTCAAGTAGGATGTGAATGGAGGTTTCGTCCTCCTGCTCACAGAATCTGCACTCACTATCCTCTACTCTCAGTTTACGTAGGTGCCCTTTTAGTAGACAATGCTCGGTAAGGATCCCTGTTAAAATACGTAGCCTGTTCTTGCTCAGGCAGATGCAGGCTTCCGATCTTTTCTGGTTATATTCATTTAGAAGTATCTGCCTCAGCCTATCTGAGCCTGTCTCAGCCTCAAGAGATTGTTCCAATTATCAGTTCTTTTACTGCCCAATTCTTTTTTAATCTCTCCTAATATTATGTTACTGCTGATACCGCAGAACGGCTCAGGTCCTACAAAGGGTGTTTGAGCCTCTTTCTTTGCAAGACTATCTGCAATCTCGTTACCCTGTACCCCGTTATGTCCCGGGACCCAAGTAAGAGAAACTCTATTTTTCTCGCCTAGCTCATTCAATTGTTTTAGGCAACTCCAGACCAGTTTTTGAGCTTATTACGTAAGAACTCAGCGCTTTGATGGCTGCTTGACTATCGGACATGATGTCTATGATATGTCTATGATAGTTTCTCTCGATGTTGAACTGGATACACTTCTCGATGGCGTGAATGCCTGGAAGATGCTTGGGTATTTTTCCAAGCTTTTGGAGTGCTTAGTTATCGGCCCATACACTCCTATTCCAGTTCCTTCTAGGGTTTTGGAATCTGGAGTCTGTATACCACGTCTTTCGGTTGCAAGCGCGATTGATTTTTGGCTCCATTCTTTCTTGCTTTGTAGTTTTGAAGTTTTTCACAAAACTGTACTTCTTTAGCATTTCATCCTATGGCATGTCCCAGGTATCTTTAGTCCTGAAGCAAGTAGACTTTCGTCTGATTACTCCGTTCCTGATCATTCTATATCGTGTCCTTTTTGCCGCATTCTCTATCATCAAATGTAGATGGGTGAGGTTTAAGATCACGTCCATTGCGGCCGTAGGACAGGTTCTTATTGCACCAGTAAGCAAACACAGGCTAGTCTTTGTACTTTTGAGATATTAGCTCTCGTACTAGCTAAACTAGTTCTGTTACTCCAGGCTATAGTCCCATAAGTGATGATTGGTCTCACTATTGCAGTATACATCCATCGCAGTATGTTTGGGTTATATCCCCATCGTTTGCCTGCAGTGTTTCTGCATACCATTAGGGCTTTTGTGGCCTTATTTACTACTTCCTTCTTATGCGTGTTCCAGAGAAGTTTGTTGTCCAGGGTTAGGCCTAGATATTTCACTTCATTTTTCCATTCTATATCTATCCCGTCTAATTTAGCAGTTTTGAGATTAAGTTTTCTTTTCCTTGAAAAGGCTACTAGTGTTGTTTTTGTAGAGAAGAGAAGAATAAGTTATCATGTCCATGTAATGTAAAAAACTATATTTATGTGAAACTTCGTAAAGAGACAACTTGCATTGCAAGATTTATCAATGGGTGAGACAGGCCTTCAAATTCGTCTGTCAGACTCTCACACTTATTTTATATGATTTAATGAAAAATTATAAATTATTTGTAACTTGCCAATAATTCTTAGTTCTATAATCAGGGGAATCAACGTAAATATTTTGACTAGAGAGAACAACATGCCGCAGTAGCTTATATATTACTTTGGCTGCTTTAGCTGCTTGATCATTGATAAAAGTACACAATATCGAACGCAGGAGAGGTAAGTAGGTATGTAGACGTTGGTGTTTTATATAAAGCACTCGCCGTGCCTTTACCCAATGGCTCGTATACCTTTTCCTAACTTGTATATCATTTATAAAATATATCAAAATTTGTGTTTTTCATAGAAAAAAATCAATATTGTATTAAACTTAGCTTTCAGGAGAACTAAACATTATTTGTAGCTTAGCGTGTTTTATTATTTTTCTGTGTTAGTCATACGTGTAAATATGTTTAATTTTGAAATAAATTTGTAGGCAATAGTATATTTAATTCCCTCAGAACATAAACAAAGTATTAAATATTAAATCTCAGGAGTGGTCGAACATCAAGACAGAGACAGGCCAGAGAGGATTTAGAAGGACCATCCTCAAAACTCGCCAAGTATCTACTAAGCCAGAATATGAAGAAAAATACTGGAGTATTGGTAGGCCTATTAACAGGGCATAACATCGGCCTAGTTGATTTTGCAGGGAAGAGGAGGAAACTACAATACTGTGCCACTACAAAGGTCTATCGAGACTGAGATACCTTATAATTGGAAAGAAAAATCAAGGGCAATTAGCTACACCGTAGAGCTACCTTCTAGTCTTTGGAAACTACTAGAATATATCAAACTAGACAAAGTACTTTAACCAATGAACAAAGGATATTCGCATTAGATCGAGGTAGTGGACGCTATACTGCCCACAGTCCCAACCAAACCTAATATATTACTCATCCAGAAAGTAGACGAGTGTGAGATTGTGTAAAAGTCATGTAAAAGTTGTATTCAATAGATAATATCACAAATTAATAATAATATTAATAAAATAACAGCTCAATAATTTACAGTAACAGTAGAAAAGCAATGACAAAACAAAACTAGCTTACCTACTAGTTTTTACAGTATTAATGTACCAATCATGATTATTAGTTATTAGTCAAGTAAGGTGCATGACTATTAATTTATTAATCAATTAAAAGTATACGAAATTACTACATTGTTAGTGATATTATCATTTAAACAAATTTTCCAACGAACTTCGGAAATCAATTCCTTTAATACCAATAATCCCTCATCCGAAGTCATTCTTGAAGATTTCAATGTTCATCACGCAATTTGGATGAAGTCAAATGGGTAAGACTGTTCGCAAGGGTCCTGTAACTTTAACAACTAATTCCAATTAACTTTGCACAGGCACACTCTTAATCTGTGGGTATACAATGGATTCAACGGAGTTTGTAGTACAAATTGTTTTATGTCAATATAGGTACTGGAAAAAATTGAAAAAGGTTCAATTTGTCAGGTGTTCCTGTGTAATATTTTGACGTGAGTATTTGTATTTATCAACTTAGGGCAGTGATCGTAAAAAGAAAAACTTTTTGAAAGCCTAAGATACTCTGATACTTGTAAAAAGTGATTGAATTAGATCATGAAATATACATGAAGGGTACAGGAATAAAAGGGGCTCATCGACATTTTTTTTATTTTTACAATAAAAGTGCCAATGTGTAGAAAATTATTTGGCCAATAATTTGCTAATTAATTAATACTCCCACTAAAAAAAAATCCATTCACGTATAGAAGGGGCTGATTGCAACTCAAACTAGCTTAAAAGGAGCACACTGCATGACAAATCAAACTAAAAGGTTCACATTGCTCACGAACAGAAAAAGAACGCGCCCGCCCATTGCCGGCCATAATTGCTTAAGTTTAGTTGTCATTTTTACGCGTCCAGTGGTAGATTTAAAATATTATTTTTTGTGAATATATTTACACGGAGAGTGCGCTATAATTCAAAAAATGAATGAAGAGGAGAGTGATAATAACGAGAATGTGTTTGTTGATAAAAAAACGAAAAAAAGAAAGTCACACTGACGTGTGGCAGAAGTGGCAAAAAAATTAAATTATCAAGTCATGAACCAGGACCACCATGTCGTTAAAGGATGCGGTGTTGTGACAAACTCCCAAAAGAAGTACGTAATAAAATATTGCAACATTTCAATTTGTTGTAATCCCATGATGCTCAGAATAGTTATTTAAGCGGTTTTATATCAGTATTGCCAGTAAAAATGATTTCAAAAAATGTAAATGCGTCACTATGATGCAGTTTATAAGTACAGAGTACTTGTTATGATGGATTCTACGAAATAAATCTAGGTTTGTAAGAAGGCATTTATGTCAATTCACGGTATATCCAATAAGAAACAATACTTAGTATCTAGTCTTAAGACAACAGGATTCGGTCCCATGGATACAAGAGGAAAACACGGAAAGCATTTAAGCCTAGATGATGAAATTAAAAGTCGAATACGGAAACACATTAATTCTTTTAAAGGTATTTACCGATGCATAACATTTTACCTCATAATTAGAGTATTTTCTTTTTTAGGGCGTTCCAGCCACTACAGACTTCACGACTCTGCGAAATTGTATCTTCCCGGAGAATTAAATGTAAAAAAAAATGAACAAGAACTTCATGATGTTTAGGGATGTTGCGATAATACTGATATGATACTGGTATCGATACTTTTCTTTCGATACCGGGTAATTTAGTACCCGATTTTGCTTTCGATACTTTACTTATATGAGTACTACTTTTGTTTCGATACTACTACTTTCGTTTTAATATTTTACTAGTTTTGACCTTTACAATACGAACAAAAAGTATATTGTAGGATCACTTTTTATGGTATGATATGTCGGCGACCTTTTTTTTTTGGTTGTTCTGTACTCTTTCCGATATCGGTATCGATACTTTCGTTCCGATCCGATACCCTTTCGATACCGGTATCGATACTTTGGTTCCGATACTCCTTTCGATACCAGTATCGATACTTTACTGGTATCGCAACATCCCTAATGATGTTTAGGTTCTTGCACTACTTGGTACACGTGGAGAAAAAACTGGAATCCGGATGACATTCCCTATAAGAGGCCACTCGTACCTTGAATGCGATAAAAATATGGGACTAATAAAAAGTTGTACAAGAACTACAAGTTACTGACGACTGGATTCAAGTAATCAACAGATACCTGACGAAAGCCAATGCCTGTTGACGTTGTGAAAGTTAATCGCTGGTTTTTCCAAAGCTGGACGAAACATTTTGATACAATTTATGCTAAAAAATCGATAGATTTTATTTTGTTCAACTTACAATGGAATGTGGGAAAAAGTTTTCATTATTCAGTCATGCTCTAACCCTACAAGTCCCTCTCTGTCTTATTTGGCCTTTGAGGCTCAACTTGTCCAATTATTATACATAATTAAACCCCTTAAGACCAAACCTATGGGACGACTATGGCGGAGGTGATTTCGATAATATTCGAGAAAGAACGAGATAATGTTTCTAGTGTGTTGGAGAGAATATGTGAACTTACTAGAAAGTTCGCCATTTTTTTAAGTTTGTATATAAATAATGGTGGATGAGCCATCATCATCAGTGGTTATATGGACAGTGAAGATAAATAGTAATTAGTAGATAGACAGTGGTGAATATAAATAGTGATCAGTTTAAAGACATTCGAAGTATATATAAATTAGAATAGTTGTGTTATAAAATAAATATTTGTTTAAATAAATTATTAATAAATAAACTGTTGTTTGAAAATAAACAAACATCACAATATGTAAAGTTTTGTGCAGCTATTTGTCTACTAGAGGTAAATATATTTAAATTTAACACGTTGTTTGTTTACTTAATAAAATGACTTGATTTTTTGTTCTTTTTTTTTTATTTTCAGCAAAAACTAAATTCTGTGATAGTACTAATGATAATCCCCTTTCTCATTATACAAACATACAAAGTGAAAATCAGTCAGAGTTCTTACTCTGCAATGATGAAAAAATGGTTGAATTATTTTTCAGAATGGTGTATTGTTCAAAATTTTAAAATATCGCATTCAGTACATATGTAGCTACAAATATAAAATTAAAAACAAAATAATTTTAAAGTTTTTAGGCATGTATACAAAAATTAAAACTTAATTGTGTACTTCCTTAAAACATAAAAAATGTTGATGAGCCCCTTTTATTCCTGTACCCTTCGTATATTCTGCTCTAAAAGACAAAAAGCTCTCCAGTTCCTATTTTATCTTACTTATACTTTATTTTCGTTCAGATGTATGTCAATATATTTAGTGCCTAGAACTTAAAGTGCAGTTCTACTCGATTTTTAACGATTTGTGCAAAGCAGTAGCATCAGCGTTTAGTGGAAAATAAAAGAATGATTTTCAAATAATGTTTGCCTAATTCAGTGACTGTCCCTTTTTACTTTCGATCGTGAGTATGATATATATGGGGAAAAATAAAGATGAAGTAAAAACATTTTAAGAATAACATTATTTTATTATTTAATCTCCTGGTTGGGCACCTTTTGATAAAAAAACAACTAATGAAGAGAGAGTAAACAAACCATATACGAGATATTTGTCAAATTGGTAATCATATTTTTTTCCAAAATAGGATATGAGAAATACTCGACCATATATATGTATAAACATTGAGGTTGAGGACTTAAGCTCTCTTTATTACTTTCTCCGAATATTTTGTAGGTGGTGTCATCGGTTCTTTATTTAACTCGCTCCCAAATTTGGCGAAAATAATGATGTTTCTATATATTTCATGATTCGAGTTTGTTTAAGAAAAATAAAAAAGCAAGGTCGTCGGCTAAATTGTCTTAAGGAGGGTCGGGTTATTAATTAAGTTAATTTTGGGAGTAGGCGTCTATTTATGTAAGGCTGTGATGTTGTAATTATAAGGATCATAAAAATATTTTAGCGAAACAAGACATTTAATTTTAAATTGGAATGTTTCGCTGGCACAAGCAAGGACGAAAATGTTAATTGCGATAATTTGCACCATAAAATTAAATAAATGACTTTATTATAAACTTTTTTTAGGCAATCAACAAGATATCAAACATACGGGGTGCCAGTTTAAAAACTTATACTGGCAATACCTTATGAAAGTAAAACCTAATAAATATAGATTAACTATTTTTTTTTTTTTTTTGTTAAGTTAGGTGGTGCATAGAGGATTGATGGGGGTGAGTTCTGTATTTTGTCTTTTAAATTCCTCCTTGTATCCTATAAAAGGTTTTACATATTTTTTTATATCATCTACAGTTCAAGAGATATAGCCATTGTAAGTTTTTAAAAAATAGTTAAGAAATTTACCAAATTTATATGGGACCACTCTTGCGGTACCCCCCTTTCAAACAAAAAAAGAGTAATAAAAATCAGATAACGTGGTAAAGAATTATCGTTAAACATACATAAAATAGTCCGACGAATTGAGAACCTCCTCCTTTTTTTAAAGTCGGTTAAACATTGTCCTATATCTCAAATGGGTTATTCAGAGTAAAACAGAAATATTCTGGATTGAAACCAAATAGAAACTGGCTCTATAATTAGAAACAAAATTGTCAATTGAACCAAAAAGTTAAATGAATTACAAAAAACCTAATTAATTTACCTAACCTGTGCGGCCTGGAACCGTCGTGGTTTGCCTCGCAAAAAATTATAGAAAAATGAGAAAAATAAAAAAAACTAATTTACCTTATCTGAGCGACTAGGGTTGCTTCGCAAAAAAAATATACAGAAGAGTAAAATAAAAAAAATGAACTAATGTAATCTGTGCGGCCTGAAGAAATTTTATTTTTAATGATTGTTCTCGTATAGGTTAGGTAATTTAGTTAAGTTTTTTTTATAAAAAATATTCAAAATTGAAAAAAATAAAAAATATAAACTAATTTACCTAACCTCTGCTATTTAAATTTAACTGATTGCTCTCTCACAAGAAATGTAACTTAAGTTTTTTGTATTTTTTTCACTTTTAGTATATTTTTTTGCGAAGCAACCAGCGATGACTCTAGGCCGCACAGGTTAGGTAAATTAGTTAGGTTTTTGTTTTTTCTAATTTTATGTATATTTGGTTTTTCGATCAATTTCTTTTTCTATCAAATCTATTTTCGATCAATTTTCTTTTCAATCATTTTGTTTTTCATTTTTGTTTTCGAGCAATTGTTATTCGATAAAATGTTTTTTTCGATCAAATGCATTCGATCAAATGTTTTCGATCAAATGTTTTCGACCAATTTTATGCCACCCGACAATCATATATCAATAACAAACATGAAGCAAACCTCCACCTAAACATTATTATAGAGAATTCAACTTCTTGATATCGATGCCTTGAAATAATCTTCAAAAGGACCAACCTAAGGATTGCGGCAAAGAAAACTACAGCAAACAAATACCTCCTAAACGTGTTAAAAAATATGTTAAATAGATTTCGTCTATAAAATAAACTGAACTTTAAAAAAAGGAAATTATAAGTTTTTTCAATTGTCCAACTAGTTTTTGAACTGGTTACTGCAAACAAGCTTTGATTTTGCTTTGCTTATTAAATGTATATGGCGTTACATTTTGACTTTTTAATCTCAATCACCAACTAGGTAAACGAGTAAATTTTAGGTATCTGCAAGTTTCATTAGAGAATGAAATCGATAATATCTATTCCTTAATGATGGGTCCTCATAAGAACAACATCGGTTCAAGAAGGGCATTCTTCTAGTAGGCTTTTGCGTTTCGAAATACAACCGCAAAGTTGACGTTTTTCGTGAACTGTCATTAAGTGACAGCTTTACGACAAATGTTTAGTTTTTATATCTATTTATTAAAAAAGTGTGATCGTAGAAAAAATCTTGTGTGCATTTTGAGCAAAAAGTTCGTTGCCGCTTTCGACAGATTTTTGTCTCAATCGGCAAAGTATCACTTTTTGCTTTTAATACACAAATAATAGTTATTTTTTCTGTCAGTTGTTTTTCTTTGGACATAATTCAAGGTCTATTACGGTACTAGCCAAACAATCCTACGAAATATTTTGTGACAGATGCCTTTGAAATTTTATTGGTTCCCTTTATTTTAAACTAATATAACATTTCATTATCTCTAACAAATTAGGTAAATCGTTTTTTCTACACCCATGTCAGTAAACGTTAAAAATCGCAGTGTCAATATTCCTTGTAAATGGCATTTAACAATAACATGCACGTAATGAGATCTCCTAACATACACGTGCGTTTTGATAATAAAACGGCAGCGCCATTTAAAATATGTACTAAAGGGCGATTTTCCGTGTATTGACAGTATCATTTTTATTAAAATTCATAATTAAAAAATGTATTTTTTGGTTTTAATAAAAGTATATTGATTTATAAAACAAGTAAAAATATTCATATATTATTATTATATATTTTTATTACTTCAGTTAAAGAAAAGTAAGTATATTTAATAAAAAAATTATTAAAACATGTGCACAGAACAGGTAATAAGATAACAGTATATACGAGAAAGTGTATGAAGTTAAAGGTTAATGTAAACGTGGATTCAAAATTTATTCCCAAAAAAATTGTTGTAATATTTTAGTATTTTTGAATGTAATTTATATTTGTTTTCTTTATTTTTAGTTTAAAAGAAAACATAGATTTATTTATTAAATAACAATTTTCCAATTAGTCATAAAATTGCATTCCAGATACAGCCAATAATCACAGGCAGAAATATATCCATTCTGAAAATATAATTTTGAATTTTGAAGAACATCATAAAATAATAATAATAATAAAAAATCTTTCAGTTTTCTGATATCTACTATTTTCAATAAGTATTAGATACTCTTATTTCAAAAATAAAGGATTGTAATAATTAATTTTTCCTACGACCACTTAGGAAAGTGACACATATCACACTATATAGACCTATGGAAAGTGCCCTATATCACACGCGTATGAATAAGAATTTACTTTCCACCCAAGTGAGAATATGCTACTTTCCGCAGTAGCTGTCAGAAAATGTCAAACACATAATTTCTATTTTGATCTATGTAATGTCCATATTAATACTAAAATCGATATGATTGTTAAATTATTGTAAATTAGATCCTAGATATTTATCTTTAACAATTATTTTTAAAATAATTTTAAAATAACTAAGATATATTTGCTTTTTATTCTGGTTAAACACATAAGCGATTAGATCAATCAATTACCGTAAGGCCTGTTAGCTCAGTTGGTTAGAGCATCAACTTTGCAATTTGAGACCGTCCAACGACCGCGATCGAATCCTGGCTGTGCCAGAATTTTTTTTTTTATTTTTTTTTTATTTTTTTTTTATTTGTTTAGAAATTATGAAAATTTAATAAATACGATTATTGTTGATTATTTTTTTAAATACATTTTAATTATTATAATAATCTGGTTTTACATTTTTTGATGAAATTATTTTGTGGTCATAGGAAAAATATTGTACATCACTTGTGTGAAAAGTGATTTTCCACACTCGTGTGATAGTCGCACTCGGCTTACGCCTCGTGCGACAATATTTCCCACTCGTGTGAAAAATGTCACTTTCCACACTCGTAATGTAATATACTATTCTCTTCTTACTGCAAATATACTGGTACGTTTATTTTTTGATTTAATTTCCATCTTGTTACTGAAAATTTATAAAATTTACACTGTTTTTTGTTGCTAATATTTTTACAATTTACAAACAGTAACTCCGGTTGCTTATTATAATGCTTTTAACTACTTTTTTAAAAATAAGAAAAATATACAGGATGTCCCATTAAAGTGTAAATGTTCAATATTTCAATTGCTGTTATAGACACGCAAACAAGTTTTAAACAAAAGTTATATGGAATTAAAAATACGTGTAAAAAATATTTTTGAATATAAAGGGTGTTACTTTTTGCCTAGCAAATAAAAATGTATATTTTTTTAAATTGAATAACCTGTATTTTATTTCAGTTTTAGAATGCTTTAGTAATACTGTATTTAACCTTAAAAAACTTTTAAGGAATATTATAGTGTTGCCAAGCAATTATCATAATTTGGGTAGGTTTACAATGATTTATAAATGGTTTAAAATACAGTCTTATAAGATAGTAAGCTAACAAAAAGTGGTGATAGAACTGAAATATTTTATACAGTGTTTTGAAACATGTATTAAATATAGCTAATTTTAAGTTCAATTTACTCAATTTTTTCAAATGCAACACCTTGTATATTATTTTAGCATAAAATTCCTTATAAATTTACCCATCCAACGATACCTGCCATGTAACCAACACATATGCAGGGTGTCCCATCAGTGTGTAATTGATCGATAGCTGTTTTATTATTAGAAATACGAAGAAATTTTTAACAAAAAAGTTGATGACCCAATTTATCCCAATTTATTCCAATTTATTCCAATTTATTCCAATTTATTCCAATTTATTCCAATTTATTCCAATTTATTCCAATTTATTCCAATTTATTCCAATTTATTCCAATTTATTCCAATTTATTCCAATTTATTCCAATTTATTCCAATTTATTCCAATTTATTCCAATTTATTCCAATTTATTCCAATTTATTCCAATTTATTCCAATTTATTCCAATTTATTCCAATTTATTCCAATTTATTCCAATTTATTCCAATTTATTCCAATTTATTCCAATTTATTCCAATTTATTCCAATTTATTCCAATTTATTCCAATTTATTCCAATTTATTCCAATTTATTCCAATTTATTCCAATTTATTCCAATTTATTCCAATTTATTCCAATTTATTCCAATTTATTCCAATTTATTCCAATTTATTCCAATTTATTCCAATTTATTCCAATTTATTCCAATTTATTCCAATTTATTCCAATTTATTCCAATTTATTCCAATTTATTCCAATTTATTCCAATTTATTCCAATTTATTCCAATTTATTCCAATTTATTCCAATTTATTCCAATTTATTCCAATTTATTCCAATTTATTCCAATTTATTCCAATTTATTCCAATTTATTCCAATTTATTCCAATTTATTCCAATTTATTCCAATTTATTCCAATTTATTCCAATTTATTCCAATTTATTCCAATTTATTCCAATTTATTCCAATTTATTCCAATTTATTCCAATTTATTCCAATTTATTCCAATTTATTCCAATTTATTCTAGTTTATTTCAATTTATTCCAATTTAAAAAATATCGACAATCGAAAGAAAACAATCGATTGTTCGATTAATCGATTTCGATGTTACAACACTACTGTCCAACCGTCTTACGAATTTTCGATCAGCATATATGTCCTGACGCGAGTTTCACAGTTTTCACCCATCCCGCAAAAGTGCTCAACGCCGCTAAAGAAGTTTTCACTTCAAAAACATAAATTCAAACGAACTTTGCATTTTTATCGAAAATTATGAGGTTATGTTAAAAAGTGACATTTACAAAAGCTGTAGATTTTTGCTTGATCTACAACTTTTGCAATACAATACAATTTTTCATCCCTTTTTAACCCCCTAAAACTTTACTTCAACCATCCTCAGGTAGCAATTTTTTTTATTTATTATTAGCCCCTCTACCATTTACACTTATTAAAGTCTTGTTAACAATTTAATTTTTTTTTTTTTTTTCATCTAAATGAGTTAATTCGACTAGTCTAAAAAAGGAGTAATTTTCTAATAATTTTAAAATTACTTTTTGCAATAATTGAAGCGAAGATAATTTTTATATAAAAATATATTAAATAAATAAAAAGTAAGAATACATTTTACATAGAAGCAATAGTTTTAGAAATATTTTCTTAACTAAATAGAATTCCTACATTTCAATTATCGGAAGGAATATTTTTTTGATATCCTCCGTTAAAGGCATTTTTAAAGTGTTCAACATAAATCTCAATTCTTTGTTAGAAAATAAAATGCTAATACATATTTTTTAATTTGACACTAGTACTCTCTTTAAACGACACTGATGAATATAAAATATGTGAAGCGAACCACATTATAGGTCTACATTTTTTATTATCATATTTGAAATTAATTTCAGTTTTATTATAGACAATACAGGCATGAGGGCTCCATGAAAAGAGTGAAAAACTGTTTGAAATGTAAATTTTGGTTGTTACCTACCTGTGATAATTTCGCAAGCATGTAAAATAAATATTGTATGTTCTAAAATCATTCTAAAAGGGTCTGCAAAAAATTACTTCGTCACCCTTTTTAAAAAGCACAAAAACTTTATTGCCTTTAGAAAAGAACCCTTCCAATATAGCGCACCCTTTAATGCTTTTTATTTCGTGAGAAAATTTGTTTTGTAGTCAGGTCTTACAGGTAACTAAACTGATTTAAAAAAAATCAATTGTGATTCTCATGGTGTGAGAAAAATTGTGGGTATTTAAAATTACGCCTTCGGCAGGTTTACCAATGAATAATATTTTTTTCACATATTCGCTCAGTGCGATTTTGTAATTTTGGAGCATCACATAAACGTAGAAAAAAATTGCAGAGTCAATTTTCTTGTTAAATGAGCTTTCCAACAAGATGCCACAAGTAGTATCAAAGGCGTGAAAATGTTTGACAGGAAAGACCACAAAAACTCAATCGACCTGTTCTTGCGTTTTATCCAAATATTTTAGCCTGTTACTCTAGCCAATTAGTTCCAGTTAAAGTCCCCCACACCAATAATAATTAATACCTCCAAATTTTTAAAAAAAAATTATTTCAATTTTTTTTGCTTACTCAACATACACAAACGTATGATTTCACAAAATTTCATTAAAATTGAATTATATTTGAAAAAAGGAAAAATAAAAAATGAAAAAAAAAAATTCGAACAAACTTTTGCTCTTTTATCGTATATTTTGAGGTTATGTAAAAAAGTGACCTTTACAAAAGCGGAAGATTTTTGCTTGATCTACAACTTTTGCCTTATACATATTTGTTTTTGAGGTCAACTTTCGCCGGAAATTGCAATACCATTTTTCACCCCTTTTCAACCGCCTGAAACTTTACTTCAACCCCGCCTCCCTCAGGTTGAATATATTTGTTATTTATTTATTACAAGCCGCTTTACTATTTACACTTAACAAAGTCCTGTTAACATTTTTTTTCTCAAAGTTTAATTTTAATGGACTATTTTAAAGAATTAAGTTTTTTAAAGGTAATTAGGAATAAAACAGCAAGAAACCTGTTCCGATCTAAGAAAAATAAAGCAAGGAGTACCTCAAGGTACTCAAAATTGTCAACACATAATAAACTGCTTCTTTAGAAGCAAATCGCATTACTTGGGATATTTATTTATTAATAAAAAAAGAAACTATTCTTATTTAAAAATTATCCTTTTTTTCATAAAAGGCTTATCAATGGATTATATCGGATATCCAAACAATAGAATTATAGGTCTATTAAAGCAAATACTGGGTGTGGTCCCATGAAAAGTGGGACACACTGTATATTTATTTTATCTTAAGGTTATATAATCCATTTTAAAACTCTTCTGTAACAAAAAGAAAAGAATACGGCGCAAAGTTTGTAACTAAAATCAACGAATTATAAATTCATGAAGCAAATTTTCCAGACACATTCATCCTAATTTAAATAACTTTATAACACTAACAGTAAACAACAGAAAGTTTAAATTGTGTGTTAAATTGTGTTACACTCCCCATAAAACTAAACCTAAAACTTTGGTCTTCAGATGAAGGTATCAAATAAATAATTAACATGCAAATCTTAGCATGGGTTCATCCCGAAATTACTTATGTCTCCCACATTTCAACCGTTAATCTCTATACCTACAACATATTTAACCACCTACCGTTTCGAAACTGATATGGAGGCGGCGGCCGGGGGGCCGGAGGGGGATCCTCAAACTGTTGGAGCCACTCGTAGAGCTGCTCTAAGTCTCTCAAACTCTGCTGTCTTTCAGCCTCTTCCCTGGCGATTACGTCTTCGAGACTCTCCATAACGTAGTTAGGGTAAAATATAACACAACAGTAAAATAGAGCACCGGCTCATTCTTTTAACAACACTTTTGAAAATAGTTTCTAGATTTATACGTTAAATTTATTGTCCGACTTTGGACCCGCCTCTATTTCTTTGTTTTGTTTTCTTGCGTGTGCTACTTGAACTAGGAAGTTTAAACTGAAAGAATGAAAGGTCGATGTTAAAATTGATAGTTGATATCAATTCCAATTGAACTGTTTTTTTTTGTATTTAAAAACGTTTCCATAATCTTTTCATTCATAACTATTTATTTATTAGATAAAGCGTGAAAATTTGCATTTTGCAAATGAAAAATTATTAATTATTATTGTCATTTATAATTATGTTCTAATTTGTGCTATTAGTACTTTGGTATGTAATTTTATATATACTTTTTAACTTAATTTATTTAAATTAGAACAATTATATACAGTTATTCCAGGATTTTAAAACTGTTCATTAACAGCAATGAAATAATCTCGTAATGTACTAATTTTTAACATTTTCTGTGATATCTGGAGGTGTATCGTCCATGTCGGAACCTGATAAATGTAGGTTCATTTTTGAAGCTGCGTAACAAATAAGTATATATCGATGGGCATATTTAAAGAACAAAAATAACCGTAATCTATTAACTCTTTTACTACAAAGCTGTTTTTCAAACGTGTAGTACCGAGTGAGGGAGATTTGCGCCTCATTTTTTTTTGTTCTCTTGGTGTTTTCTAGACTTTATGTACTCATATATTAAAAAATAAACTTAATTTGATAGTATTAAACTTATTGGAATTTAAATGGACCAGAAAGTTAATAAAAAAAACGAAATAAAAACTATTTTTAAGAAAAAATTCAAGTAAAATTTTATTTGGATTACCTTTGTAGTTTAAAAATATGCAGCTAATGAAAATAATAATAAAATAAAAAAGGAATGAGAAAAGAAAACTTTTGTTTCGTACAAACATTATTTTATTTGAATTGCAAAGCAATTTCAGCATTACGCCATCTTCAGTGCTTATTGTCAGTCAAGGACTATCCGATAAAATTAATCGTCATGGTGTATTCAAACGTTTACTGTTAAATTATTGTTGGTTTATTTTTTACAAATTACAGTTATTTAATCGACTGTATTAAGCCATTTTAAATAAAATAAGAACGATAATAATAATTTAGCAAGTTGGGACCCTCATCCAAATAAAATTTGAATACACGATGATGATTACTATTATCGGATAGTTCTTGACTGACATTAAGCAGTGAAGATAACGTACTACCGAAAGCAAATTCACCTTACTTGGTATTACAAGGGTTGAAATAATCATATATTTATAGTAATATTTCAAACGTAAACTTCCAAATACGTCTTCAGAGAATATGCCTTTTTATTATGTGATGAGCGCAAACGCAGCCACCATGTTGAAATAGCGGTAATTCAAATGTTTCGTACTGTTTTGATTGACAATGGCTGGGAAAGCAATATTATCCCTACAGACAAATCAATCATTAGAAAAAATCGTTGATGGTGATTAACTTTTTATAACTTTGTGGAAGCACATAGTTGTGAGCAGTTGAAAAGGTGGTTGGAGTGTCTTGGACGTTTGCTACAAAGGAAAAAGTGGACTAATTGAGAGGCTAGGTGTATCAATACTTCTTAACTGAGTAAAAAATTGATGAAAACAAATAATAATTATAACTCTATTTTAATTAATTATGCCAACCAACTATTTGCAAAAACACTTTAATTAACATGAAAGTTAATCACGAGTATAATTAATAAAATACATTATTTAATATTTTGAGGATTAACATGACATTTTTAATCATATAACTGTGTATACCGAAGTATTATTTAATATTGTGTAATACCAGATAAGAATTTTCTTCTGTTGGACCACTTTCTCCATGAAAATGTAGTGAACAAATATAAGTATCTTTAGTAACATCATCAATCGATCGAAAACCGTTGTCACTTCGATCACATTTTTTCACACCTAATGCACATTTTGTGCATTTTGAACATGTTTTAATATGGATTTTGCCTGATAATTTTTTACGATATTGCAGCTTTGGAAAATGTATAAAGTAATATGCATTGCCTTTGAATGATTTATACCGTGTGTCACTTTTACATATTCCATAACAACACCGTTTCGTTGTTCCTTTCCGTACAGATAACATAATTATTATAATTGATTGAAAAAATGTATTTGTCAATTAAGACACTAAACTTATTATTACTTTGCTTCTTTCTCCTTTTTTTAAATGAATATACTTGAATTAATATTTATCGAGTATAATTTTTTTCACGTGAGCATTTTAACATACTTGTTTACAAGAACAGTACGAAAAAGATGGCTGATACTGAAGCATGCGCACAAAAAAAGTTGTGATGAAAAGGCCTATTCACTTATGAAAATAGCCCCCCAAATGCAATGGTTTATTCGGAGACTTTTTAATGGTGTTTTTAACAGTCAGCCATGTTGAATTGTCAGCTATGTATGACTGATAGTAATAAGTGCAAACAGTACGTTTGGAATAAAAATTGTGAATGGAGCTTAAATAGAAGAGCGCGTCTTTACTTGACGTAAGCATGTGCATGTCACTTTACAGCACACATGTCACTATTTTGTAGAAAAATTATATTTTAAAAAGTTTAAACACTCTACAATGGCGTAGCGGACATATTTTTAGGAACTAGTTTTTGTTTTGTTTTAGTAACATATTTTTTATAATTATACACCTCTTAAACAAAATGTATGAATATGTATGAATTGTAAATGACAAAAAAATTGAGTTATCAATAACGTATTTTTAAAAATAAGTTTAACTTTAAGTAGAGCAAGATTTATCTTTGATTTGACATTGTAATTCAACTATAAATTAAAAACTATAGCCTCAGTTGAAACTCATAATCTTGACTATAATTTTCAAAATGTTGTATGTTTATAAGGGTAATACAATTACATTTACCATCCCTGGTACATAAAAAACTATTATTTTTCCATTTATTTTGTGATTCCATTCGGATATTCGAATGATTTTACAGATTTCAAAAGATTTAAATACAATAAAACAGTTGCAGATGTTGTAGAAAATTGTAAGTATGACACGTAATTTGAAAGCTAGATAATTTTGTTAGTAATTTAATACATACAATAACAAAACTTAATTGAATAATACATTAACTTAAATAGCATAAGGTTGTCATTGCATTATATTACTCATAAAATTAGTTTTTAAATGAAGTGTCATTCTTACAATACGTTTCAGTATTTTATCTCTATGAATAGTTACATTGCCTAATTCTCTATAAACTATATTTTCAATGATGTGTCATATTTAGTACTCCTTATTTAATTTTTATTGGTTAGTGTGACGGAGGGGAGGGTAATGACAGTTATGGATATGATAGAAAGGTGTCCCCCCAGAATAAAAAAGACTTAATCTAACAAAACTGCAATACTATCTTTTGTTAAGGCTCGTTTTTAAATTAATATAGGTAAAACTAATCCATATTTGAGACACTTCATCACTATGCTAATTTCCACTGAAATGCACATATCATATTTTCACACAAACACCTTCATTG
This sequence comes from Psylliodes chrysocephalus, assembly GCA_927349885.1. Lineage (NCBI taxonomy): Eukaryota > Metazoa > Arthropoda > Insecta > Coleoptera > Chrysomelidae > Psylliodes > Psylliodes chrysocephalus. Next base: position 44,403,983 of record OV651813.1, read on the forward strand.
CGTATACTTATAGAGAAATGTATTTTTAAGTGCTCTTTTATTGACTAATTAGATGTTTTTCTCAAAGAAACCACGCGTTCCGGCTGTATGTTTGATGATCTGCGTTGTTCACGCACTCTCATTTTAATGACCGAATCTTAATGCAGAGGGTAATACACTTCAAATAGTATAGGGTTTGTAGCTTTTATTTTTATATATTTTATCATAAATAGTTATTTATGCACTAAGTGAGTAAAGTAAAACCGTGAGTTTCAAGAAAACATTTTTCTACGTCCGCAGATTTAAATAAATTTGGACATGATCTCGACACAAAATTTCGAGAATTTCTCAAGGTACGTAATAAATCAACCACCCCTTTTTATCCACCAAAATTTGTTCCCATGGGAGTTACTATAAATTGACATCTCAAAAACGGGCATAAATACCCAATCTCCAGGAACTTGATTCATTATTATTTTAAATCCAGTCTAATTCAGTTGCTTCTCAAATTTAGTTAAATTTCAAGTTCAGTATTCAGTATTTTTCCTAAATAGACGATATTTCTAACCGACGTATATCCTACCCTACCTCCTATTGATGTTCTAGCTATGTTCTACGTCCCAACGACCTATCTCCCGGAAGCTTTCACGTCCCGACGCGCAACCTCTACCCACCACACTTTCTTACCTTTCTACGTACCGGCGTTCTACCTTATATCAGTCCCGACGCAGTACCGTAATAAATCCCTTCCTCTCCGCCACGATGCTGGGTGAATTTGGGTTATTATAATAGAAATTATAAGTATCAATATTTTATAATTATACAGGGACGTATCATCTTGGCTAAATTATGCCCACAAATCTAAGCATCCCTAGATGGTAATCTTTAAAACCAACTGGTGAATTGACACTATTCGTTAGCTCAAGGAGGGCACCTATACTAGCCACCCAATCTACTAGGTTGGTGTTCACAAGTATATGTGAACACCAACACAGTAAGTTAACCAACTGGCGAATTGGCGCTGTTCGTCAACTCCGTTGGTCATCACCTCTATGCTCGTCGAAATAAATACCTACGAAAATACAATCCTGTGTATATCTAGGATAGAATCAAGCTAAATAAAATATATATTGATAGGAAATGAACGTGGTCCGCGTTTGAGCGTAACTCAATTGAGATCTCGGTAAAGTATGAAAAATAAAAGGTTTTAAATATAAATTTAGTATGGTTTTATTTACCAATTTGCACCAAACTTTGCATCGAATCCTGGTTTGTTTTAATTAAGATTATCACAACGTGGATATATAGATTATCAATTAATTAACTAGACAATCACTACTACTAAAGGAAAAAGGCCAAAGTATAGAATTTAAAGTAAATCAAAAATGAGAGGTAAATAATAATATTTCAGAATTTTAACAAAAATCAAAGGGGTAGGCAGTTGCAACACTTCTATATCCATTCAGGAATTACGTATTTTATGAAATTAAATTAATTTAAAAAGTTTTATAACGGACGTAGAAAAAAATATATTCAGCATGCCTATCATTCTTTCGACGTATCCTTCATTCAGTACGTAATTATTGCAGACACCTGTTTAAATGCCCGATTTGAGAATAATATCAAATCCACTTAAATTATGACCTGGTCGAATTAACTGCTATAAAATTAGCAGTTTAGTAATATCTAAAACAATAATAGTTAAAAGTCGCAAATTATGTACCATATTATTTTTGATGTGTTATTAAATACCTAGCCTATTTTAAAGGTCAATATGTAAATAAAACAGAATCAGATAAAAGTATACCTATTATTTGTGAATAAAATACAATAAAGTTTGAAACAATGGCTATGCATAATACCACAAAAAATAAATTTACCAAACAATACTAAAGAGATAATTTAAAGTTCGCGTTGCGTACATTACTACTATTATAGGTGGACAGATAATTTTAACTTTAATTACGTATGGGTAGCAATTATTTTTTATTTCCATTTTGAATTCTATTTTGACTACGTTTATTTTTATCATGTATTTCTCAATTACTTATGAGTACAGACTAAGAATATAAATCTGTAATTTTTGTTAATGGTGTTCCTCTATTCCATCTATTATTTAAGATGGAAAACAATTTATTTAATATTTTATTACACTAAAAACAAAAAAAAAACAAAACTTACCAAATGACAAATACCTACAAATTTAAATTTACCCGATTTTGACTATTACCCTGATTTTGACTTATACCTAGATTTTGAATTTTTTAATTTACCTTATTTTGACTTTTTTATATTTATTCGATTCGATATTTTTTTACATTAAATTTTCAAATTAAATAGTTAGATTTATAAGTTATGTACTGTCTTTCTGTTTTCTTTGGTCCATGTATCGGGCGACACCACACAACGAAGATTTTGGATGGTCCGTGGCACCTACCTTTAATTTAAAAAATCGACTTCAAAAACGTACAGATCTCATCACCAAATCTTAACCAAATTTATATGGGACCACCCCTGAGGTACCCCCTTACTAAGTAAAAAAGAATCATATAAATCGTACAACTCTTAAAGCATTATCGCTAAACATACATAAAAAATGAAGAGTTTGAGGATTTTCTCATGGACCCAATTATTCGATTTTGACCAAATTTATATGGGACCACCCCTGAAGTATCCCCAATTTTTATCCTTTGAATATAGTAAAAAAAATCACCTACATTTTTACTTCAAGGCCTAAGCTATACATTAAAAAAAATCGTTGATGGTGCTTCACTTCTTTATAACTCTGTGGAAGCACATAGTTGTGAGCAATTGAAAAGGTAGCTGAAGTGTCATGGACGTTCGCAACAAGGGAAAAAGTGTGCCTATTGAGGGGTTGGGCATCAATACTTGTTTAGTAGTTAAAAAATTAATGAAAACAAATAATAATTATAACTCTATTTTAATTAATTATGCCATACAACTATTAGTACTTGCAAAAACACTTTAATTAACATGAAAGTTAATCACGAGTATAATTAATAAAATAAATTATTTAATATTTTGAGGATCAATACGACATTTTTAATCATATGACTGCGTATACTGAATATTAAAAAATTATTGTGTAATACCAGGTAATACATTAAAAATAAATTAATTTTTAGGGTAAAAAATGCACTTAAAAATAATGTACCTGTCGACCCAACTGTTGACAAAGGGAAATAGCTGGACATTTTTTCACCAATAATGCACATTTTGTTCATGTTTTAATATGTATTTTGCCTGATGATTTGATAATTTTTTTACGGTATTACAGGAATGGCTTGTCACTTTTAGAAACTCCATAACAACACCGTTTCGTTGTTCCTTTTGGTATAGATAACATAATTATAATTGATTGCAAAAATTTATTTTTCAATTGAGACATTTATAACTATTTTTATTTTTTTTTTAAGAATATACTTACATTAATTTTTTTTCACGTGGGCAATTTAAAATTATTGTTTACAAAAAAAGCAGTACGAAAAAGATGGCCGATACTGATGCATGGTCACAAAAAAAATGTTTGCAATGGGTCCGTTCCATTGGTGGTTATAACGGACCAATTTTTATTTACGAAATCATTTATTTATGTTGCCCTCCCCCAATTTATTTCTTGGAATAAATTTTTCGATTAAATTCGAATTTTGTACCTATTTTTATGGTTTTTTACCTATGTGGTCTAGGAAATATTAATTTCTCAATAAATTCCATGGTAACCTATATATTTTATTGTAAAAAACAAAACCAAAATATTTCAAAAACCTTATTTTTAGTTTTTTTTTACTCTGTCTAATCAATAAATAATAGTATACTTAATTATAATTTGAAAATTGTTGTTGAAGTCTTACTTTCTCGTAAGACACTGTACAAATACTCACATTTAAAAAAAAAAATCTCAAAAATTTGCACGGTAAGGTATAGTTAAAAGTTCACTATTAGATAAATAAGGACTTCAACTATTAGAAAAAAATTAATTTTAGTCATAATCTAATATTTTTTATTTAACATTGGTGGCGAAAGGACCTCCTTAAAAGATACCTTTTTTATATATAATTTTCATTATTTGCGATATTTTCAGAGTTTCGCTCCTTTCAACTATTTTTATTATTATGTTAACTTTTGAATTGACTTATTTAAATTTGTTTTATGACTTAAGATACCCCTAACATATTTTTTTATTATTTGATCACTTGATTGTTTAATTATTCTAGGTTCAATATAAGGGGAGTTATTTAAAATCCAGTTGGCGTCCATAAATTTAGTTTTTTTTGTAATCATATATACCGTTCTTGTGAATTTGCCCACTCCCGTCTACGCTAGAGCGGGCCGAAGCAATATTGGTTGAGAACGGCAACCTCTTACTTTGTCACTGAAGTATAGGTGACATTTTGGCGACCAATGTGTTAAAAAAGGTGTTCGGAATTGGTCAGAAATAATTTGTAGAACTAATACCATTTTTTAGATTTACAAACAAAATAATATCGTTTAATTAACAAAATACAATAATAATTTTTGGATTCTATACTAAAAAGAGAATTTTGTGCATATTCAAGAAGTGATAAAACCGTGACCATTGAAATCGAATCAAAATTTGTATAACACAAGCGCCGACGTGAACCTATTAGTTCTGCATGCTTTGTTTCCAGATATTTACACAAACAATCACGAACTTTACTTGGATTTTGTTGTCCGTGTCCATTAGGCACGTGCAAACAGACATATTTAATGACAACAATAAAAGAGAGTGAGTGCTAACAGAGCGTAACCAAATTTGTACTACTTAAATTACAAGTGGAGTGGAAAGTATGACATTTTTTCCTTTACATTAGGTTTTGAATGCGGAAAAATTATTGTAATGTAAACAACTACCTCATGTGACACATTACGTAAGAATAATGAGTAATTTGTTTAACATTGTTATTATGACATAGCTGTAAAAAGCGTGTTTGGTAAATAATTATTGGAAATCGCGTAAACACAAGATTTTTTGTTGATGTTTTATACTAATTTCTCAGTTCCATTCGCTTTAATCGTATATATTTTCTCATCGTTTTTGCAAACCTATAAAAGTAGCATAATAAGAAATCTGATTAGTTTGGTGGATCGAAAAACAATTTAAATTTCATTAATGGATATTATACCAATGGACAACCGATGTCATCATATTTAATAGCCAATTATTAGATCCTTTTTTATTTTGTTCATTAAACCTTGCAGTAAATTAAACTTAATTATATTAATTGTTGTTTTTATTGTTTTATTCGAATTCCTTTGATATTAGACTCCAATTTTATGAATTTTCAGATATTCATTTTGTATGAGCAATATCAAAAATTACAGGATGAAAGAAAGAAATAAAGAATATAATAGAATAAAGCACATAATAGATAGAACACGTAAAAAAGACTAGATGATGACTGAAGAAAATCTAGCGATCCAAAAAACTGGAGAGAGGGAGAAATGAAAAAGTGAGCCACAGAACAGAAAAATGGATACTCGTAGTGTATGTTATAAATATAGTTTAATCGTTCAAAATAGATGCTTTTTATCTATAATCCTCATTTAACTGGCTATTAACGAATAAATTGTCCATAATTTATCTAGGTTCTATAATCGAGATAGTGGTAGCGAAATGGCGTCAATATCCATAATTTCGGATGAATACATAGAAGTACCTAATATGTTTGAATTTAGAATAATCATTCTAATAAATCGTAATATACTGCCTGAGGCAGTAAGTTATCAACGCAAACAGACGACTTCAAACAATTCATATTGCATTTCAACCCATACGATATATGACCATGATTTCTGTAATTAGTAACGGTTATACTTTTGGGTTTTGGTAAGTCCAAAATGTTGAGTAGAAACATTTTAAAGTGTATTTTTTAATTCGTATTGTTGATTTACACTATTTATAATAATTATCTACCACTAATTTTTGCAATACGAATTGTATTTTGTAATTTTTATTCAATAATGACTGTATAGGTAAGGCAGAATAATAAACATAAGATTGACAAATTATGAAGAAAGAGAGAGAGAGGATGACCTATATTGCAAACTTGGAGTTTGAAGGACATCAGACGTTGCTAAGATTAAACAGAATTGAAACAGTCCCCTTTGTTTATTTAAAAAGTTTTGATAAGGATTAAAATAATGACAATTATTAAGCTACTCAAAAATAAACTATCTATTAATATTGTTTCTAAATGTGACTATTTTTATCAGAAGTAATTACTATGTATGTATTTTCTCTGTGAAAATAAATTTAAATGAAGATTGTTAAAATGTGTAACTAAACAAAAAAAAACAGGATTACAGTTTGGGCATACCTACCTAATATGCATAAGACTAAGTTAAGAATTTTACTCAAAACAATGTCTTAAGAAAAAGAAAATAGAAATTGATTTAAAAACTATTTAAATATGATGTGAAGAATAAGTACAAAATTTAAATTTCTATTGAAAATTAGGATGAGTGCTTTCGGCTTTACAAAGCCATCATCATAGCCATCCTAAAAGATGTTGTATATTGACAAATGTAAAAGAGAATAAAAATATAATTATGTCTAGTAGGTAATATCACAGGAAGTTTCAGGCAAAATGATTGGAAACTGCAGAACTTTTTCCAGAAAAAATTCTCTTAAATGCTATTTTTGCAATTGTAAGGTCTAAACTTGAATACGCATCGATTGCGATTCATAGTATGAATTGTACATACATTCATTGCAAGAGGTAAATTATTTCAAGTTCATTTCTTAAAAAATCAGAATATATCAAATACTGGCGTTACTCTATAAATTAGCACACAATTCTATTAATTCTTCAAATTTTCTTTGTCAAGTGTATTTTCACCTTCCTAGAATTTACTCTAGAAGAATTACTACGTTTTATTTAGACAATGCGAGAACTAATATTCTTCCACAATTCTTATTGTAGGAAGGTATAGTAATATTATGTCTTTTTCTTAAATTAATATTATGGATATCAGTTCTAAACCTAATTTTATTACACAAATACTCGGGTGTTTCAGTTTTTAAAATGTTGTAAAATAAACACAGACTGCGCCGATTATACATATTAAGCCATTTTGCAACTTTTAGTTTGGGTGAAATTCTGTCTCCTTATATCATAAATCAAACGAAGACAGCTATTCTGTACTTTTTGAATTCTATTTTTATCAATTTGACGCAGAAATGGACCGTAGACCGTGTCATAATGATTAAAGTATGACAATACCAGCGAATCAGCAAGCATTCTCTTCGTTTCAACATTTAAAGCAGTTCTATGTGGAAAAATTAATTTAAGAGAAGAATAGGCTTTTTGAATTTTTGCATTAATATACTTATCGAATTTAAGGTTAGAATCAATAATTAAACCGAGATTTTTGCAAGAATCATTGATTTTTATGATTTCAGATCCTATTACTAACTTTACCTGGGGTATAATTAAATGTTTTTGAATGAATGTTACTGCATGTTTATTAGATATAGACTTAAATACAAAGAGATCCGTATTAATTTACTATCCGAATCTTCGATGGCAGATGGATCAAAAGAGTAGTACACTTGAGTATCGTCAGCATATACGTGACATTTACAATTCGACAAATATGTATGCAAAAATGAGGTATAAATTTTGTACAGTAAAGGACCCAAAATGCTACCTTGAGGGACACTATGAAGAGATGAGAGAAGAGAACATGATGTTACTAAAGCCCATATAATAGTAGGATTGGTTGCAACTATTTATGATTAAGCATATCAAAGGCGCGCAAATAGTCTATCAAGACTAAAATACAAACTTTATTAATATCAAGAGAATGTAAAATTTCATCAGTAACATCAGTTGAAGCCACAACCACTTCGAAAGCCAGATTGTGTTATAGGTTATATATGAAATTTTTTAATGTGGACATTTATTTGGTTTTCTAAAAGTTTTTCAAAAACTTTGGAAAGGGTGGGGGTATACTAATACTTCTTAATTGATTATACTGCGTGGGACGAGACACTTTAGGAAGAGGAATTACATAAACATGCTTCCAGATAGTTGGGAAGAAACTTGACTTAGTACACTCAGTAAAAATATGTATTACGTATTTTATAATAAAGGGGACAGCAAATTATTATTATTATATTTATTTTGTCAAAACCATATGCTTTAATTTTTATATTTTTTAAATTTTCATAATTTCATTATCGTTAACACTACTACTGAACTGAAACTCATTATTTACACCATTCAAAACATTATTTGAATAAAACTGAGTAGTTTCTTCATCTGGTTTATTTAAATTAGGAATTTTAACAAAGAAGTTATTTAGATACTCAACATTAGTTAAATTATGTGGTATATCAGAATTTTTATTTGTTTGAATATTTAGTTTGCAAAGTACCTGCTTTTTCTTTAAAACTACAACGAGATATTTTATATTGTAGGTAATTTCTTTTCTTGTTTTATAGCAGATGAGGTAAAATTTCTAAGTTGTTTGTAATATTCCCATGAGCTGTAAGTTTGGTCCTTCTATATCTTTTTAATGCCTTGTCTCTGGGTTTTTGTAACAATTTAATATTATATGTAATCCAAGGTTGTTTACAACTCTTATTTTTAATTGTGCCATTCTGAAGAGGAGCAAAATAATCAACTATCTTCAATAGTAGTTTACTAAAGTAGCTAACTTTTTGATCAATGTTATTAATATTATAAATTTGGTTCCAATCAAAAACCTCCAACTTTTGTTGAAAGACATCAAAGTTTATTTCGTGGAGATTACGAAATGAAATATATTTATGAGAATTAATTATTTCAGTTGTTCTAAATGAACAGTATACTAAAAAATGTCTAGTTAAGTTGATATCGTTTGTACCACAATCAACCACATCAAAATTAGTGTATATATTATCTATTAAGGTTATACTATTATTATTAAAACGCGTTGAGTCAGAAATAATTTAATTTAATTGAAAGCTGCCAGAATTGTTTGAAAGATTATATTGTCCTGTAAATGAAAATTTTCTATTGGACAATAAAGAATTATTATTATATTAATATTATCGTTAGTATTAAATCTTGTTGAATTGCAGTGGGCGCCAGGCCTGCATGCCTTTTTTCTGCAAATATTTTATACCGCTCTTTGCTCGACTAGTTCTATTTTTAGAAAAATATACGACTTGCTATCAATAATTAACTAACATAATAATACTTTGAGTACATACAATAATAATAATAATAATAATAATCTAAACACGTAACCTATATTGTCAATGAGTGAACGTGTCAAAAATTTAATCTAACAGACCACAGTAAATTGACTATAGGGAGGAATATGGTGACCAACCCTCGTATACCCGAAATGATTTAAAATATTTTAAGTAGGTTCTAAATTAATTAATAATTATTATACCTCCTATATTAGTAATTTAATAAGCACTAATTAACACAGAAAATTTTTGCCTGGGTGAACACTAATGAAATATAGATCACTGAAGTGTATTCCGTTGATTATATATTATGTAACCGCCGCCAGTTAGAAAGGATCTGTTTTCCGTAGATGGGTTACAAATTATTTTATAAGGACATAGTTGGAAATATAATGGCAAATAGATATATGTCATTCAGTTTCTTTTTAAATCCAGGGTGGCTATGGAAATTTGACACATTTTAGCATATTAATTTATATTTGTTAGGTTATGATGTGTTGTGACATGTATTTTTATCATTTGGAATGTGAAAAGATCTCGGAACTAGAGAAATTTATAAATATATGCCGCAACAATATGTTTTTATTCGAATGTGTCATGGAACGTCGTTTTTCGGACAGAAAACATAATCGAAAAGGAAAACTTTTAAATATACTTCAAATGAACTGCTGAAAAATCCTTTTATGTCTCAGGCCGCAAAGGAAAAGCGGCTCTGTTATCTAAACATTCTGTTTTATTTTCAGTTTACATTTTAATACTGCTGGCGATAATTTTTTTTCTCTTGTGAAATAGTATAGTCCATAATTCACATATACATCAAATTTGAATAGAGAAAAACTAAATAAACAATAGTTAAATCGATTTGACACATAAGCACATTGACATGACAGAGCAATTGTTCAACTGTTATTAAGAATATACCTAACTATTCTTATCGATCACAGCCATCTCAATTATAAGAAAAAAGGAGTAGGTTCTCAATTCGTCGGAATATTTTTAACCGATTTAAAAAAAAAGAGGAGGTTCTCAATTCATCGGAATATTTTTTTTTTATGTATATTCAGCGATAGTTCTTTGCCACGTTATCCGATTTCAATAATTATTTTTTTTGGTAGAAAGGGGGTAATTCAGGAGTGATCCCATATAAATTTATTCAAGATCCAATAATTGGATCCATGACAAAATCCTATAAATCTTTATTTTTTATGAAAGTTCAGCGATAATCCCCAAATGTCTATTGCAAGGCGTTCGCAGCAAGTGGGCATCAGCAAAACCTCAACATGGCGAATTTTGAAAAAAGGATTTGGCTCTCCACCCTTACAAGATTCAGCTAAAACAGGAGTGAGTTAAAGCCAGTAGACCATGGCCAACGCCGCGATTTTGCTAAATGGATCCTACAGAGGAAGGCAGATGATAATTATTTTTACAACAAAATCATCTTAAGCGACGAGGCCCATTTTCATTTGAGCGGTTACGTAAATAAGCAAAACTGTCGCATCTGGGGCAATGAAAATCCTAGACAAATCCATGAAAAGCCAATGCATGCTCAACGTGTCACGGTTTGATGTGGTTTTTGGGCTGGAGGTATCATTGAACCTTTCTTTTTTGAAAATGAAAACGAACAGGCTGTTACGGTAAACGCGGAGCGATATCGAGCGATGATTAACGACTATGGCATGAGATAAGGGACATGGACTTTAACAATATGTGGTTTCAACTGGATGGTGCGACATGTCATACAGCAAGGGAAACGATGGATTTATTGCGTACAAGAGTCGATGGGAGGATTCTCTCAAGAAATGGGGACGTAAATTGGCCACCTAGATCATGCGACTTGACGCCGCTGGATTATTTTTTGTGGGGTTATGTAAAAAGCAAAGCTTACGAAAACAATTCCCAAACAGTTCAACACTTGAAAGAGGAAATTCGACGCATAATTCGTGAGATAACACCACAAATGTGCTCAGATGTTGTGGAAAATTTCAACAAAAGAATTCTTTCCTGTCAGAGAAGTCGTGATGGCCATTTGCCAGATATTATATTCCACGTATAATTGTAAAGATTTATACTTCATATTGCAATAAAAAATTGTCATTTATGTTATAAACGTTTTCTTTTATTTATTATCAACATGCGGAAACTCTTGTTGGAACACCCTTTACAAACATTCTGGCAAAACATAAAATATAAAAGTGACAGGATTTTTATTTAATTTAACGAATTAAATATTAATAATTCTAGTGCATAGGTAGGATTAATAATGTAAACAAACTTTGTGTGATCACCAACGGCCATATTGGATTGTTTTGGCAGCTACTTGATAATAAACAGAAATATTTTAAAGAAAAAGTAAGTTATCCATATGGTGGTGTAATCCGTAAAGGAAAGAAAAAATCAGTATTAATCGCAACAAATTTTTTTTTCTGGGACGAACTATTATTATATTTATTATTAAAGATCGTTAAGCCTACTTAATATATTGTTTTGATTCAAATCTGGCTGATCATTTTTTTAATGTAAATAAGTTTTCGTTACTTTTGGCATTCTGAATAATTCGAAATTATTAAATTATTTAATACTGAATTCTTATAGAATTATAATAAATATACCAAAGACGCTAAAAAGATTTTAGATGTGGTTACTTTTGGCTTGCGTCTTATTCTTTTCGGTGTCCTTATCTTACATCACATCTTTTAATTGATTAAAATTCTTCAATGAAACGATTTAAAATACAGAGGTCTGCATAAAATGTTTTCAGCTTCAAAAAATATTTCTGGTAAATTTTATATTTTTTAGGCTGTTGAATCCATTAATTACCTCCATTTTCACAGTATCCTCTTTAGAAAGTATAGCATTCTAAATTTTCGGTAAAAAAGTCAATATGGAAGTGTAGGAAACGCACACTACTATTAATCACATCTTGTATCCTTGAGTTTCATACGCCACCAACATTGGTTTTGTAGAATTCCCCAAAAGCCTAATTGTTCTTCTACTCCATTGTTTCTAAAAAGAGGCGATCAAATAATAACAGTTTTTGTAAGTTTGGACCAGTAAAAAATTTCCCTTTCAACTTGGCTTTTGAAAGTTTTGGGAACTTGGAACATTGTCCAAATTTACATGAAGAGATGGTAATAAAACCTATCTAGGTTTAACCGAGGTTATTTATAATTTCTGTTTGCAAAAAACCTGACGTAATTTTGAATCATTAATTGAAATCAATGCTGATTGCAACTAGATGGAAAGGGGTAAAGATTTGCCCTGTTTTAAAAGTAGAGAAAAGTGCAATGTTGAGAATTATAGATCAATTTAACTCTCGCAAGAGTCTTTGAAATAATGTTTTGTGAACATATTAATCGTTTTGTCCATAGTCAATATTCCATTCATCAACATGGCTTTAAAAAATTAAATCTTCTGTCACTAATTTGACTTCGATAACACAGTATATGACAACGACGACGCAACGCGCATATCACCTAGCAAGTAAAGGAAAAGGACCTAATATGAGATAGGAGCCTATTATGAGATACCCCATTTTCTCCCCAAGTAACAGTCGCCATCTAGCGACAAATGCTGAAACTAATTCATCAGAACGTCAAATGAGAGATCAGCTGCAGTTATTTTTAGTTGCTCTTAGAACGCGGAGCATGCATGTGGTTTTATGCACTAGTGTAATACCATAATTTTATTAGTGGTCAGTTTGACGTGATTTTTGTGTTGAAAAGGTGAGGAAATAAAAAAGTATTGCTTATTTGCTTTGTAGTATGGAAGTTGCTTTATTATTTAAATATATAAAACGCGTGAAAACTAAACTAAGTTTTGAAAAAAATTTATATAAATTATTTTTACATAAGGTTCCTAATATGAGGTATCTCATATTACGAGAGCTTTCTATTTCTTAATAATTTAATGAACATTTGTTACAGATGCCTAGAGACAAAAAAAGAAAGCAATGGCAGTAAGAAACAAGGAGATGGGGTATCTTATGGCCTCGAAAACGTTCAATGTTCCGAAAGGTAAGCTTACCTATTTTATCGGTTTAGCTTTTTTTTTACCATTTTTTTTAATTTTTAGGAACCATTGAACGATATGCAAAAGACAACAGGAGTGCAGAGGACCTCGTAAAAATATCTTTGGATAGGAAAAATGTTTTACCTGAAGTTCTGGAGAATCTGCATTGAAATGGAAAAAAAAGTATTACGGTCTTCGAAGGAGAGACGTCAAATATATGGCGTTTCAGTTAGCAATTAGAAATCGTTTAAAGCATCCATTTAGCAGCAAAAAGATGTCTGCAGGTACAAAATGGCTTAGAAGGTTCTTAACCAGGCACTCGCAGTTGTCTGTACGTACACCACAGGCAATATCTGACGCGAGAATTAAAGAGTTTAACGCTAAAAATGTTGCGCAATTTTTTGACATATTTGAAAAGGAGATGGAAAAAATTAATTTGTCGCTGCATAGATTATTGATTGTTGACGAAACAGGCATTACGGTTGTGCAGCATAAACAAAGTATAATAATCGGCTTGAAAGGGAAAAAACAGGTTTGTGCCATATCACAAGAGAGAGGAAAACTCGTCACCGTTGTGACAGCCTTGAATGCTTCTGGTACTTTTGTTCCACCCTTAATAGTGTTTCCCCGTAAAAACATGTCGAAACATATATTGGAAGGCGCACCTCCTGGATCAATGTGGGCCTGTCATCCATCTGGATGGATTCAGACGGATAGTTTTACTAAACCAACAAAAGATGATCCGATTTTGTTAGTTTTAGATGGTCACTACTCCCACACGAGAAACATAGAAATCATAGACATGGCCAGAGAAAATTATATTTAAATTGTTTGCTTACCACCACATGCGACTCCTAAAATGCAGCCATTGGATGTGGGTTTCATGGCACCACTAAAAACGTATTACGCTCAAGAAATAGAGACGTTTCTCAAAAACAATCCAGGAAAAGTTGTGACACACAGCAACATTTGCTCACTATTTGGAAAAGATAATAATCAGGCTGCAACAATGGAGGCATCGATTAATTTATTTAGAAAAACAGAAACATCGACTTTTTGGGCGAAGAACAAAATCTGCCTTTACAAGAAAGAATTGACATTGAAAATAAAAGAGATATACCAGCAAATTTTTCAAGTAAGGACAAACATATTTCAAACATGTCATCAGATTTAGTTGTGGATCTCCCTGCAGAGTCCGAAAAAGCTATGGTACTTCCATTAACTTCATCAGGTTCTGCCAACATCAATAGGTCAGATAAAAGTGATAAACTTTTGCTGGTCTCTCCAAAAGAAGTTTGTCCAGTGCCGTCAACCTCTTTAAATTATAAATATATATATATATATATATATAAACTTGGAAGAATCCATTACCAAGAAACTAAAAAAAAAAAATAAAGGTGTGAAACCACAATCTTCGGGAACAATAGATAAAAAATCCGAAGCTAAAAGTACCAAAAAGGCTGAAATTACATCGAGCAGCTCAGATTCAGAAGCATCTGTGCATTATGATGACTCGACTGATGAGGAGGATTACAATGATGCTGAGTGTCGGTTTTGCCATGGAAGATTTTCCGAATCCACTCGTGGAGAAAAGTGGGCTAGATGTATAGTTTGTTTTCAGTGGTTTTCACGAAGATTGCGAGCTTGATGGCACACAATTTGTTTGCCCTATGTGCGAAAAATAAAAGGAAAAAAAGAGCTTCTGTTCGATTAGATTTTAGTGTTGTTACACTTTTGATCATCCTTTCGATTACATTTAAAATAAAGCAATAATTTTCTTTCAGTCCCTCTTTTTATTTTTTAAATATCTTCTATTAGGAACCCTACCCTATCTCATATTAGTAGAACAATTTTGAAAATAACAAAAAGTGATTTTTTTTTAGTTATTACCACTTTACAAAAATAATTAACATTTTTAATAAATCTGATGTGTTAAGATATGAAGTATACACAACAGTCTACCGTTTAGAAATAAAACAACTTTTGAAAGTTACATTCTTACCTATTTATTTAAAAAAATAAAAAGGTGTCTCATATTAGGTTTCTTTCCTCTAATTCTACGTCATCTGTCAACTCATCTAGTGATAACAATTCCCGCACCATTTCTAATGTCCGAATACACCATTTTGTTGTAGTAGGCACTCATCTGTCATTTTAACCATCGTTACCAACTTAACGACGCAACTTCTCGTATTCATCTGTAATAACTGTTACTTCATATGCCACTTCACCTGTCAAATATTTTCCCAGTTTCAGTAAACAAAAATGTATAAGAATCAGTCAAAGAATTCTATGCAGTTTTTTTGGTGGTAGACCTGTGATATCTAAGAAAAAACGGAAATATTTCGCAACGTTACGTTTTTTGATAAATTGAGAACAAAAAAAACTTTGACAGTATCAGTATTACTCTACAGAGTGAACGATATTTGACTATTACAGTCACCTTGACTTAAAAAAAAAACTGAACAGCATTTACGAAATAATTCGAAGTAATGGTAGGTTCAATTTATAGTTCATTTCTGTTCTGTTTGGTACTGAATATTCTAACTGGATTAATTCAAATTTAACAAAATTACGATTTGAATCCACTTTATTTGTGAATACAACAAATAAATCCAGCGAAAGTTACACTAATTAGAAACATCGTGCAACACAATTCATTCACGATGAATCAAATAAGATTTATTGCTTTTTAATGAAAGAATTGAGAAATATTTTCCGCTTTTAAATTTCGACACGTTCTCTCTGAATATTGTGACTTTTATGAAAGCTGCGTTTCTAACCGCCTTTATATTTTTAATATTTCATTATATAAATATAAACTCTTTAGCTTTTGTAAATTAATTCGAGTTTTGACAACTCGTAAACATTTCCTCGTTAGCTGAATATATATTTTTGACGAAAATACTTGTACACAAAACTAAACATTTTGAATATGTGCTGTCAGGGTATTTTAATAATTGAATTCAATAGGTGAAATTTTTGGGATATCGATGTAGAGAGAATGGAATAAATGGATTTTTTATGTACTAATTTATTGTTTGTGCACGTTATTTGTCGTGTTTTTGATTTATGATTTTGACGATTGTATATCTATTTTTGATACTCGAAATTTCAGAACGGTAAACAACAATAGGAATGTTATATGAAGTTTATTATTATCATCACTTTTATTTAAATTTATTTATGTAAATATAGATATTCCTACTTCTATCAACTACCGTTAATCAACTAAATGTTTCAAAAAGTAAAAAATTAAAACACTAAATCGGTAAAACACAAATGTCATGAAAAAATTTTTACGCAACTAGAGTTTCGACCTTATTCGGTCATCATCAAGCCTAGAATACAGGGTGATTCAAAATAGAGTGCAAATATTTTAAGGGCGTATGTAACAGTCAAAAATAAGAAATTTTTTCATATAATCATGTCCTAACTTTCTTTGTTTTCTAGATACAGGGTGTCAAAGTTTTTAAAAAAATCAGTTTTTTATCAATTACACAAAAACCTTTTAGCCGATTTATACAAAATTTGGTAGGCTTATTTGTTGTCATACGGGCCTTCTTTTGGTGAGTATAAAATAAATTTAATAATTCCTGTGGCGTCTCAGGGGGCTACCTACTTGATAATTATAGGTAAAATTTTGGTACGCCGCTGCTTTTTTGTCAGTTCAAAATTTTTTTTAGATTAAGCTATCAATAATGTAACTTTCTTTCATCCTGAGCTTTACTCGTATCAGCTTTGTTTCCAAGAAAAAAATCAAAATCTCTGCCTGACCCTATTAAAACAAGTAAAAAACTAATTACTAAATGATGGAGATTGTCGCCAAATAGGTCTGTCTAAATTTTTATTTGTGTTACGAAATTCCATTCATTATTTATTCCAGTGGCGTCTCAAAGTGTGATTTTATTTAATTAATAATTGTTATAAAAAAACCGATTTTTTTTTAAAAACTTTGACACCTTGTATCTAGAAAACGAAGCAAGTTAGGACATACGATTATATTAATTTTTTTTCTTATTTTTGTCTGATAAATACGCCCTTAAAATCTTTGCACTCAATTTTGAATCACTCTGTATAAATACGAAACCAGCGAGGTTGATTTTGGGAAATTATCAGCAATGTTTTTAGTAAAAGTGTACTCTTTTAAGAAAAATCTAAGCTTTCGGAAATATTGAATGTTTTCCATCTTCACGGTACTACAATAAAATTGGTCATCTTAATATATATAAAAAAAATTATTGGTGAACACATCTTATATTTATTTTAAATTTTTTGTTTAAAATTTATTTTAATTAGAAATTTCTATTTGGATTTTCTTGTTAGGAGAAATTTCTAAAGTAGATGACTTTAAACAAAAATTTTAAAATAACTATAAGATGTGTGCACCAATAATTTATGTTTTTGTTTAGTGTAAAGATGACAATTTTTAAGAACTTTTGTAAATCAATCTCAACTAAAATGTAAGTACAACATAGTATTGGGAATATTTCCCAATTTGCAGATTAAACAATTTTATTTTAGCACCCTGAATATGGAAAACATTCAATACATTTTCTGAAAGCTTGGATTTTTCTTAAAAGACTATAATTTTACTAAAAAAGTTGCTAATGATTCCCCAAAATCAACCTCACTGGTTTCCAGTTATCTAACTAGTCACCTTCACAAAAACGAGAAATATATAAATATACAGGTAAGGAAATTTAAACGAAGACCATCAAGCCAAATTTATTAGAGACAAGAGTAAGTGGGAGTGAGGTGAAAGTTGTACGTTTCGTGCTCAGCGCTGATTAGCTGATTAGGTCTTTGTTTGTTTCTTGCATGGACTTATTATACCTTGTCTAATTCATTATAAAATAGATTTCCGTACCTGTATATGTTGGGAAGTTAAGAATGTTATACTTATAGAAAAGATATTAAGGTGAATAAGCAAAAAATGGACATTCAACAAACATCTGAAAAGTTTACAATTATTGAAAACACATTAATCAAATTTAAATTGATGGAACTTTCTGTTACTGTCAACGTCTTCGGCACAGGTTAGCATCAAAGAAACTCACCAATATTGCTTGTGACTTAAAAAGACAATTATATTGTTGTTGAAGCTTTGTAGCATGAATAAGTTACTAAATAATAATAGATAGATAGATAGACGATCTATAAGCCTTTTCATCATGTGATAAGCGCAAGCGCAGCCGCCTTGTTGAAATAGCGCCAATTCAAAAGTTTCGTACTGTTTGGATTAATAATGGCTGGAAAAGCAATATTATCTCTACAGACAAATCAATCATTAGAAAAAAAGCATTGATGGTGATTTACATTTTTATAACTCCATGAAAGCGCATAGTTGTGAGCAATTGAAAAGGTGCTTGAAGTGTCGTGGACGTTCGGAACAAGGAAAAAAAGTGTGCTGATTGAGAGGTTAGATTTCAATACTTGTTTACTGTGAAAAAAATTAATAAAAACAAATAATAATTATAACTCTGTTCCAATTAATTATGACAACCAACTATTAATAATTGCAAAAACACTTTAACATAAACGTTAATAAGGAGTATAATTAATAAGATAAATTATTTAATATTTAAGGATCAACATGACATTTTTAATAATATTACTGTGTATACCGAAGCAGTATTTAATATTAAAAAAATATTGTTTAATACCAGATAAGGATTTTCTTCTGTTAAACCACTTTCTCCATAAAAATGTAGTGAACAAAAATAAGATCTTTAGTAACATCATCAATCGATCGAAAACCTTTGTCACTTCGACCACATTTTTCACCCATAATGGTCATTTTGAACATGTTTTAATATGTATTGTGCCTAATGATTTGATATTTTTTTACGATACTGCAGGCAAGTCTTTGGAAAATTTATAAAATAATGTATTACCTTTGAATGATTTATACCGTGTGTCACTTTTACATACTCCATAACAATACCGTTTCGTTTTTCCTTTCCATACACACAACATAATTAATTGATTGCAATAATTTATTTTTTAATTAAGAGACTTACTTTACTTTTTTTTCCATTTTTTAAATGAATATACTTAAATTCGAGAGACGCTAAAATGGTGGTTCCCACCTTATCGAGTCTGAGGCCCACAAGGGTAAACTCGTAGCGTAACAAAAACGAGAAATGATTTAACTTGGAACGAAATACCGAAAGCCGATATTAGTATTAGCACGTTGAATTTTTTGGTTTGTGAAGCATTGGCATTACTTAGGTTAAACCATGTGATAATTTTCACAAACCTTGATGTTTAAAACCATTCTATATCGCCTTTTGATTAGGGTTTAAAAACTTGTTCGAGCAATTTATCCAACAATAATTGGCCCCTTTGCCTCTTAAGCCTGCTCATGTAAAATATTTGGGCTTCTTACTTCGCCTATTTATATTCTATTATTAAAGGACAGAAGGATGAGTATTGCAACTATGTTAAAAGAAATAAATTGGCATTCAGTTCAGAATTATGTTCAGTACATGACTGATATTTATTTATAAAATAAAAATGACATAGTACCATCGCATCAGATCTATTAGAAAAAATTCAATATAATTCGCAATATCACAACTATAATACAAGAAAACAATCTGACTTTCATGTACGGCAAGCCATCACTAAAATTTCCTAAAATACAATTTTTATTAAAGGTTTAAAACATTTAATAGACTGCTTACAGAAATAAAAAAAAACAACAATAAATGTATTCAAAAGTAACCTCAAACAATACTTGATAAATAAACAGAACGGATATACTTTCTTGTGATAATACTCTTTAAACATGCCCTTTTAAAGTATTTTCTTTAATTTATTGTTAATTTACCCCTCATTTTATTCGCATTTATTATAGATCATTTGTTTTGAGATCATGTACTTTATTTAAAAAAATTACTTGATGTTATATTAATACTATTTACTATGTTTAAATTATTAATAGTTTTGCGACGATAGGTTATAGCCACAAAACTATTTTTGTGCTAAAGAGGGCAATGTAATTTACAAAGGCCTTCTTTCAACATACAAATAAATTACAACTTTATAATTAAAATGAAAAACACAAAATACATCGGTATCATAATTGATCCAAATTTAAAATGGGCATTATATCCTACCTCTCTTTTATATAATAAAAAAGTGCTTTGTATAAAAACATTATATTATCTGTCTTGCTGTACCTTTATTTATGGAAAGCCTAAATTGAGATATTTATTATTTGCAATAAATATCAAAAGAAGTATACATTTTTAAATAATTTGACATTTAAGAACCATTCACATATCACAGTTGACATCTTGATACTTGACAGGCACAGCCAAGCATTATTTTTATTTTTGCCAAATAAAATGGCCGGTTAATTATTCTATGGGGTTGCGACAGAGAACCAGTAAATTTGATGAAGGTGTTTTTGTGGCTAGGGGCGAAATACTAGTACGCTTAATAGCACCACCATAAAAAAGTCATTTTTAGGAAACTGTTTATATATTTTTCATAAATTGGCAGGCTTGGCGACTAATTTCGAATGAAAATAGCCTCCAAAATGGCTATATGGTTGCAAGTATGAAGGTCGCAACCCGCCTTAGAAATTTCACCTTTACTATCAACAGCTGTTGTTTGATAGGTCGTTAGAGAATGTTTGCAATTTATGGAATGTAAAGAATGTTAGGAATTTTGACGTTAGAAATAATTGAAATTCCTAAAATTGTCACATAAGGAATGCATAGGCGGATTTTAAGAAAATTGTTATTCAAGTAGTTAGGATGAACCGAAAATTCTGAAAATTAATAGGGATCTAAGTTAGAAGTAATTATTCAAGAAAATCAAAACCGCAAGTCAATCAGAACTTTCGTTCTAGAGTTATCGTGCCAGCATACATACATACATACAGACGACCAGACGAAATTTTTTTTTTGGATTTTCGGAAAAAATGGGGGTCAGAAAATGTTTTCATCTGCACGAATGCAATACTGAGGCCCCATAGGAAGGGCCTCAGTAATTAATATTTATCGATTATAATATTTTTCACTTGCTTGTTTATAAAAAACAGTACGAAAAAGGCAACTGAAAAAGACGGCTGATAATAACGCATGCGCACAAAAAAATGTGATGAAAAGGCCTATTAAACCAACATGCGCATCAGGTATAGCGAGTGTCCCCATATTGTCAGTACAATTCGATTGAATTGATCTGGGAAATATATTAACAATACTACAGTCATCACATATGAAGAACAATGAAGTTTGGAATGATGCTCATGAAAAAGAAACACCTACAGTTGGGTTAGCTGTTGTATAATTTCTTGCAGAAATGATGAACTCTTCTTTGAATGTATGATTTATGTAACTTTTAACAATGATGTTCATTTATTTTAACGGATGAACAAAATGAAACGCATGTGTACATAAAACAGGTTAATTCAGCATTTCTTTATTGACAAGTGACATAAAACATGACATATAAAATGACAATTCAGTGTTGCCAACCTTTAAAATAACATGTTACTGTTATTACCATAAAAAGTTTAAACAACTGTGTAAAACACGCAGAAAAATTAATTCAAGATGACTAGGCAAAGCTTATTAATTTTTGATGATGCATTATCAATGATTTGGCAGGTAATTAGTATATAGATATTTTTTATTCCTTCTTAAACTTAATTATTATTCATATTTATTTTTATTAGAATTGTTTAACTTATTATTTTCATTTTTATTAAGTTCTTAAAATCCGAGATTACATCATTCTAAGCAACATCCAAGTAAAAAAAAAAACTAATCGAAAAAAAGTCAAATTTTAACCGATTGTCCTCCAAATCCTTACTATCCTAGAATTGTATCCTATATTATAGGACCATTCCGATAAGTTTAGTATTTCGTTTTATATTGGTGGAAACTTTGTCATGCTTAATGTTAGTGATGACGTAGACGCCATTTTTTTAACAGTATTAATTTTTCCTTTTTAATAATTAGACAATTTAATTTTTATATTTTTGTAAATGCTTCCCATTTTACTTCTTATAATCACCAGTTGTAGAACTAAATGCTTTACATATTTTAACTATTAACTATTAACTATTAACACAATAATAGAAACTAGTGAATTCTATTTGAAAAATATTCCAAATAATGTGTTCAAATCCGCGTCGGTCCCACACTTTAAATTTATTTCCAGACACGTCAAGGGATATGTACGAGTAGATATGAAAATATTTACGCTTCTTTTGAAAAGCGGCGTCAAGAATGTGATTGAATAATAAATCTCTAAATATATATGTGTAGAAAAATCCCTTCAAAATAGAATTGATATGTTTAATAAAATTTAAAGGGGATGCACGTTACTGAAAATTACTATTTGAGTTATTACTAGAATGGTTGAAGTACCTATGGTATATAATTGTATATTTAAAATTTATAAATGAACAGTTCCTAGAGATTGCAAATAAAATGATTGCGTAGTTGCTTACGAGTAACCAGAAGCTAAAGTCAATAGCGAGCTTATTATCCTTCAACAAGGCGCACCCATTGGAAGTTTATGCCTTTCAAAAGCAACGAGTAAAGCTCGAAAGTATTAAAATGATAATAATTTATAAAATACAAGCAAACATAAACTTTAGGGATTTCTCGTTAAGTTAAACCATTCGCAGTATTTATTGATAGGACCCACATAATTCTGTCATTTTCTGGTTAGATATTACTTTCCATAGTATATTATCATTTTTATCTTATCTCGAATATTCATAAAATACACCAAACCAACGAAATACTTGCTTGCATTTAGTTTATCACGTAGAGTTATTTTATATAAAACGTTTTAATCTAAAAAATAAATAATCGTGGTTATAGAACATGTCATAAAATTTACCTTTTACCCGATGTCCACTCAATTTTTTGAGAGCAATGAATTACACAAACAAATACTTTACAGACTCGCCCAGTATATAATAACAAATCCATCATATTATTACATGTCCACGAATAAATATTTTTTCTGTAAAATATGCAATCGATAGTGAAGTCAATGTGGAAAAAGTTATATTCACTCTTTGGGTGACAACACATGATTGATTGCTTGCTGTAGGTCGTTCATATTTATTCACACTGCTTCTAAATAATTTATGTTGGGTAATTATACCTACATTTGATAAAATGTTAAGTATAGTGAATAGTATAAACAAGACAAAGTTAAAAATAAATATATCAATGTTTAAATATATACAATATACCAAATTAAAACCACTTTAACAATTTTTCGCTAGTAAAAAATATACTTTTGCAATTACTGCTTTCACCTTATTTCTTGAGAGCGTGGAACAATTAATAGGTCATCAAGGTAGTGTCCTGAGGCCTTTTCTGTATCAAATCCTTACAGATAGAATTTAAGTAGGAGTATGAATACTCATAACAACAATTATCAAGGATTATATACGGATAAACAAGTATTATCAAGAATTATCATTGATTATCAGGGATTATCAAGGATTATCAAGAATAATCCAGGATTATCAAGTATTATAAAGGATTATTAAGATTTATCAAGGATTATCAAAAATAATCCAGGATTATCAGAGATTATTATGGATTATCAAGGATTATCAAGGATTATCAAGGATTATCAAGGATTATCAAGGATTATCAATGATTATCAAGGATTATCAAGGATTATCAAGGATTATCAAGGATTATCAAGGATTATCAAGGATTATCAAGGATTATCAAGGATTATCAAGGATTATCAAGGATTATCAAGGATTATCAAGGATTATCAAGGATTATCAAGGATTATCAAGGATAATCAAGGATAATCAAGGATAATCAAGGATAATCAAGGATAATCAAGGATAATCAAGGATAATCAAGGATAATCAAGGATAATCAAGGATAATCAAGGATAATCAAGGATAATCAAGGATAATCAAGGATAATCAAGGATAATCAAGGATAATCAAGGATTATCAAGGATTATCTAGGATTATCTAGGATTATCTAGGATTATCTAGGATTACCTAGGATTATCAAGGATTATCAAGGATTATCAAGGATGATCAAAGATTATCAAAGATTATCAAGGATTATCAAAGTTTATCAAGGATTATCAATGATGAACGGGTGGCACTCGCCTTTCCTCGCACACGTGGGGTTTAGCGACTGTAGCACAGGTAGAGTCAGTTGTTTTTTAATAAAAAAACGAAGGACCAGGATTTCTTCCAAACATGAAATATATTTACAAACGTGAACAAATCAACAGAACTTGAGAGTTTAATACAGATGCTTAAAAATGCAATGGAATGCGTGAAATTACTTTTTATTAGATGTGATGTTTCAATGACTTTCTTGTGACATCTTTTTCCTACTATGTTTTTTTATTATATAAAGAAAGTGTAACCTAGTAAAGCGTAAGGAGTCTATAAGGGAATACAATAAATATCAACTAAAACTAAGTATTTGGGACCAAAGAGTTTGGGACCAAAGAGTTTGGGACCAAAGAGTTTGGGACCAAACAAAGGAGTATCAAGAATTAGTAATAAATTAGGTTAGGTACATGTACAATGTACGGTTGCTATGGGTTTTTAAAACAAATAAAAAAACATCAATTAATTAATTGACGAACAGTGGCAAAACCAATTAAAATCTATTTCAAAGTCTAAAGATATCGTCTTATGTCGAAACGGCAGTGGAGAGCTTTAATTTCTGATGCCTTCCGAGACAGATAATTGCCACTGTACTGACATCGGAGTTATTGTCTAATTCCACGAGGTCTCTTTGGGTAGATAATTCAGAAAACAATTATGGGATAATCTAGTTTTGGTTTCCACAAGGATGAGTTTCCCGGGTATCAAATAAATTTTATATTTACTGGTGAAAGTCTAAACCAAATAATGGGAAGTCGTTTGTAATGAAAAATATTTCGAGACGGTTTTTCCAGTTTAATTTTACGAGTTCTTCCCGTCGATTCTTTATTTATATTGGATCAGACTGAAGGGAAAATATTAGAAACTTCAATAAAATAAACTTTCGTAATAATAATAGTATTTCATTACTTCTTAAGTATATATATTAGACTTATAAAATTACAAAAAAAAAATAAACCAATCAAACGACAATTTAAGTTTGAAGCGTCACACAGCTGAATCAAACTGAAGTAATATTAATAAGTTATACCATTATTATTGACATTTTTTTTAAATATCACGAATGCCAATCCCAATGACGAAAATTGGAACTAGGTTGCACAAGTTTTCTCTACAAGTGCCGTGAAATGGCCGACGAACTAATTCTTCTCTTTAAATCACCTGGAAAGGATGACATATTTCCTGCCCTTTTCCAAAAGGAACAGGAACACTTGCTACCCCTCCTTGCGAGGCTGTTTGGAACAAGCCTGGCGTGGAGCTATATTCCATTATGGTGGACAATGGCGAAAGTTGTGTATACACAAGGCTGGTAAAGTAGATACCTCCCTACCAAACTCCTATCGTCCAATCTGCCTAACATCCTTTCTATTGACAACACTAGAGATAATTCTAGATTATTTTTAGATATAGAAGGCGCGTTCAATAGTGCCATTCATTTCATCACTGCAGGGAGAGAAAATCACTTTCAGAGCATGTCCACAAGGCGGCGTACTTTAACCCCTACTGTGAACCATTCTGGTAGATAACTTGACAGGGAGCGGGTTTTCAATGCTATGCTGATGAACTGGTTATCATAATTAGGAATAAGTACGAAGAGGTGATCTCCAATATTATTCAATAAGCCCTAAATACGATCAATAGATGGTGCAAGAGTAAGCTCGACAAGCTTCAACAAACTAACTTGGCCTGGGAAGGTCTGGCGATTATCCGAGATATGGAACTCACCTTGAACTCTCAATTGGAAAACATCATCAACAAAGCCAGATTATCTCTCTAGACCCTCAGAAGGATATACGACAAAGCACTGGTGATCAGTCCTCAACTGGTCTATTGGATTTACCAAACCGTTGTAAAATCCATGGATACGTACGGCTCCGTCGTCTGGTGGGACAAGAGACTTTAAAGGTCTGGGCAATTTCAACCACACCGACGGGAATCATGAAGACCATTATGGACCTAACCTTTCTTCACATTTTACTGGAAAGGGAGGCCAGGATGGTCTTCTATAGACTCCTGAAGATATGTAGTCAATGCAATGAAGAACGGCGATGAGACAGCGTCCTCATTTCAGAAAGATACGTGCGGACTATACATTGTTCACGAACGCCTCCAAAACTGAAAAAGGAGTAGAAGTGGGGAATTTTAGACCAGAAGCCAAGAATTGACCTGGGCTCTCTAAACACGATACATTGAAATAATGATGAACACCTAAAAATTAGTCGAATATGACATTTACATGACCTTAATTTGCCTTATTTTTTCCATAAAAATTTGTTTTTGCTGGAAATGCATAAATAAGCTGGCATAACTCCAAATTGAAAAAAGAAAAAAAATCAGCAAAAGAGAATAAATGCATCTGGGCCAACCCTAATACTTCGTAGGCCCTCCTCTACTTCTTATCACTGCATTCATGCGTCGCGGCATGCTTGATATCAAATGTTCAACAAAAGCTTGCGGTATATTCTCCCATTTTTCAATAGCGACCTCTATGAGTTGGTTCTGGTCTATAACTTCGAATCCTCTTTTTGAGATAGTCCCATAGATGTTCTATAGGATTCATATCCGGAGTGTTAGGTGGCCACTCTAATAAAGGAACATTAATATCATGTAAGTAACCAATAACCTGTCTAGCCACGTGGGGACGAGCGTTGTCCTGCATGAATAATAAATTGGGCCCAACAAACGGAGCAAAAGGCATTACATGTTCGACCACAATGTTGTCTAAGTAATATTGGGCATTCATAGACCTCGTACGTATAGGGACCAACTCCGTACAAGCATCGAAGCAAATTCCTCCCCAAAACATTTTAGAGCCACCACCAAAAGGCACTTTAGGAGAGATATTACAGCTGGCAAACCTTTCTCCTTGTCTTCGCTAGACACGCTCACGTCCATCTGGATTTTTAAGGCTAACTCTAGTTTCATCGGAGAATATAACTCGTGTCCAATCATTGATGGTCCAATTCTGATGTAGTCTTGCAAAATTTAATCTCTGAACTTTGTGTTCTCTGGTAAGCAAGGGTTTTTTTGGATGGTCTTCTGTTGCTTAATCCTGCTCCATGTAAACGTCTTCTTACCATTCGAGATGATATAGCGATATTTCGAACATCTGCTAATTCATTTTTAAGCAGATTGCTGGCTATTCTCCTGTCTCTAAGAGCACGTTGTCTCAAAGAACGATCATTAATTTGATTAATGCAACGTTTTCGCCCTTGTCCTGGTCTTCGATGGTACGAACCCGTTTCATTATGTCGCCTCACTATTTGACTGATGCTGGAATGATGTCTTCCTAACAAACCAGCAACATATCGCATTGAATCTCCTTCATTCAGGAGAGTCGATGCTCGCACTGCCTCCTCCAGTGACAGATTTCTTTGACGTTTCATTTTTTTTACTTGATGTTCTCCCAAATGAACTTCCAAGCATGCATGTAATAAAAACAATTACAATCAACAGCTTCCTTCTAACAGAAACTTTGCTTTAATCAGCACTTTTTAAGAAAATGTTAACACAGTTTTAGTCTAAAACGAGGTTTAATACGAATTACTATCAAAATAAGGTATTACGTGACCTAGCTAGCTTAAAAAAACAACTGTCACTGTCAAACAAGGTCCATGGCCTACTTGTCGTACAGTAAGTTATCAATAAATAAAGATTATCGAGCAAAATATAAGTGGTGCGTTAATTTTATCCAGGAGTTTATATTAAAAAATTTAAGATTATATTAGTATATATTGGTAATTAGTAATTTTGAAAGAGTTTTGGATTATGATTTTGATAAAAATTTGTTTCTTTAAAGCAGTTTATCATTTTTAGACACAGATCCGACTTTGAAAATATTTTATAATATATCTAATTGCGAACCAAAATTTCTTATTTACTCAAATTAAATGAAGTAAAAAAATTAAATAACAAACTGTTTAAATAAAAATAAACGTTACAAATACCAAGCTTTTACAAAAGTTATAACAAAAAATGTTTTTTTTTTATTAATTTTGGTTCAGACTATTTACCACAGTACCTACTATCGTTTTATTGATAAATAATGATAAAATTCTCGGTTAAAAAGTGTCTTAGTCCGATTCTGGTTAGAAACATTTAGGTTATTCGTTTTAGCTGTCAGATTTTATTTTTTGTGGCGACGATGTAACTCCGGGGTGATTAAATCGCGTCGAAGACATAAATTAAAAATGATGTTTTCAGTTTTCTGAAGTTTACATGACAGTTAAAAAAAAAAACGTTCGAAGTTAAATTAGATGAATATTTAGGTCAATATTTTAATGAAAGTTGAAAATTGTTTGTAGAAGAAAAAAACGTAGGATATTGAATAGAAATTGAATGAATTACAGAAAGGATTAAATTTAATTAAAGAACTGGCAATGAAGGAATCCAATCAGTTTTAAATATCCCTTTCTAAAATCACTAAAGTTCTATGGAGAAAAAATTACAACAAACGAGGTAGGCGCCAGAAGTTCTCGGCCTCATATAGAAAAATAAGAACTTGACGTCCCCTACCATTTATGTTTGATTAAAAAAATCCCTAGGAGACATGTCTGGGCTATACAGTGGATGTTCAAATTCTTGAAATCCGTATTCGCGGATGGCAGTTTATGAAGTGGCCGCAGTATAAACAGGACAAACATAATTTGTAAATTGTACAGGACGTTTTGAACAAATATTCCCTTCCAATTTATGGAATAAAGAAGCTTAAATATAGCTATTGGCAGTTTTATCGTGATCTTCAAAATCAAATGACATTTTTTTGAAGCAATATTACTTGAATTGGTCGACCGGAGAGCTCATATTCTTCAAGGGTTTATTGGCCCAAACGGAAAACATTTTGCGCACTTCTTACAGTGGAATATGAAGGAGATAAATCACCATAAACGCCGTCTAAACTTTGTTTAATTTGAATAGACGTATTCCCTTCTTTTGTTTAAAATTTATTTTCTTACCTGAGATATTTTGATGCATTAGTCACATTGTCTAGTTGGCTATTCAAGGCATAATATATACAGGGTGTCCCAATGAAATGTAGCCCGTTTCCATTTGATAAAATTTGGTTACGGTGAATTTAAAAGAGATTTTTAAACAACATCCTTTATAGATAATACACAATTTCTGTGTCACTGAAGCAAAACATAGCAAAATAACACATATCAGCAAAAACCGCAAGTTTCTACG
Source organism: Psylliodes chrysocephalus (assembly GCA_927349885.1). Lineage (NCBI taxonomy): Eukaryota > Metazoa > Arthropoda > Insecta > Coleoptera > Chrysomelidae > Psylliodes > Psylliodes chrysocephalus. The sequence goes on from OV651813.1 coordinate 44,433,517, forward strand.
ATTTGTTTAAATGTTATAAGCTCTGAAAATGGGATACTTTTCATTGGTACATCCTGTATATAGTGCAGGCTTAGTGTATGTGCAAAGAAGTTTAAACACGTTTAAATACGTTTGAACCTGTTTAAGCCGAGAAATTCTGGCGCCTACCTCGTATATTGTCATTTTATAACAAATATAACTTTATATCATTTGCAACATATACTGTATAAGTTAAAATATTTTAAAAAAATTCGAATAATATGCATCAAATTTTATTACTCTTGTGTTTTCCAAATATAGTATATCTATTCGTTTTTTATTAATATTAGAATAACTGTATTTTGGTGCACCTGTTTTATATTACTCATTACCTCATTTTCCCAATAATTTTACTATAACACGAACTAGCCATTTATAAAACATAATTTTAATTTTAATGAGTATCGAAAATCAGAGCAATCCTTTTACATCCGAAATAAATAAATAACATTCCCGATATACAGTGTGGAACGGCTAAATGGAATAAATTCGATTGGTATTTTTAGTTGCGCTTTTTGTTAAACAAAAACTTTTTATACAGGATGTGTGGATGTAACAGCGGCCAATAGCAACTTTCTTATTTCATATTTTTGGATTCTTCAGAAAATTCTAGACATATTTTATGTACTATTTCCTATACCTGAATGTTTCGGAAATATTGAATTTTTTTCGATTTATTGCAAAAATTAACATTAATAAAAATAAAATAATTTGATTACAGAAATTCGTTAAAATAACACTCAAAAACTAATAAGTAATACTGTTTATTTCTTGATATTGTAACAAAAAAAAAACATATCAATGTAGGAGATATTCAAAATGCTCGCCGCGAACATCTTGGCAACATCCTAATCTGAAATTAAAATGTCTTTTAACGTTACTCAATATCTCAGAAGTGAACGTTCTAATCCAAGCGTGATTCGTTTTCTTAAGTAAGCTAGGTTGAGAGGTTTAGTTTTGTATACAATACTTTTGACATACCCCCATAAAAAAGTCTAATGATGTCAGATCAGGAGATCGTGCTGGCCATTCCATCGATTCTCGCCTCCGTATCCACCGATTTGGAAATACTCGATTGAGGTACTGCCGGACACTGATTTGGTAATGGGGCGGTGCTCCATCTTGCTGAAACCATATCATATTCGCTGGAACTTGTGGGTTTGCTGGATCGGGATATAAGTTCGTTAAAGTTGGTACGACATTATTTTGGAGCCAATCGCCATTCAAATTGCCATCAATGAAAAAAGTACCTATGATAAGATCCCAACATTTCCTGCCCAAACATTAACCTTTTCAGGGTATTGCGTATGTTCTTCTCTCATCCAGTGAGGATTTTCCTTAGACCAATAGCGGCAATTTTGACGATTAACATGACCGTGAAGTGTAAAGGCACACTCAACAGAAAACCCTACTTCGACTATACTATTTGCATGTCCAAGCTCGTAAAACTCTCTATTTTACTGATTCTCCCTTGGGATATATGCGGAAAATTTGGAAAATTTTCATGAAATAAGCGAGAAACTTATATTTGTGTCCGTAGGTTATATCCATAGAATTATTATTTTGTGAATTTCTGTTAAATGGTCCATTTTTCTGATATGCAGTTAAAGAAATTCAAACGACTATAACACTGACAACTACTGTCATGCAGTCAGATAACAATTTGCTAAGGGCAGGCGTTTTAAACAAAAGTAAACAATAGTAGTTTGTGCAACAAGAGAGGATATAATAGCCATATCGCACGAAGACGAAATTTGAGCACGACGCCGTAGGCGAAGTAATTAATCGTCTGAGTGTGATGTGGACAATCCACTCGAGTTGTACAGTATATTTTTCTACGACTCACTAACGAAAATTTACAAATAAAAAAAATATTTTAGGTTATTAAGACAAAATAACTAATTTTAAAATAATTTATAGCTTTAAATAATTTTTAAAATAAAATGCACGAAAAAAAAAAGAAAAAAGTTCGTTTCATTTTTCCCCACCCGAGAATCGAACTCGAGTCTTCCCGTGTGGAAGGCAAGAATGCTACCACAGGGCCACCTATTCTTTCTTTTTTTTTGCTTTAATACTCGTGATTACATTGACTTTATATAGTTTTATTTAAATTAACAAATTATTTATAATTATAGACGAAATAAAAACAGAAATGCTATTATTTATCGAATCTACACAAGAATAACTCATTTTATTGTATGTTTAATCTCAATAACTAAAAAATATACTGACAATTAGTTTGACAGAATTGTCACTTATTTAAAATTTTAAAAATAATAGCAGTCGGTTGATCAAAATATGAACGGTGATTGGTGGATTTCATTTTTTTTGCAGTGTTCTCACTACCTAGAATGGATATGAAATATATTCGTTCAGTTGAAGGCAATAGCATACTTTTTAGTTTTGTAATCTGTGCGTAGATAAGCTAATATCCATGTGGGTGTAGAAAAAACTAATTAAGTATAGCTTTTTATTTCATATCAGTAAAAAGGAACGCTGAAATGGTTTTTACTTACTTTCTCATTATCAAGACCTAAATGAAAAATAAGTATTGAGTGTAATCAAACAATTTTATTTTGTTAATGTTAATTTTCGCAATAAATCGGAAAACATTTAATATTTCCGAAACAGATAGATATAGTACATAAAACATGTGTAGAATTTTCTGAAGAAACCAAAAATTGAAAAACATACAGGGTGTTACATTTAAAATAAGAAAGTTGGTATAAAGTTGGTATTGGCCACTGTTACATGACACACCCTGTAGAAAAAATGTTTCATTAAAAAAAAGCGCAACTAAAAATGCCAATCGACGTGTCTAAGCGTTTTTCCTAACACGCTCCCTTTTATTTATTACCGAATTTATTCCATCTGGCTGTTCCACACTGTATTTAACCATTCCAAAGGGCTATCAAACAAACATTTATATTAAACTTGTTGATACGGACGAATCTCTTCAAATTTGATTGGTGTATTATATAGAAAAATTGGCAACCAAACATTAGAGTTATGAACATATATATTCCTGTATATATTTCGTTGCTAAAATTTATTGAAATAGATATGTCAAAATGGTAGGATAATTAACTAATCCAACGTGGTGATAAATTGTTTTTTCACAGTACAGGTCCCTAACATTTAAACAATCTATATTAATGGATCCATTAGTGTTTAAACGTAGAGATTTAAACTAATTGTAACAACTCAAACTCTGTTATAAGTTACAATAGCCTCATTAAACATTCGAAAATACACGTATACATAGCATTTGAATGTATTATGAGAAAACTGATTTAATTTTATATACGTAGAGAAAATCTGATTGTGATCGAATAAAAAACAATTAAGGAAGATTAAGTAGGGATGTGCAAAGAATTAAGACATAATGAGAAAGGGATTATGGTGAAATCAAAGAAGGACAACGAAGGAACCTAGAAGATTTCATTTATTTAATAAGATACTTCAGCAATACCAGGATTATCAGCCCATTTATACCGATGCCTTTCGTACTTCGACTAAAGTCGGAGAAGCTTTTACAAACAATACTATCTACAATTCGATTTATTAACTTTCAGAAACAACTACGTATTCTGCAGAGGTGAGAGCTCTTAACTACATTAACTAGCAAAATTTTGGTATTTACCTTATAATATCTGATTAGCTGAAGTGCTTTGGAGCATTATGAAGGGTTTACACTAGTCATCCTATGCTTATGTTAATAAAAACAGAAATACGTATACATGGTCAAAATATCGATTTTATTTTTTTTAGGTACCATCTCAGATATGCATTTAGAGCAACGAGAGAGCCGATAGTTTAGCTAAAGGAGCAATTTCTAGACCATTAGCTATATACATTCCCACAACAGTACAGAGCTACTAAAAATAAACTTTTTAAAATGATATATGGCATAGAAAATAGAGTTAATCATCATTTAAGCTGCCCAAGGTGAAGATCTCTGCCCTTCCTTGGAAGAACATCCCACCACAAAGACGAACTCAAGTTATTTTGTGTCTCCTCAGAATTGGACACACTTCAGCCACGCACATTCGTTTTTGATGTGCAATAAAGTGTTAAACACTACATACCTAACTGATTGTCAGTTGTTTATTTCAGAAAGAGTTGAGTATGAGTTACCCAACGCACTTGGAGACATTTTATCAGATAACTACTACGAAACAAATCTTATTAGCTACCACACAAATATTGGACTGTTAAACCAAATTTAGATTATTATTTTCCCTCTAACTTTATAAATATTTGTTAATTTGTTAAACCTATAAGCATTATTTTTATTATGTTAGGAACCAAGGAAGCACTAATGGGTTTGTCACCACTTCACTTTGTGATACAAGGGGAGACAAGACTAGGTGCTTACAGATTAGGGAACACCTTGGGAAATCTTAACATTAGATCAGGTCACATAAGTATCACAAAATTAGTGATGGGGGACGTGCTAGACATGAGAACAGATCACATAACCAAACGTAACTCCTTCAACACTTCAGTCGAGTTTTTAATACAAAACAGAACGGAGACACTATAAGGGAACCCAGTATCCAACGACAGGAACATACTTGGTACACAGACGGGTCAAAGACTAGCACTGGGGCTGGAGTATTCTCTAATCTTGCAATGTGCAAAAACAAACAATAGAAGAACTAAGTCAAATAAGCAGATCCAAATTATTTCAGACAGCCAGGCGGTTCTTAAGGACATATCAAGTCAAAAAGTGACGTCGTGACTGGTATGGGGTTGCATCGTAGAACTGAAAACATTGGCAGACCGAAATAGAGTAAAACTAGATTGGGTGCCAGGTCATCAAGGAATCGAGGGCAATGAAAAGGCTGACGAACTCGCAAAAGGAGGAAAGGAATACCAGAACCTGATAAATCTTGGAGTACCAAAACGTAGAGTTTGAGGTTTCATAAATACTGGGTTCAGAGAAAACACAACTGCTGGGAGAATATCCCAAAACAAGCACATGAGAAGACCTTCATATGAAGACTGTGTTCAAAAAGAACAGGAGAATTACTCTCCATGAATAGGAACCAGTTGAAAACAATAACAGGACTGTTCCAGTAAAAAGGCACCTAACCAAAATAGGCGTGTATAATAGAGACCTATTGTGTAGACTATCACAAGTAACCAGAAATAGCCAAACACTGTACAACTGTAAGGCATTGGCTCGCAAAAGACAGGCACTTTTTGGACAACCACAGGTTGATCCAAGAACCTATAGAACATATCCTGTCAAGGACTTACACAAGCTTGTATAAGAGACTAAGGTGACAGAGTAAGTACTATGAATTAATATGGGTCAAATGCAATATGCCATTAAGCGTCAATGTTGTCAGAGACTAAGTCAAACGAGCCCCGGGGAAAAACCCTTTGTTGTTAATACATTTAAAATATATAAAAATAGGAACTCAAAATGTTTCGTTTCAATTTCAGTAATAAATTAACAAAACGTTAAACGAAAACATAAACAAATTTTAAACTTTCAATGACGTTAATTTAAACAATATTATTTTCATCGACGACGAACAACTACTAGACTAATTTTGTTCACAAAAATCGAATTGCAAGCATTCACGGTGTTATTCACGTAGTTGCCAAATTATTATGAGAGTTAATTATGAATGTCTAGTACTCGTAGTTTTTCGACGTTGATTTAATAAATTGATATGGAAAGTAGTAACGTCATTTTATTAAAATTACATTATGCTGTAGTGGTAAAGTTTCAGAAAATAGAAAACGGGATGTCGGGGCTGTTTTTTAAAAGATTTAAGAATTTTCAGGGGAATTAAAAAGGATTGTCTGTGGGAAAAAAGGAAAAAGTTAGTTGTATGATATTCTATTGGGCTGCATTAGATGTACAAGATAGGTTTAAATAAAGTGAATACTAAAGGTAAAGAATTATTTATAACAAAAACAAAATAATCAAAAAGAGAAGAGAAAGCAGAGCAGAACACATAGACCAGATAGAGGGGCAGATAAAAAGTAAGATACCAGAAGGAGAGAAGATAGAATAGAAACTTATAAATTGTTTTATTTATTTGTGAAAATTTTGAATTCATTATCAATTATTTTATAAATTTTATAACAATAATTAACTAAAGTATTTCAAGAATTTTAGTATTTGTTAAAATTGCATTATGTTAGGGTGGTGAAGTTCTGGGACATCTAAATATAAAGTGAAACGTTGTAATGATTAGTACTACTTGCAGAATTATCGGAAGGGAATTTGTCAGTTAGAGAGAGGTGCTTGTCGAGACGGAATATTTAAGAAAGATACTGGAATTGTTATAAGAATTGGGGAGACGCTAAAATGGTGGTTCCCACTTTATTGAGACTGAGGACCCCACGGGCAAACTCGTAGCACAGAAGAAACGATTGGGCCATGTGCTCTTTAAACCGGTTCATGCAAAAATATTTAGCACTTTACTCCTTAAGCTCGCCTGTGTAAACATATTTGAGATATTCACCCCTTAACTTGCTCATGTTAAAATTATATTTGGGTAATTTACCTTTTGAATCCTAATTTGAAATTCAGATACGAGCTCCAAGTCGATCGGCGCTTTCGTTCTAGTGTTATCGTGTTGGCGCACATATAACATAAATACATATGCACAGGCTACCAGTGGAAATTATTTGTTTTGTCGGCACGAATTCATTACTGAATCCTCGGTAGAGAACTTCAGTAATGATAATTAATAATGTATTAGACATGGAACTGAAGTTGAATCAAATAAAATATAAAGAAGGTAAATCTTACTTGATAAAAAAAAATACAATAAGAAGTCAGATAGTCTACAGGACAGTAAGACACAAGGAAGGGGTCAAAGCGATAGTAAATAAAGAAACAATATTAATAATAATAATAGTGAACGTGAAGGTCAACACAGGATAGCAAAAGAAGAGTGACAGAAGAGGTAGACAGGGAGCAGGGAGTAGGCCAGAGAGCTAGAAGAAAGAACATAAACTTTATTATTTTGTAACATTAGTTAAAATTAAAACAAAAATGTAAATAATTTGAAGTAGTGGTGTAAAGACGTATTTAACAGTTCTCCGCTATCTTTAATAAGAATAGTGATTTTGTTTTATTTTTTTTTGTGATATTATTAATTAGTCTGTGCAAATGTATGATAATCCAAAATGATATTTCTTTTGTGTCTTCTGCCTTTGCTATTATTCATAGGCAGCGTTAAAAATGTGCTCCAACGGGGAACCTTGGAATAAAAGCAAAATAAAGAAAAATGAAGATCTCATTGATTGTGAAGGTGTTTGTAATAGGTGGTTCCACTACACCTGTGTCGGATTTATAAACATTGAATTTACTATGTTTACAAAAAATAAAAACGTCTATTTTATGTGTGATTCGTGTACAAAATGCTCCATTCAAGATACCAAAACTGTCCAACATTATTCTGATAATTTATCATCAATCTCGCAAGAAAACTTTAAGAAGATAGTAGAAGATGTAGTAAGAAGCAAAATAGCTGAAATTGATACATAGATGAATTCATTTAAAACAGACCTTATGACTATAGTAAAGCATAAGATTGAACGAAAGCTGACATCTAAAGTTCGCTGTGAGAATAGTGATCATACAATGAATCTCAGCTCTTTAAATACGCCAAACTACTCAAATGCTGTTCAAAATGCTCGTTATAAAGCCGAAATCAAAACAAGACTTATCGGTGACCAAGACTGATATGCTAAAAAACATAAATCCTATTAATTCTTATGTGGCTATAACCAAAGTTAAGAATGTACGAAATGGTGGTCTCGTTATTAGTTGTGTAAACTCAGAGGAAGCTTGCTACGAGTTACACAATCAAAGAAGTACCTGCTCTCAATCCACGGTTTAAAATAGTTGGGACGGCGGAATGTCTAGGTAAAAAAATAAAATAGAAACCAAACCACCATATAGAGAAATTTGATAAATTTAAGTCATGATTTCCATACCAATATCACTCTTTGCTCGCCTAGTTCCATTTTTAGGAAAATACGCAATACTATAATTAATTAACCAACAAAATATTTTGACCAAGTATATACACAACTTTACACACATAACCC